>OY978226.1:31941711-32034211 GCA_963854785.1 Vaccinium vitis-idaea | reverse complement strand
AAGATATATGGCGTGACACACAAAAACAGGGTCAGCAGCGTTAAGGTCATCTCTAAGGATGAAGCTTTGGAGTTTATTGAGCACGATCAGTCTCATAATGTTTGACTGAGGTAAGAACACATTTTCAATTCTTATTATTGACATGCTTGCAAATGAATAGGCTTGCGGAAGTACCATGTATAATGGTGTGAATTGTGTGATGTATTGGTGTTAACTGGTAAATAGGGGTTGGTCAGTTACGGATTCAGGAAATTAGTTTGGAGGGACATCTATAAATCACAAATAATGCTCTTTTGAATCACTGATGTGATGATGGAAACTCTTCCGAGTTAAGTTTTATGTAAGGATCAGCAAAGTTTCTACTGAATACCTTACAATGTCATTGTATGGTTGTGGAAAGTCTTTTAAGTTTTATGTACGGATCAGCAAAGTTTCTAATGAATACCTTACGGTATCATTGTATGGTTGTGGAAAGACTTTAAGTTTCATGTACGGATCAGTAAAGTTTATAACGAATACCTTAAAATGTCATTGTATAGTTTTTTTATTTTGAAGGTTTCCACGAGTTCACATGATTGATCCGAGTTGCACTCCACATGTGACATTTATATGGGCTTGTCAGCAAACTAATAAATACTTTCCTAAATACTAGTACTAGGATTATGCCAATGTTTAACCAGTAGTTTGGCAGCAGGGAAGGATAGAAAGGGGGAAAAAGCTGATGGTTTGCTTCCTTTGCCATGTTTAACCTTTTAAGTTCTAATATTTAATTCCTGCTTCTTTAACTTCTATTTTTTATTTTTTATTTTTCTGTTCTGATGCAGTGAATGCCCCAGAGTGAGCTGAAGTTGTTGGTTCCGATACTGTGAACATCCCTTTACTTGATTGGTAATCTAAAGGTGCCTGATGGGTGGAATTCTTCTTCTAGGTACTTACAAATTCTGTAGAAATCTCAGATTTCGTTGTAGTTCCATGTCTTTCCAGTGCTTGATCAATATGATGCAGTCCAGTTTAGCTTTTTTGTGGTTCAGTACATATGTAGTTCGTTGAAGAGTGAGGCAGAGTTATGTGGAGTAGGAACAAGAAGAATGAACGAGGGATCAATACTAGAACAGAGATCGTTTGACTATTTCGTTCCAGTTGACTTGTAAACGCTTTTCGTGTCAATCGTGCTGTCTATAATTACGCTTTATTAGAAAGACCGCTAGTTTTCTGTCTAACCAACATGCTGGATCCCCAATATGTAGTTTGATTTAGAAATAGTTGATAAACTTTTGTGATATTTTATTTGGATGTAAGCACAAGGGGTTGTATTATATGTTTGGTCCTTCGTTTGTTCTCTGATGTTGGGCTTTTGTTTTGGTTTGTGTTGATCACACATTATGACTAGGGCTGTAAACGAACCGAGCTGTTCGCGAGCTCGGCTCGACTCGGCTCGCTAACAGCTCGACTCGGCTCGACTCGAGGGCTAAACAAACGAGCTCGAGCTGAAAAATCCAGCTCGTTTGTTAAACGAGCCGAGCTCGAGCCCTGTGAAGCTTGGCTCGAACCAGCTCGCGAGCTAAAGTACTATACCAAATACATATGATACTATATATTATGTTTACCCAGCACTAAAAATTGTTGGAGTGGGAAGGCTTTTATAGCTTTTTGGATGAGTCCAGTGAGTCTCCCTTTTCGATGTGGGATAACAAAAGAACTTCAAAGGCTACATCCCATGATCCCACATCCATGCGTCATCTTCTTCTTCACCACAAGCAGCCAAAATTCCAGTAGAATTTGAGAAAACCCAGTTTCTCTCTCCTCTGCCTCCATAATTCATCTTTCAATCCCCAACCCATCACACAAACTTGGAAATTGTTCTATAATCAATAGAGATTCCAAAGGAATCGTTCAATTTTGAGAAGAAATTACCTCTGGTATTTTAGATCTTTGAGAGAGAGAGAGAGATGATGATGACGATGATAGATCGGTGCTAGTAGCCAGAATCATCCATGGCTGTGAGTCGTCCGTCCCTATTCTCTTTCATCTGTATCTCTTGGCCTCTCTCTCCTTCAGACTTTTGTTTTCTCTTTGTCCCACATCGGTTTTTCAGACATGTGAGCAACGCAAAATACAACATAAAAGGAGGGCCAACCACTAAGGCTTGTAGCTATTGGGCAGAACTCAACTGCGTGGACCCACAGTTTGGAAGATGCCAAAATTTCGAGCCTGAGCCTGAAAAATATAAGGCGAGCCAAGCTCGCGCCCATGTTTTGAGCTCGTCACGAGTTCGAGCAGAGCTCGAGCCAGTCTCAAAATATGCGAGCCGAGCCTGAACATGTCATGGCTCGGTTTGGCTCGGCTCGTATACAACCCTAATTATGACGTTACCTTGTACTCTCTTTCTCTCCTTCAATCTCTCCTTTTTTTCTGGTCAAAAAACTAGAAACACCGGAACTTATTAGACCAATCGAGGATAGATTACTTGTTGGAACAGTTGTCTAGCCTACACAAAGCTAGAGGGATTGTAGCTATTTGAGATAGTACCGCAAATCCCGAGTTATTCACTTAGAGAGTGGAGCAGGTCGTGAAATTGTGAATTGAACCACGATAAATCTGTGTTTGATTTTACTCTTACCTTCTCATTTACTCCTTTATGCTCCCAACTGATCTGCATTTTTACACGGAAGATCCACTTCAATGGCCTTATAAATATCGTCGGTTTGAAATTTTGATGCGGGGCCTCCTCATGGGGGACAAGGGGTCCCTGCTGTGCACTAGGTGTATGGCATCGTGACATGCACTCCATCTGACCATCTGTTGTAAAAATGCATGGCTCGGATCACATTCAAGTAATGGCTCTCACATAGAGTTGGATTTGATCCGAGTACTGCATTTTCGCAACGGCCAACCGGATGAGGTGCATGGCACAGTGCCCTATACTGTACTGTAGGGCTCAGTGGCGACTCCAGAAATTGTGGCTAGTGGTGTCATGAAATAAGTTTATAGAATAAGTCATCTCATGTCTTGAATAGACTTAGGCCTCGTTCCGCTAAAGAGTTTTTTTGGGTTTTTTTTTTTTTTTACGTTTCACGAGAAATTATTCTCCTCACATGCGTCAATCCAAAAAATCCAAAGAGCCAAGTCAATATAAGCCAAAGTTAGTGGAACAAACCTGTATATACTTTATAATTCTTGGATAAAATTTGATGAGTTTGATCTATAGTTGCATTTAATTTTAATTCTGCAGCTAATGTGCTACTACTAGTATCTTTTAGGTCTATCGTATATACAGAATGTATAAAAGGAAAAGAAAAAAGTGCAGGTGGATTTCAAGAATCAAGACTAACATGCAGAGACCAGAGAGAGACTGTGCTCTGGGGAGCTATGTTGTTCTCATGTTAAGGTGGACAAATGACAGCCATTGAATTTTCTTTTGCAAGTCTATGGGTTCAAAGGTCTTTGTCAGTGGTGACATATCAGTAGAGGTTTTATAAAAGCAAAAAAATTGCAGAGGAAAATGTGAGATTTTCCACCCTACTGGGTTCATCTGACCCCATACCCAAAGAGCTGGCGTCGCCCCTGGTAGGGCTTCCAAATCCCCTCATGGGTACTAGACAACCCAATCCTTATTCACATTGGAGAAAAGACTACTCCAATAATGTTTACGTTGTCCACGCTTGGTATTTTTCCAAGTGTAGGACCGTAAAACAAATTGGAGTATTCGAGCTTTGAGCTATGGTTAGGTGTTGAAAGCTCATTTGAGATAAGCTTTGTTTTATTGTTTGTCTAAGTTTGAACACATTTCGAGGCTTTTTATTCTGTCAAAGTCCTTAAGACTTGATTTTTTAAATCATCCCTTGGACTTGTTTTTGACTCAATAATAACATCATGTCTATCATTTTATCTTTCTTTTTTTTTATCAGCACTATTGAATAAAGAAATTGTAGGGGAGGTCAGCGTAGAACCCCCGGTTGACCAGAGTCAACGTTGACCCGCCAATAAAATCATGACAAATGTCGCCCAGGTGGCACAATGCCCGCTTGACACGTGGTGCTCTCCGCGGAAGCCTCCGCGTGTGGGGGTCCACTGGAGCGGGCCCAGGTCTCCGCGTAAGGGGGCCACTTAAGCGGGATCCCCTTGCGCAAGGCGCCCCAGAGGCGCGCATCCCAGGCCCTATAAGGGCGGTGCTTAAACGACCATGAGCCATCCAGACAAGGAGAAAAGCTCATGACCCAAATGACTGGCGCGACCCAAAACACGGGCGAAAACGCGAGAGGCCAGTCCAAACTAGCCCAGGTAATGATACCTGCTGCGGTCTAAAGGCAGGACCCCGGGGGCCCCCTGAGGCTTGGCTGCGGTATAGGCGAGACCGAACAGGTCACGACCTTGCCCTTGCGGGAATAAGGGAGATCTAGTGGCTTGGTGGCTTGGAACAGGAGGATCGCTGCGCGGGCGAATGGCTCGTCACCGCGCAGGTCAGCCGCGCGGTGATGACGTCACCTGCGCGGTCAGGTTGTACGGAAAGGACACGTGTTATCATATTATAGGACGACAGCCTGACACCTCATGATTGGTCCAGGGTGCCTATAAATATGGGACATTCCCTTTCATGCCCAGTGGTTGGTGAGATCTTGGCAGAGACACACGCCATTCTAGAGAGAGAAAAGGGCAAACACTGAGTGAGAGAAGAACATTCTCTCTAGTGGATTCTTGTCCCATCTCCTAGGTCACCAAGGGTATCACGGATTAGACTCAGAGCAATCCACTGCCTCAGTCCCTTCTGTGCACACCTGCTCCGTTCTTCACCCTTTCTCTAGACCACCTCATTCCCTTCTTTCACCGTGTCTTTACTGTTGACTATCCATACCTCTCCAGCTCATCACGTAAGCAAGAACCATCACCTACATTCAGGCGACTCTGCTGGGGAGGTTGCTTAGTTGATGGTAAACACGAGAAGTGGTCTACAAACTTCAGGCATGGCAGCGCCAACGAATCCCAACAACCTTGTCCTCGATGGTCTGCCGCTGATAGAGGATGCTACTTCCATCCATGGAGGGAATGAAGAAGGAAACCAGAGTGCTCCACCCATGGAGATAATCCACGCCATGCAGGCTGGCATCACCCAGATGCAAACCACTCAGACGCAGCTGCTCGCCGCCATAGCTGGCCTCACGGAGGTCATCACGGCCGCCCTACCAAGGGCCCAACCAGCGATGGTGACCCAGCAGATCCATGCTGGGGGGGGGGGGGGGAGTCCAGCCACCTGTGCTTCCACGGGCTGAACAGGCCCATGGGACTCAGGGGGTGGCACCCTTAGCTGGTGGCCTTGGCGCTCCAGTCATCGTACAGCCAGTGGTTCCTGTTCACCCTGCCTTGCCAGAAAACCCTGGCCTGCAAACCACAGGAACTGGTTCTGTACACCAGAGAGGCGCGCTGGGAGAACATGCCGGGCCACAGGCGGTAACCCTGGCAGAGGTACAGGCTCTCTTGCAAAGAGAAAAAACGAAAACAACTTTCCCCTCCCTCCCTAGCCCAGACATTCAACCACCGTACCCCATGGCTGTCCTCCAGATGCCATATCCAGAGGGGTACACCCCACCAAAGTTCACTAAGTTCGATCGCAAAGAAGGCAACGCACAGGAACACGTGGTGCGGTTTATCGAAACACTTGGGGCCTTTTCTGGAGACACAAATCTCAGATTAAGAGAGTTTTCCAAATCTCTGACCAATAGGGCGTATACCTGGTATGTCAACCTCACTCCTTATTCCGTGTCATCATGGGAAGACATGGTTAGCCGCTTCTACGCGAAATTCTTCCAAACACGCGAGAAGATAACGAGCCTGTCCCTCGTGAAGGAGTCCCAGGGCCCCAGTGAAGACATCATCGACTACATTAGGCGATTCCAGGACCGCGCGGTCGATTGCCTCGAGCTTGTTGGGGAAGAGTACTTGGTGGAAATCTGCACATCCGGACTCTTGCGCGAGTATCAGCCATTCTTGGTTAATGTCAAGATTCAGACATTCGCCGCCTTATTAGAAGCAGCATACAAGTTACGCCATACTGTACAACCACCCGCGCGGGACGGTTGGAAGTCTAGAAAATCTCACTCCGTCGCCGCAGCTGCAACTTCCACTCCCTCTTCGCGCAAGTCGCAGGGGGGAAGAGGCAGCGGCGGAAATGGCGGCGGACGTGGTGGATGGAGCGGAAACAATAATGGACGTGGCGATTGGAAGAAACAGAAGGTGTATAAAGAAAGTACAGGGGCTCCAGATTATCCCTGCAGCATCGAGGAGGTAAAAGCATTGGTCAAGGAGTGGATAGCAGATGGTGGTCTCACGATACCAGATATTGAAGTCGCGCCTTCGCGCGCAGACCGAGAAAGCCCAAACTATTGCATGTTCCACAGACACACCAAGCACCCTACTAGTGACTGCTGGACCCTAAAAAGGATTTTCAAGAGAAAGTTGGATAACAATGAGCTGAGGATCACCACCAAAGCTCAGGACGTGCGCACGCATCCCTACCCGGAGCATGGGACGGCCAACATGGCCGAATGTTTTGAGTTTGTACGCGAAATCGAGGAGGAGGATTACGGCTGTGATTATGATTATGATTACGACTACGACTATGACTATGAGGAAGTATACATGACGTCTTTTTACGATGAGCTTGATGACATCGCAGGGTACGGTACCCCGACGGTGGCCCCTCCAGATCCAGAGAGTGGAGTCAAAATCCTGCAGAATAGCACAAAGTTCAAACAGTTCTACGACGGAATGGGGTTCACACCCAATGCAAGATTTTTAATGACGAAGGCTATCATGGCCATCGCGCAAGAAAGCCACGAGGCATGCATTGCGCAAGGAGGGTCCCTTCCTAGAACCATTAAAGACGAGTCAAATGCTATCTCATTCTCCGACGCTGATAGAAGGGTTCCGCACCCACACAACAGACCCTTATACGTCACTGCGCGCGTCAACGGCGTGGAACTAAAGCGAGCGTTCATGGATGGGGGAGCCTCCATCAATATCATGCCAATGTCTACGCTGCAAAAAGTGGGAATCCCGGAAGAGCGAATTGTGAAGTCTTTGATAGGAATCACTGGGTTCCAAGGAGATAAGAAGGAGTCCCTGGGATATGTCATTGTTGATCTGGCAGTCGGGCCCATCCGCACTGCTACCAAATTCCACATCATCGACGCTCAGACGAACTACCACATAATATTGGGCCGCAGCTGGATGCATCGCTTCGCGGTTATCCCCTCCAGTTATCATCAGTGTTTAAAGGCAATTTGGGCTGGAAAGAAAGTCACTGTCGCGGCATCCGAGAGGCCATTCGAAGTGAACGAAGCCCACCTGTCTGACTCGGTATACTTCACCGAGATGGAGGAAACGCTGAGCGCGGCGGTCGCAAAGCCGTCCGGAGTAAAATTGCCTAAATGGGAAGATATCAAAGATGAGGGAGAAGCTTCCGCGAGCAAGCGGGAACCAACTACAGAAAGCGTTTCAGGTCCGAGAAAAATTACCAAACTCAAAGAAGGAGGGAAGACGGTGTACTGCTTATGACGGGGTGGCGGGCCAGATACTTCCATGGAGGCTTCTGACCCGCGGTGCCTAGAGGCAGAAGGAACAGAGGAAGACGAGATGGTCAAACCAGAACCGGCCCCGGAATGTATGCAGGATGGCCCTAAGCCGCAGCCAGAAGTGTTGCAAGAGGTCAACCTCAGAGAAGGAGAGGGCACTCCGCGGCCTGTCTTTATAAGCGCGGCACTCGAGAGCGGCATGAAAGAAAGGCTTATCCAGTTGTTGCGGCGATACAGCGATGTGTTCGCTTGGCACTACGAAGAAATGCCAGGGCTAGATACCGAGTTGGTGGCGCACCATCTAAACATATTTCCAAATTCCAAGCCTGTCAAACAGGGTGCGCGCAAATACCAACCGGAGCTGGAAGAGAAAATCAAAGAAGAAATCGAAAAATTGAGGAAGGCTGGATTCATTCAGCCTATACAATACCCGCTCTGGCTCGCCAATATTGTGCCCGTGAAAAAGAAGAACGGACAGATACGCGTGTGCGTCGATTTCCGCGACCTCAACAAAGCCTGCCCTAAGGATGAATTCCCCTTGCCGCACATTGACACACTGGTTGATTCCACTTCGGGTCACCAGATGTTCTCCTTTATGGACGGCTTCAGCGGTTATAACCAGATCAAAATGGGAGCTGAGGATGCTGAGAAGACTGCTTTCAGAACACCGTTGGGTAACTTTTACTACACTGTTATGCCCTTTGGTCTCAAAAAAGCTGGCGCGACATACCAGCGCGCGATGACGGCAATCTTTCACGATATGCTGCATCACATCGTAGAAGACTACGTCGACGACCTGGTTGTGAAATCGAAAGAGAAGTTTGACCACTTGGATCATTTGGAAATGGTGTTTAAAAGGTGTCGGAAGTTCAGTATGAGGATGAACCCACTAAAGTGCGCATTCGGCGTCGCGTCCGGGAAGTTCTTAGGATTCCTGGTCCATAGACATGGGATCGAGGCAGACGACGCAAAAATAAAATCCATAATAGAAATGCCCCCTCCGCATTCTCAACGGACACTCAAGAAATTCCTAGGTCGGGTTTCGTATCTGCGCAGATTTATCCCCGCTCTCGCGGAAATCTCAGCACCCTTTGGCGACCTGCTCAAGGGAGGGGCGAAGTTCGAATGGTGCGCGGAGCACCAGCATGCATTTGAAAGGATTAAGATTGTCCTGACCTCACCGCAGACGATGATCGCACCGCAGAAAGGCAAACCTTTGATTCTATACTTGACGTCCACCCCGAGATCCATTGGGGCCCTACTTGTACAGGAAGTCGACGGCACGGAGAGACCGGTGTACTATATCAGCAGGAAAGTGCAGGGAGCAGAAGAGCGGTACACGCCGGTGGAACGACATTGTCTGGCGTTGGTTTTTACTGCGCAAAAGCTACGCCACTACTTCTTATCTTTCAAAATCCACCTTGTCACGAAAAGCGACCCAGTACGCTACTTGTTATCGCGGCCAGCCCTCACGGGAAGAGTGGCCCGCTGGCTTTTGGCTCTGGCCGAGTTCGAAATATCATGTGTCACTCCCAAGGCGATTAAATGTCAGGCACTCGCAGATTTACTTGCACAATTCCCTAGCGGACATTGCGAGCCGGTTCAAGAGGAGTTGCCAGGCGATGGTTTCGAAGCATTAGCGGCCGCGTCTGTCACTTGGACGTTAAGCTTCGATGGGGCCGCAGGAGGTGGCGCAGGCGGCGCCGGAATAGTCCTTACAAGCACAGATGGCCAGCGCGAATACCTCGCATACAAATTATCTTTCCAATGCTCAAACAATGAAGCAGAATATGAGGCTTTAATCCTGGGACTCCTAGCAGCTATCACAAAGGATATTAAGATCCTCAAAATTGTGGGGGATTCAAAACTTGTCATCCTTCAGACTGAAGGTGTCTATGCACTCAAAGAGCCTACTCTCGCTCCATATAGGGCCACGGTACAGAAGCTGATGCAGCGTTTCGATAAGGTGGAAATTATTCACAAGCCCAGATCGGATAACAGATTCCCCGACGCACTTGCCACACTAGGAGCGAAGGTCGAGTTTAATGAAGAAAAGATAGCCATAGAAATTGTCAAGAAGACAGAGCCATCAATCACTGACGAAGTGAGCCAGGAACAAGTTTTAGAGGCATGGCAAGAAAAGTTGATGAAGCAGTTGGCAACCGGGCAGGGGAGTGTCCCCTTAGCAGATTTGGCACAGTTCACCGTGATTGGGAAGAAGTTATACTTCCGCGGCCCTCAGGGGTGGCTCGCACGGTGCATCGGGCTTCAGGAGGCCAAGGCCAGGTTGCGTCAGATCCATGATGCAACTTGTGGAGAAAACGACATCTCTCTCTACCGGAGGGTTCAGAGGCAAGGCTATTATTGGCCTAGCATGAAAACTGACGCCGCAGAGGTACTGAGGAATTGCGAAAGATGCGCCCTAGCCATCCCAGCGCAGGAATGCTGTTTCTCGGTGGAGCAAGACTGGAGGCAAAAGTATATTGATTTCCTACAGGAAGGCGCGCTACCCGTGGAGAGGGAATACAGGAGGCAGATCAAGATGTCAGCTGGACGGTTCTTCATCAAGGACGGAAGCCTATACAGAAGAGCATTGGACAGCATCCCTTTACGGTGTTTGTCCAATGAAGAGGCTGAGGAGGTACTATACAAGGCTCACGAACTAGAGCATCAAGGCGGACGAAAATTATATGAGCACATCATCCACTTGGGATACTACTGGCCACGGATGGAGTCTGATGCCAAAGCGCATGTGCGTCGATGCCACGCGTGCCAAAAGTTTGGAAACCTGGTCCACGCGCCTGCGGTGGAGCTTCATGCGATCCGCGCGCCATACCCCTTCCATACTTGGGCAATGGATCTGGTCGGGCCCATCTCGCCCCACTCGCGCAAGTACCAATGGATTTTAGCAGCAACGGAGGTCAGTACTAAGTGGGTGGAAGCAGTACCACTGAGGAACGCGACCGGCGCGGCGGTGGCCCAGTTCATTAAAGAAAATATTATATGCAGATTCGGCATACCAAAGGTGGTCCTGTCAGATAACGGAACCCCGTTCATCAACAGGGATGTGGGCGAGCTACTCCAATCATACTCTATTGAACACCAGACTTCAACTCCGTACTACCCCCAAGGGAACGGCCAGGCTGAGGCCACAAACAAGTCGTTGGTACGAATCCTAAGCAAGTTACTGGATGAGAAGGGAGGAACGTGGTCAGATCACTTGATTACCGCACTCTGGGCCTACCGCACAGCTAAGAGAAAAGCCACGCGCACCAGCCCTTTCAACTTAGTCTACGGCGCAGAGACAATACTCCCCGTTGAGTTAAGCGTTCCCTCCGCGCGGTTGACGCTGTCGACAGAGTTCACCGCCGCGGAGCGGCGTGCGGACTTAGAAACTTTGGAGGAAAGGCGAGAGCTCGCCGCAGAGCATCAAGCCAAGTATTGGGAGTCAGTGTCAAGATTCTACAACAAAAGCGTGGTCCCGCGAGAGTTTAAAGTCGGAGATTTGGTCTGGAAGTCAACCACGGATGTGATGAGAAATGTCAAGCTCCCCAAATTCACCCCGAGATGGGAAGGACCATACCAAGTCATCAACGCGGGGACAAGCGGTCACTATAGGCTTTCCAGAGTCTCCGACGGATTTCTGACAGGGCCTATCAATATTAAGTTTATGAAAAAATTTTATCCTTGAACGAAAAGGTGTTTTATTTGGGGCCCTTTATCCATTTTTCTTCTTCTTTGTAATTCCTTCTCTAATGTTACTGCCAAGTTAATCAAATATTCAGTTTGACGTAAATCGCTGTGAGTACGAAAAAACAACCAGGAAAGGCAAAACATAAACGAAATACTCTTTATTATCCATGATGTTGCAATTCCATTACAAAAAAAAAAAAAAAAAATGTGTGCGGTCAAGGCGGAGGGAACAACCCCTTGGTAATCGGGTCGTCCTTCCCGGGTATTTCCCCGCCAGCGGCTTCATATTCAGTCTTCTCGCGCAGAGCGGCCTCCAGCTCGGCCCGTTTATCTTTCAATTCCGTTTCTCTTTGTACAAGAGCGGCGCGAGTAAGGTCCACCCTCTCCTGCGCCCGCTGAACCTCTCTCTGCTTCGCCTCTACCCGAGATGAGAGCTTGAAAGCCCGGCGCGAGCTATGCATACGCTCCATGTGGGCTATGAGCCATTTAATCTCCAAACCTCCCAAATCTTGAAGGTCCTCGAGAGCCCCCTTTGCATCTTGCAGCGACGCATCACCGAACTTCCTCAAAGGAATGTTGTGCAAGGAATCAATGATTGTGGCCAAGCTGTCCAGGAACATACCACCTCCTAGGGCGCTCTGTGCCCGGAAGTTGGCAAAAGTCTCAGGGTGTGTCCGGAGAACAGCCTGAAGGGCGGAGAGGCTAGTACCCGCGACGCGGAACGACAGGAACATCTTCGCGGATGCGGGAATGGCAGGAGGGACCTGCTCCTGGCACTGCGAATCGCTGTACTGGGAAAGGGACCTCTGCTGCATGTCAGGTCCCTGTGGCATATCAGGCTGTTGCGGCGCAGTGGACCCTGCTTCCCCTGAAGCTTCTGGGCTATCATCAACATCTATATTCCTCTTTTCATAAATAACTAACTGCCTGGTACGCTGTTGCGGAGCACTTGACTCCGCTTCATTTTCACCCTCCCTATCGGGCACTCCTCCCTCAGAAATGCCAGCCAAATGTCCCTGCTGAGCTTCCCCCTGCGGCCCGGCCAGAGGCCCTTGCTGTTCAGGGTCCGGCTCCTGTTGCTCCGGCGGAGGCTCTCGATGAAGGGCATCTTGCATCCCCCGTATGCTTCCCCGGGGGTCCACAGCAGCTTCCAACTCTGAAAAATCATCTTTGAACAGTTCATGAATAATGGGATCAATTGAAGTTGGCACAAACTCACCTATACTATGGGTAGTGCGTGGCCTAGAGCTTGGCCCCACATTAAGGTCGTCCCCTATGTTCCGGAAAGTGCTGGAAGAATCAGGGTGGTTACCTTTCTCAATAGACGACGCGCGCTGTGGGGAGCGAGCTGAGGGCTGACCCGTTTCAGCAGCAACGCGGGGGCTCTGATCCTCGTCGCTGTCAATATAAGGGTGCATGAAACCCCGCTCAAAACCCCTGCCAAAACCCTCGGAGCTAGTTTCTGAACTGTCTTCCCCCTGTGGCTCCAGCTCGCGGCGTCCCCCGGAATGAATCTCTCTTACTTCCTTTTCTCCGGAACCACTCGCGCCGCGCGATTCAAATAAATCAGTGATCGGAGGGCTAACCCGCTCCCCTGAGCGTAGCATCTCCAAGAACCCGTGTCTTGCTACCGACTGCGGATGCGGGAGGGATTCCTCATTAAACTCCGCGGGCTGAACGGGTGGAGAGGGCGCACGAGCAGCCTGCGCGGGCTGACTAGGCTCTTGCCCACCAGCTACAGCACTTCCTCGCCTTCTGCCAAGGGCGGTACTGATGGGAAGATGGTCCCCATTACTGTCACTACCCCCTTCCCGCGGCTGTGCTGGGACAGAGGGACCTGCGGTATGAGCCTGAGCCAAAACTGTTCCAGAGTCCTGGTCTGATCCGCCAGGCTGTGGAGACGCTGCACGTTCTGGCGAGGTTCTGACACGCTCGCCGGTCGCTGCCTGAAAGTAGGGAAAACGAAGAGATGAGCAAATGACAACAATACAATAAACGTAGTGAATAAATTGAGCACAAGTGAAACACATACCCTATGAAGCCTACGACGCGTGGGTGGTCGCGCAGCCTCTTCCTCATCCACAGAAGTCTGGACCCGCGCCCGGGATCGGGTGACGCGCACGGCAGATAGCGGCGCCACAACTCTGGGCTCCAAAGCGTCCACAGTAGTACCCTCTTTCAAGGCCCAGCGGCTTCGCACGCCGCGCCACTCTTCAGATTGAGGCTTAGGCGTATGGAGTGTGAAATCTGGTTTGTACACAACACGCGGAGGGGCCCTGATGGCCTCACCTTGTACAAAGGCGAAGAAAGAGTCTAAATTTCTGCGCCAGTGCAGACGAAACTGAGTAGATACAAGGGGAGGACCAAGAGACTGCGGAAAACGCCAATGGCTCACCCCGTCCATAAAAACGTCTGTATAAGAGACAAGGAACTGATTAAACGCGGCTTGAAACTCCAGGGGCTCAGGCCCCGCCGCGGGTACCACCAAGTCATACCCTAGCTGACGCGCCATCCTATCTGGTCTATACACCATCGTCTGCCAGTTCTCAACTCCAATCGCGGGCAAGTAAGCCGGGCGACTCATGCAGTATACGCCAACGAGGAGGTTGCGCTTCGGCAGGCTAGCGTTGGAGAAGTCGACTTCCCCTGGGATACTTGGGGTATAGTTGCAAACACCGTCCAAAGTCTGAGTATATGGGCGCGGATAGAAGTGGGACTCCTCATCCAAATACTCCTCCCATAGCTTTGTTGTGGCCGTGCTGTTCCAGCGGAGAATGATGGGCCATAAAGGGCCTTCGACAATGTACCTCTGGCGGCCGTCGTCCTCCCTGATTGGACGACCTCTGCTGTCCAGGACTGGCGTGGACACTTGCGCGGGGAATTTCCTAGCCTTGGGAGCAACAACAGGGAAATGCTCGTACACCAGTGCAGTTAAGAACTGGGTATGCACCATGGAAGTGATATCAAAGCGACCCACAGACCGCTCGAAATCTGCGGACAGGCGGTCCAACTGCTGGTATAAATGCCCCAGAAACAGGGGGCCAAGCGGGAATCTGTCCCCTTGTGCGATCCTCACCGCAAGGTAGAAAACGAACTCGCTGGGCGCATCAATGGGGAAATCTGGGAATACAAAGAACGAAAGAAAGAAGGCGATGAAGGCAGGAAGATACAGATCACCTTTGTACTCCGGACCGTCGATAGTCTGACGTCCTGCAGGTGGCGCGGGCTGGAGATCCTTGAAGAAATACCTTATCCATGAACCCCATGAAGTCTTCTTTGGGTCTGTCATGGGCCTCCTATGACCGCTCCTGTCCCATTGGGACCCCCTGTGGCCCGCAAGCTTATAGGCCAACTTCAGTCTAGCCACCAACTCCTGATCAACACGCCCAGACTTGGTAGGTTCAAATTCCTGTCTGCCGCGGAGGGAAAGGTGAAAGAGCGCGCTAGTGTCCTGAAGAGTGGGGCCAAACTCCCCCCACGGGAATACAAAGGTGTGAGTATCCACGCTCCACCGCGACACCAAGAAGTCGACATTCTCATTCCTCCTGTTCAAAGTCAGAACCTGGGAAATCTTGACAGGCTCCAGTATGTGATAACGCTCCAAGACCTTCTTGAGAGCAGCATCCCCAATTACATCGTCCACCCACTCGCTCCAGCCAGCAGGAGGGGCGGAAAGGGAGGAATACTGTACTGAGGAGAGAGGGAAGTCCCCCCTCTCTAGTCGAAGGCGGAGGACAGAAGAGGGAGGCACCATATCCCCATCCTCAAGCGATGCCTCTGGGCGGATGCACAAGACATTGTCCGGCTCGCTGCCCACCGGGCTGTAAGACTCCACCTTCTTCCAGAATGGGTCACTCTTGCCATGGAAATAAGGAGCCCTGCGCCATTGATCCGACGGGGGCACCGGACCTCCTTGAACAGTGGGCCTCCCCCCTGCAACTTGCTCGCCACGAGTCATTTTGGAATATGAAGAAGGGATTTAGAGACGATGAAGGAAAAGAGAGAGTAAGAGTTGCAAAGGAAGGGGTTCGGAGGTGAAGAAGAGTTGCAGAAAGAAAAATGAAGAAAGTTGAGAGCTTCGGTTTTCAGAAGAAGAAGAAGTGAAGGAGAGAGGGTTCTTGGGCTATTTATAAGAAAGAGAGAACCCCTCAAACGGTCGCAATCAACCATCATGTCCAAAACAAAACGTCGGCAATAATAATGACCTCGGATGGCTGAAAAGGCGCCCCCAAACCGTCGCATCAATCAGCCGAAAAGTTGTCAGAAAACGGATAACTCGCTGACATCACGCGCGCGTGAATATCACGCCACGCGCCTGCGTGTTCCACACGCGCGTGGGGGCCATTGTAGGGGAGGTCAGCGTAGAACCCCCGGTTGACCAGAGTCAACGTTGACCCGCCAATAAAATCATGACAAATGTCGCCCAGGTGGCACAATGCCCGCTTGACACGTGGTGCTCTCCGCGGAAGCCTCCGCGTGTGGGGGTCCACTGGAGCGGGCCCAGGTCTCCGCGTAAGGGGGCCACTTAAGCGGGATCCCCTTGCGCAAGGCGCCCCAGAGGCGCGCATCCCAGGCCCCATAAGGGCGGTGCTTAAACGACCATGAGCCATCCAGACAAGGAGAAAAGCTCATGACCCAAATGACTGGCGCGGCCCAAAACACGGGCGAAAACGCGAGAGGCCAGTCCAAACTAGCCCAGGTAATGATACCTGCTGCGGTCTAAAGGCAGGACCCCGGGGGCCCCCTGAGGCTTGGCTGCGGTATAGGCGAGACCGAACAGGTCACGACCTTGCCCTTGCGGGAATAAGGGAGATCTAGTGGCTTGGTGGCTTGGAACAGGAGGATCGCTGCGCGGGCGAATGGCTCGTCACCGCGCAGGTCAGCCGCGCGGTGATGACGTCACCCGCGCGGTCAGGTTGTACGGAAAGGACACGTGTTATCATATTATAGGACGACAGCCTGACACCTCATGATTGGTCCAGGGTGCCTATAAATATGGGACATTCCCTTTCATGCCCAGTGGTTGGTGAGATCTTGGCAGAGACACACGCCATTCTAGAGAGAGAAAAGGGCAAACACTGAGTGAGAGAAGAACATTCTCTCTAGTGGATTCTTGTCCCATCTCCTAGGTCACCAAGGGTATCACGGATTAGACTCAGAGCAATCCACTGCCTCAGTCCCTTCTGTGCACACCTGCTCCGTTCTTCACCCTTTCTCTAGACCACCTCATTCCCTTCTTTCACCGTGTCTTTACTGTTGACTATCCATACCTCTCCAGCTCATCACGTAAGCAAGAACCATCACCTACAGAAATAAATTAGGATCACCCATTCCCACTTCCTATTAATTTTTTTTTTCTTGGTCAATATGGTAGGAACTTTTATTAATAAAAACTCATAGGAAACATCAAACAAGATGGTTTTCTTTCCTTCGACAGTACAACAACCAATCGCGAGGTCTAAATTCCCAAGTTTCAACTCCAGAACCTCGCATTCCAACACTTGCCAACTTATGAGCAATCGTGTTTCGACTCCAGAACCTCGCATTCCAACACTTGCCAACTTATGAGCAATCGCGTTTGCTGGTCTCCGAATGAAAAGAAACTCATAGCTCCCAAACTAGATACATATACATGAACTATTTATTTTTTCATAGATGCCTCATTTGGTGCCATCATCACGATAAGGCTATGAGAGTCTACGACATTGCATACTTCAGTGCCAACCAAGAGGAAAGCACAATAACTTATAGACCATTCACCCCTTCATAAACTTCGGGAGGCAAGCGTGGAGTGAGGAGGACTTCAAGCGGCATCATTTTGACATTATTGAATCCAAATCCCTCGGTCATATCAACATGCTCATCAGTTGGCGTCGTCATTTCAAACGCATGAACAAGATTAGCAAGAGTAAACTGCACAACGTCAAGCGCGAAAGAAGTTCCAGGACATACTCTCCTTTCGCTTCCAAACGGCATGAACTCAAAGTGCTTCCCCCGCAAATCAACATCCTTGTGAGTCGTCAAAAACCTTTCGGGCCTAAATTCCCACGGCTCGGGCCATACCTGCGGATCATGATGAATTTTCCAAAGATTCACGAACAGGCGGGTACCTGCCGGGATGTGGTACCCGCCGACAATGCAGTCCTCTGTATTTTCTCGTGGGGGGAAGAGCTGGCCCGGTGCGTGTAAACGCATGGCTTCCTTAGTAATGGCTTGGATGTAGACTAAGTTTTTAATGTCGACCAATATGCATATCTAATTCTTCTTGGGCTTTCTTCAGTGCCTGGGGATTGTTGAGGAGCAAAGCTACGGCCGATGTAAGGGCAACTGCGGTGGTGTCGGCGCCACCTAAAGTAAGACCCTGTAAGGCCCATCAAATACAGAGTTAATTGGTTGCATATGGCCTAAAAAAATTTTGTTCGCTGTAAAGGCTTGAATTCTTTTTCTCTTTTCTTTTGACGGTCAAGGATGTTCGGCAAGCTTACACACACCTCGACTATTTCCTTTGCTGGTGGGCCTAGTGAATTCATAAGAGATTTGTCTCTTGTGGCAAGAGCTACCGCTGGGATCAAAGGCTAGAATGCTGCGTGCATTAAGATAGTTTTCGCCAAAAAAAAAAGAAAAATCTGAAGTTGCGACATTTAAACCTTAAAAACCAGTAGGTCTCAGGCTGGGGTTTGGTTTTTTTTTTTGACACGCCAAGTTTCTCGTTTTTAGCACCATTTGCTAAGTAAAGCCAATTATTCATAAAAGTATTTTGCTAAAATCACCTTGATGCCTTTTCAAATATGAGTTGGGGGTGCTTTGTTTTTAGCAAACAGAAAACTCACTCGTTAATTTCATCGGCGGAGCTATGAGTAGTGACTCCTCTCGATATTCTTAAAGCTCCATAATTATTGTAGATGTATCATTTTGTAATTTTAATACTACTAAAATTGTATTATTGCTCCAAGTACCCTAAACGAATGGAGAATGAATGAACAAATGGGAATTTTACTTTGTTTATTAAAATTGACATTCTTTATTAGTCTATCATGCATCTTTTAAGCACGGGAAAATCTAACTACCCAAAAAACATACTCAGAATTTACCCAGAATTTGAATACCAATGGCCTAGATTCAGTTGGCGTGTTTTTGGGCAACTGAATATGAGCCATTAATTTTCAAATTCTGGGAAAATACTGTGTGTGTTTTATGGCTATCTAGCGGTGCTCCTATCTTACCAAACATGTAGCTTTGTTGATTGTGTCAGCATCAAATTTGAGGGCCTCATTTGAATCACTGTTGAGAATTTCCAACATCACGTCCATGAAGTCTTTCTCCACCCTTGAAGCATATCATCCAATTTCTTTGCCGTCTTCTTCATCTTATTCTCATAGCCTCCCAATCCAACCACCTTAGAAAAAGGAATAGCATCCGCCAAGGTAAACACTCCCATTAGCTAAAAAAACTCCCTAAATGCCTTCTGAAAGCCCTCATCCACCTCTGTTTTCCGATTCCCTGCAGTAATTGCTTTTTCTGAGAAAGTAAGCACTTGATTTATTGAATAGAAATTGATATTGGCACTCATGTTTAATTTCTCTATTGGTGTGTAATACATATTTTAATGGACATGGCATTATCATTTTCAAATAGGGCAATTTGGTCATTTGCTAAATTAGTATCGTTTAATTTGTTAATAAAAAAAGTACTCAAAAAAGTCCCAAAAGTTATGAGGATTAACTTGCCCATAACTTAATACTTAATAGTTAATAGACATGGCATTATCTTTTACAAATAAGGGCAATATGGTCATTTGTCAAATTAGTAGGCTTTGGTTAAAACATGAAAAACTACATAGTCAGATTAGCACAAAAAGTTGTGCGGAACGACTTGTCCTTAAGTTATAGACTACATGGGTGTTTAGGCCACTTCGAGCATCCTCATCAGGGGAGACAAATCCCCCTGATGGCTAAGTTGTTGAGTGAAAGGGGAACAAACCCCCCAAAATTAGACTCAACAAATTTTCTGTAAATCTGCAAAAGTTATAACTTTGCTACAGTAACTCGGTAAATCTTTTGAGGCACTATTCACAGGATTAAGCAATTCTCTCTCCTGACTTCCTGAATAGATAGTCTGATTTTGTGAGTTTTTGAAAAAGTGACTTGTTAATTTATAAAATGTGTTTTTGAGGTTAAATTTGGCCCAATTTTTGTTGAGCCTGATGAGGATGCTCTTAGACGAAAAAGTCCCAAAAGAACGTTATAGTTTATGAAATTTAGCCAAGTTTTTTTTTTCTTCTGTTATTTGGACTTCTAGTTGATAATATGTGAGGAAAATAATTGCGTCGAAATCCGTATTTTTATTGATTTTAATGCGTTTAAACAATTAGAGGAACATGGCCTATAAACCACATTTGTCGCTTGAATAGTGAGTGAACCGCGATTTCAAATTTTATCCAGACTTAAAAAGAGAGGCTTGTGCACAATATAGTAATCAATAACAGTACCGCAATAATTCGAACAGTCAACTTCAATGTTATCTCATCTAACCATCTCTTCATCTCCACCAAACAAATCCCCTGCTTCACCCCAGTATCATAGGCTTTTTTCACCGAAATTTTCACCACCGACTCGCGAACGCTTGTAAGCATTCCGAGCCGGTGGCTTGACAAAAGCTCGAGCACCGTAATCTTTCGCATCTCGCGCCAATAAGGCCCATAAGGGCTGAACCCAAAATTGGCGTAGTTATACGACAAGTGCTCCACCGCTATAGATTTTGGCCGGTTTGAGAACAACTTGTCGTTTGAACCGGTAAAACATTCTTTGGCTATTTCTGAATTGCTCACTGCAAGGGCTCAGTGGACTCCGAGTCGGATTGTGAATATCGGTCCGTGTTTATCGGCTAGGGCTCCCAACACCCTGTGGGTTGGTTCGGAGCTGGATAATAAGCGGAGGTGGCCGATTATAGGCCATGCGCTGGCGGCTTCCGGTGGGGATCTTTTGTTGGTGGTGGTAGAAGTGTTTTTTCGGTGGAAGTAGTAAAGGAAGAGAAGGAAGGCCAAAATGGAAGGTAATAGTAAAACGGTGATTGGGGTTGGAAGGAGGAATTCCATTGTTGTTGATGGTTTTGATAAAGAAATCACTGGACGTTTCAAGTGATTGCTGAGTTAGTTTTGATTCGTTTATATGTTGGTGATAAAGAGGGTTAGGTGGTCCAAATTCGTGTTGTGTATTCCTACGCCCCCTGAAAAGGGGCATACTGTATGCTCCGTTATACACATATTTTTAGTACTTGTTACGTATGATTTAGATACTAATTATTTAGTTTGTTTTTAGGTTACCGTGAATATTTACACAAATAGTGAATTTATTTAAAATCCATAACAGTTCGTAACAGGTACCAAAACAATACGTAAAAAGGTTACCATGATAGTGAATTCTGTAAAATCCGTAATGGTTCGTAATTTGACCAAAGTCATACGTATCAAGTACCAAAATTATATGTATCCTTTTTACTCTCCCAAGAAATTCACTTTAAATTAATTTCCGAGATCAGTAATGCAGTTCTGACTAGTAAAAGAACTCGGGAATTCTGTATTGACAGAGGATTGCGTTGTAATACCTGGTCCAAATTCATGTTATGTATTGCGTTTCGATAATACAATAAATTGGAAATATCTATGCCACACGTACGATACGTCCCTTTACGTATTATTTTGTTACTTGTTACGTATAATTTTGATACTCATTACGTATTTTTTTGTAGGCTACCGTGAATATTTTCATTAATAGTGAAATTTTTACAAATTCGTAACAAGTATCAAAATCATACGTAATAAAGTTACCATGAACAGTAACATAAACAGTGAATTACGTATTTAAAATCCATAACGATTCGTAAATTTACCAAAGCCATACGTATCAAGTATTAAACTTATGTATGTAACAAGTAAATAAATAATACGTGCTCGGGCGTAGTCAGGAATGCAGTTTGCGTTGTAATACTCGATCGGTTATTCGGGAATATTGAGAGTTATTCATGCATATATATTGATTAATTTGTCTTTATAGATGGGATAATGGAAAGGTAAATAACGAGAGAAGAAATATGCGTGCGAGTTTTGGTTCATTTTTTTCCTTAATGACAAAAAAAAGTTTTATAAATGAAACTCGATAAGGGTACATTAAGAAAGGAGGAGGGAGCATCCAATCAAGGCCGGCCCAGGTCCAAGTCCTGTGAGGCCTGGGCCTAGGGCACTTGACCGTGTCGTACCGAGTCAAATATACATTTATAAAAACAAGGACATAACTACTACTCCAGAGAATAGTGGCTAAGTCCGAGTATCGATCCACGGAGACAGATTGGCTAAATTACATTATTTTCGATTGATTTCTATTTTAATTCAGAAAAGATTGATGGGTTGATTTTCATTCTCAAAATAATTTAAACTAAAGAAAAGCAGTAATTGAATTGAGTGAAACTGGTGGAGAAAAATATCAAGGGTTTTGAATCCAACCCGACCGCGTAACAAGGGTATGCGTAGGCTAAGTTTATTATCCGAATCATAATTGTCAAGAAAATAATTGTGTTGTTGACAGGCATAGACTATCCCATAGCACGGACCGTCTCACTAGCACAACCCGTCCCTTTCACGGGCTGTCCAGTGGCACGAACCGTCTTACGAGCATAACCCATCTCAGTCACCCAAGCACAAACACAGAAAGCCATTGCATAACTCGTATTTGTGAAGCATGCCTACAAATACTCAATTGATTGAAAGCATTAAAAATCGTTCCGTTCAATTGAAACAAAACGGGTTCTAGTTATACAATCGATTCGAATAAATAAACCTAGAGCCTATACATAAATAAAAATTAATTGGAGCGGAGCTTCATCTTCTCCTAGACGAGGGGTTTAGCCGAACATGGCGACTGGACTATGGTTGGTTCCAAAAGAACCTCTCTTCTGATTTCTGTCCGAAATTTGCCCCCAAAGGGGTCTCTGTCCACAATGAGGTCGAGGCATGATTATTTAGGCAGAGGAGATAGTGTCGGTGGCATGGACCAAAGTGCTGGCATTTAATTTCCACTGACATAATAGCATGGTGTCTTGCAATTGGAAAATATAAAACTCCACTGCTGACTTTCCTTGGTTTACTCAATTCCTCTTTAAATAATCAACGAATTCCACTGGGATTCATATTAATAATGTGCTCCGCTAGGTCTGCAATGCTCTCGACTGATGTTCAAAACAGAGTCTGATTGGGGTGCAGGAACAATCAATCTTCTTATTTTGACACCGGGAATAAACTTGTCTAACTCATGTAATTTATAAACTTGGCATGTGAATCGTAGGACAAAATCTGATGTCAACAGGGCTCCACAAGAATTATTTTCTATTTTCGAATTCCCCAGCCACACACCAGCTACTCATATTGATTACAATAATCAATGAATCGATTTTCCCATATTACCAAAGTTGGTCAGGGCCTCGGAGGATGGTGATCCGGAATGCGGGCAGGACAAATGATCCAGTGCTACATGCTCACGTGTCATGTGACACGCAAGGCCAAATACGGTATCTTGTTCTTAGAACCTGAAATCACAAAAATACACAAAAGACATTAAGAAAATAGAATAAAAGAACATAACACATGTAAATTAAGCGGCTCAAATGTGTACATTTCGGCACTTATCAGCACTCTCAAATATGTCAAAATTTGGGGCACTCCAAAATATTTTGGTACTAGGATTGGCCCATTATTATTATTGGAGAATAAGAAGATTATTGGAGAATAAGAAGAGGGGTGGGCTATCAATTTATATAATGTTCTTTGAGTTAGTTTCTCTTGAATAGGCAATGTGGGACTGGGGTTTTGAGAACAAGAGTCTTCCTTTACACAAGTGCTCTTGTCCCACATTGGAAGAATATGGGTTGGAAGGCAAGTGCTTGCCTATAAATACTTCTACACAATAAAAAACAGTGTAAAAAATGTTTGTAAAAATGAATTTGAAGGCTAGCCAAAGACATAGTGAAATTCTATGTCCCAATAGACAAATTATTCCAATACGCTGTTTAGTTGGAAAAATATGTAGGGCACTATGTGGCGATTAGGCCTAGGGCACTCAAATGCCATGGGTCGGCCCTACATCCAACTAAAGGTTGAATGTGAGAAGAATAAAGGAAACAAAACCACCCAAAAACTAACAAAATACACAAGTTTCCTCTTGGAAAATTTAAAGGTTTGAAAATGCTAATTACCGATAATAGTTATCCAAAATATACCCAGAAAATGAAATCAGTGGCTCAAATTCTAATGATTTTGCTTTGGGTAATTTTTAGGTAAATATTATGGATATCTAGCACTGCTAATTTAAAAACCCAGCAAAAGTAGCCACCATTGATGGCAACCACCGGCCAACTTCCAAGATATTTCTCAGAACAACAATGATACATGTACAATAAAAGTTTTCAACAAGTCTCCAACACTCTCACATGTTGTGTGGAGCCCACACACCATGTGAGTGTGTTAGAGACTTGTTGGAGTTACTTGTTGTACATGTATCATTTTTGTTCTCCGAACCCAAGCGGCATCCCAAACGACCCATCAGCCGCCTAACAGTCTGGCAACTGTCATGTAGCATGGCAGAAAATGAAATCTGGCAACTGTCATGGGACACGGGGTGGCTGCTGTGCAGCCACCGCACTGCAGGTGCTGTGCACCCATCCGAGCCGTCCGTTGCTCGGATGGACGGCCCAAATTTCACCTCAGCACCTTTGCATTCGAACCGTTTGTTGCCACGCATGGAAGATGAAATCTAGGCCGTCCATCCGAGCAACGGACGGCTCGGATGGGTGCACAGCACTTGCTGTGCGGTGGGTGCATAGCAGGCACCCCAAATCCACTGTTATGTAGCGTGGCAGAAAATGAAATCAGTGGCTCAAATTCCACTTATTTCTCTTTTTGGTACATATGCACTGGTAATTTAAAAAACCCCGCAAAAGTAGCCACCATTAATTGCAGCCACCGGCCAACTTCCAAGATACGTATTTCTCAAAACCCAAACTGCACCCCAAACCAAACGATGCATCAACTGCCTAACAGTCTGGCAGCTGTCATGTAGAATAGCACAAGTGGTTCATTTTTGTTGTGCGGAAGGCCACCCAAGAGTCAACCACACCCAATACAATTGATGGTATTGAATATTGATTTGAAGAACAAATAACTAATTGAGAAGTAAACCCAATTAACCAAACCAAACGTGAGAGAAGGAGAGAGAAAACAAACAAGAAAAGAGAGAGACACACAGATTTACGTGGTTCGGCCTTACTTTGGGATGTAAGCCTAGTCCACGGGCAGTCGATCAATGGCTTCACTAACAAAACGAATGCTCAAAAGAGCTACAAAGAAGAATTCTGCAGAAAATCTTCTAAAACATTACGGATTAAAAGAAATAATCAATTTTTTCATAGGACTGGAATAGTGAAAGTGACAAACTTTGCGGGACGGAGGGAGTATTTCCATAGGTATTTACTTGATGGAAATTACAGAACTTGTGCCTTGATAACCTTTCAACTTGGTTATGCCTGAATGTTATTTCCTCCATCCCTTTTTAAGTGTTTTCAATGAAAAGATGTATAAGTTCGTAGCAACAAAAAAAGTACACAATCTTTTCAATACTACACTAAAATTCCAAGAAAATAAACAGAGAAGTCCCTTTTTTTTTTAACAGCAAAAATTTTATTAACCTTTGAAAACGAATTACAAAGATTAAAAGGATCCATGAACAAGACCTTAGGATGAAAGAAGGGAAGATCCACAAAGAATACTCCCCTCACACCAAAAGACACAAGATACTAGGAACCAAAAGGGAAAACACAACCTAAAGTTGACAAGAAGCCAACCAAAACCCCCCAACAAGAAAACACACCCGAAAAAATAAATTAAAACCAACGCCCCAAAGAAACCAACTAAACCGCCTCAAAGAAACACCACCAACAGCAATCTCAGCTTGCAATAGAAAAACCACTAATGATCTCATCATCATTCCCCAAATAATCTTCACCCAAGATCTTGCTTATTGACCGAGAAGCCTGAGTCGTATTAAGATGAATCCTGTTAATGCTATCAGAAGAAACAGATAATGCAACAGCAGCTATAGCAGATCTGAACACAACGCATTTTTTTTTTTTGTTTTCAACGACCCTCTTCTTAGCTTTGGAAAATCCCAACTTTTTTTCAATCCCTTTTTGTTTCAAGTTTCCTTTCCCAATATCTTCCACCGCATTAGCTGGATTGAGATTCACAACTAACTGGATATCTTCGACATCTTTCTCGTTAAAAAATCCCACTTCAGAGAACTCCTAAGATGAGGAACAGCGCGCGAAAACGTAAAACCAACTTTGCCCCGGCCTCGATCTTCTTCGAATCTACATCATGGATCAAACACCATCAAAGCAACGAACACAAACCAGAATCAAAACAGTCCTTTAAACCTCACTACCAATAAAAAACACATCAAAACTAGCCAATTTAGCTACCATGCTCCAAAAACAAAACTGTAAAGCCCCGATTTTCGTACGCGTTGATTAATAATTTATTTGGAAAAGGATAATTTAATTAAACTGATTTAAAACATCAACTTCTTAATTAAAAACATCTCCCTTTCTTATGATCAGTTCGCTAATCATACCCAAAAACTACTTAAATAAACGATATTCTACTGACTAAAAGTACAAGAATTTATGTAGCAATTTTTTCATGAAGCCGTTGACTTGAGTCATTCAAGTTGCAAGTAATACGCAACGGTATATCACATTCCAATCGATTTTAGAAGCATTTAAAGTTGGCTGTTAACAATCTTTCAGGAAACATAGGACGTGATAATAAGATATTAGAATCATGGTCGGCGCTGATTTTCTCGGGGCCTAAGACGAACTCTTAAATCTGGGCCTTATGTTTTCTTTTGAAAAAACTAAAAATAAAACTAACCTCAAAATGATAGTTACTTTTGGTGATCCATCTTTTGTTTTTTCCCCATGATTTGTTTAATATGTTGTTTCAAATAAAATTAGTTTTTGGTCATATTATTTATTGCACAAACAAAAAAAATATCCATTTGGAATTGTGAGTCTGTGAGAGGGAAAAAAATATTGTTATGGAGAAGGGAAAGAGATGTCTAGGAATTGAACCATGCACCTATTGGATAGAGTCAATAATCTTTTCCACTAAGCTAACTAACTCATTGAATATATAAGGAATATTAGATTAAATATATATTATGTACCAAGGTGTACCTATCCGTGGAGCTCCGTACACATACACAAGACATAAGAGGAAAAAATTAAATGTTTATATTTTATTTTTGCTCGATAAAACACGAAATTTATTGAAACTCGATAAGGATACATCGAGAGGAGGGGGGAAAGGAAGGTGAGGGGGGAAAGGGTCAACATAAAGTTCAAAAATTAACCAACGGGCCAAGGAAGCATCTATGGGCAAAGCCCAATAATCAAAATACAATCCAAAGGGTCCGAGCCCAGCCAACAAAGGGTCAGACCCAGCCTAACATCAAAAACCAAACCCTAACGACAACACTCATCCATTCCCGCCGTGCAAGCCTCCGACCCCCATGCTTATGACGCCGACCACCATGACACCAAAATTTAATGTTTATAGTAAAATAACATGAACTCATTTATTTATGCATTTAATGTTTAGGTGCTAAAGTTAATTTTGGGTTCATACAGATAAAACCAAAATTGATAGAACAGTCACTCATAAGTCGGTCATCACCCTCCATAAACATCAGAAGGCAAGCGCGGAGTGAGGAGGAGTTCAAGCGGCATCGCTTTGACATTGTTGAATCGAAGGCTCTCAGTCATATCAACAGGCTCATTAGATGGCGTTGCGATATCATATGCGTGTACCAAACTAGCTAGTGTAAACTGCAGAACTTGAAGCGCAAAAGAAATTGCCGGGCAACCCCTCCTTCCGCTTCCAAATGGAAGCAACTCAAAATGCATACCCTTCAGATCAACATCCTTATGAGTCGTCAAGAACCTTTCTGGCCGGAACTCCCACGGGTCAGGCCATACTTGGGGATCGTGATGAATTTTCCACAAATTCACAAATAGGATGGTGCCCGCTGGGACATGGTACCCGCCCACAGTGCAGTCCTTTGCGTTTACCCGTGGGGGTACGAGTTGGGCCGGAGGGTATAAACGCAAGGTTTCCTTGATTATGCCTTGGATGTAGACTAGGTTTTCGATGTCTGATTCTTCTACTTGCCTTTGTCTACCAATTTTGATGTCCAATTCTTCCCGAGCTTTCTTTAGTGCATGAGGATTGTTGAGGAGCAAAGCAACTGCCCATGTAAGAGTTATTGTTGTAAGACCGATGGCCCCAAGTGTAAGACCCTGCGAAAGCCCATGAAACATGGAGTTAAATGGTTGCATGACCCAAACAATTTAATTTGTAGGAGTAGTACTTATTTTTTCACAATTTTTTTATTTCTTCTGATAAGAGGGTAAAAAAAATAATCATAAAAAAAATAATCGTAAAGAAAGTATTTACCACACATGTAGCCTTGGTGATTGTATCAGCATCAAAATTGAGTGCCCCATTTGTACCACCATCAAGAGTTTCCAACATCACATCCATGAAGTCTTTCTCCGCCTCCGCCGACTCTGCAGAATTTTTCCGTCGTTTATGTTCGTTTAACCATTGTTGAAGGACAACATCCATTTTCATTCCCGTCCTCTTCACCTCCTTCTTGTACCCTCCCAAATCCAACCGCCCGAGGGAAGGAATTGCATCCGCCACGTTAAACATCCCCATTAGATCAAAAAATGTCTTAAACGCCTCCCGAAAACCCTCCTCCACATCTGGTTTTACATTCCCTGCGATAATTTGTTACCAGTTAAGTAAATGGTTAATTCATATATTTAAAATAAAAAAGAGTGCTGATACATTTTGATGTCAGGTGAAAATACCAATTTTTCAAAGAAGTAAATGTTACGTTGCTCAAGTTTTCATGCACAGTTTCCGTATCTTTCAACGATTATCCTTTCAACAAAAGAATAATCGTATCACATTTTGTTATTTCATTCTTCGAAATAAACTCCAATAATAGTGGGGGTTTAGTATTTTATTTTTGTGAAGAGATTGCCTTATTCACGGAGCATCATAAAGGAGCTCTTTTCGGAAGCTCCAAAAGAGGCTTCATTGACACCTGTAGGAGCAATAATCTGAACTGGTCATCCTGTAAGGCCAACAGAGTAGTGTTTATATGCAAAAAATCAACTTGGCTCGGCATTGATAGTTATGTAAACAATTAAATTTTGGTGCAAAAAAATGCTGAAATGATCCTGGCCGTTGTTTTTTTGCACAATAATTCAATTTTTTATATACCTATTGATGCTGGGTTAAGTTGATTTTTTGCATTTACATACTACTCTGGGGCCCTACAAGGTGACCGGTTCAAATTATTGCAATAAGGTAGGGTCCCTTTTGGGTCTTCTGTAAAAAGCTCATTCTTAGGATGCTCCGTTAATAAGTTTTCCTCTTTTGGGAATCACTTTTATTAAAAGAAACCAACCAAAACGAGGTCATTATATGACCCTCACATGCATTAGGCATCTTCGAATACATCTGTTTTCGGATGTGTGTCTGAACGCCACCTGTCTGTCTGTAAAGCATTATGTGACAACTGAAAATGAATAGTGTAACAAGAAGAAAAAAGAATGAGGGTCAACACAAAACCTGCAATAACTCCAACAGTCACTTTCATAGTTATGTCCTCAAACCACCTCTTCATCTCCACCAAACAACTCCCCTCCTTCACCCACTTCTCATAAACTTTTTGCACCGAGTTTTTCACCACCAACTTGCGCACGTGACTAAGCGTAGCGAGCCGGTGGTTTGACAAAAGCTCGAGCATCGTGATTTTCCGCATCTCACGCCAGTAGGGGCCATACGGACTCAAGGCGAAATTCGCGTAGTTATATGACAAGTGATCAATCGCTATGGATTTTGGCCGGTTCAAGAATGCCTTTTCATTTAGGCCGGCTAAACATTCTTTGGCTAATTCCGATGTACTTACTATAAGAGCTCGTTGGACCCCGAGCCGGAGTGTGAATATCGGTCCATGTTTGTCGGCTAAGGTTCCCAACGCGTGGCCTACGTGGCCCCTTAAGAGGGGGAGGTGGCCGATTAGAGGCCACGCACCCCCTGCTTCTGGAGGTACTTTTGTGTTGGTAGGAGTGTTTTTTCTACGGAGGAAGTAGAGACACAGAAAGAAGATGAAAATTGAAGGTGCAACAGTGATAGGGGATGGGAGGAGGAACTCCATGGGTGCTGATTCAACTTAATTAGATCTTGAAGTTTATGAGATACGTGATTTGATTTCGTGTATATATTTATACATAAATGCACTGGGGACTCCATGCCGCCGTGGGCAGTCAATTGAATACCAAGACTGGGAATTGTGTCGGATATTTAATGACCACCCAATAGGTTGTCCAAAAAATGATATGGGTACACCATTTGTCCACCCTAAATGCACACCACCATAATGTGACAAATGAGGAGAAACCCATTTTTTGGGTGAGCCTCACTTTGGGTTTCTCCTCATTTGCCACATCATGGTGGTGTGCATTTGGGGTGCACAAGTGATGTATCATAACATTATTCAGCAAAGAACATCAAATTAAAGTTAAGGAAAATGATATGAGTACATCACATGCACACAAAGGTGATGTGGCAAATAAGAAGAAACTCAATATGTGGCCCACCTGAAATGGTGGGTTTCTCCTCATCTGTCACATCACCTTCTTTTTGGATAAATCTGTCACATTACCTTGGTGTGCAAGTGTTGTGTACCCATAGCATTATTGTAAAGTCAAAAAGTTAAATGGATCCAATAAAAACGTCCCACGCAAGCAAGATATAGGATAAAACTTTCGTAATTCGTCATTTCTTCCCCAAAGCCAAGTCTACATACCTGATATGTGCATCCGCCGTCCAATTGAGCTGAATTTTTCCGGAGTCATTCAAAAATTAAAATTATTGAACAATTCAAAAAAGAACCCTTCTATAGGGACCGACGGAATTGTACCGATGAGGTACCGACGGCGTCGCCGACGCCGGTGTGGGTCCCAAACGGCCGATCCGAGCCGTTCATCGTTCTCAAAATCAAATTCCGAGTGGGCCCGCGCGAGAAACGAGGCAATCGGACGGCTGTAAGAGCTCAATCCAAAATCACCCCATTTCATTCAAAAATTCAAGATGTTTACACGCATGCGAAGGTTCAAGAGTTTAATAAAGAATTTGTTGGGAGACTACAGTGTCAATGTGAGATGAAACAAGAAGTTGATGTTCTATCCGAATATGAGGTACTAGAGTCCATCACATTTACTGTTTTTAATGATGAAGGAGAAGAAGTGAAAGTGACAAAGGAAGTGCCATTTACTGTCGGTTTTAATGCCGAAACCAATGATACACATTGTAATTGTCGGCTGTTTGAGTATAAAGGAATGGTGTGTAAACATCAATTGACAGTGTGGTATAAAAGGAGAGTTAAAAGAGTGCCTGACAAGTATGTGTTGAGAAGATGGTGCAAAAGTGTGAAAAGGGCCCATACTAAAGTTCAAATCAGTTACGATAAGTTGTCAAACTCAATTGAAGCCCGTCGGAGTGACAACATGTGCAAAGAGTTTAAGGAGGTTGTCGATTTAGCGGAAGATTCTCAAGAGAGGTATGAAATTGTGGTCAAAAGGACACGCGAGTTGAAAGAAGAGTTGAAGGAGCACCAACGTAATGCGGTTGTTTGTGATAATGATGCGGTTGTTTGTGAAAATAATGCGGTTTCCGTTCCTTGTAATGATTCCTTTTCACTTGGAGATGGGGTTCTACCTTCCAAAGAGAGCACCAACATACTTGACCCGGAACATGTTAAAAGAAAAGGGAGACCGCCGTGCAAAAGGAAGCAAGGTGTTCTGGAAAAAATTGTTAAGAAGAAAAAAGTAACACAAAAGAAGGCATTGTCGAAGGAAAAAGCCAAGGTATAAGTTCTTTTATGATTTGTTGGTTGCAAGTTAATATGGACTTATAATACTTATATTATTTTTCAATTTCAGGAGGTTGAGGAGATTGCGGTTGGCCATGAGTTCGGGACACAAGAGAGTGTTGTAAATGTACTTTTTCTAATTGCATAATTCTCAATTCTCGTTTCATGTAAAAGTTATTCATAATCTCTTTCTATTGTTGAGCAGGTTCATCCAAGCTATGTGGGCCAATCAATGTGGCCAAACATGGTCTCCGATAATATGGTACCAACTATGACACAAGGTGAAAACATGTTCCCATTTTCTCCAAGTTTATGCCCACCCGGAACAAGGTTTAACCAATTTATGCCTTCGTTTCCAAGTTCACAAAGCAACATGGGAAGCTTATTCAGTGGTCAAGTTGGGAGAGATCACTCAAATATTGCGGGTAGTCAAGTTTGGAGAGGAGGACAGTCAAGTTTTTTGGGAGACCAAGTTCAATATTTGGGAGGAGCACAACCAAGTTTACTACCGACTCAAGGGCAAGGATGCGGAGGAAATCAAACTTATTTGGAAATGTTGAATGCAACGGAGAATTGTGAAGAGTAGTATACTTGCTTTCTTTATTATGTAACGAATTTGTGTTAGTAATTTATTAAGACTATGATGGTTGGAAATGGGTTTTGTAATGACTTTTATGGATTTGGCTTTTGTGATTGGAATTAGATTGACTTTTGTGAATGGAATTAGAATTGGGTATGCATTTTTTTTGTCACTCTTGCTATACTTCTGTACCCGTGTCCACCATCGTGTCTGTGTCTGTGTCCGTGTCCGTGTCCTCCATTAATACAAGAAACAATATTGCACATGACATTGTTTTATAACTTCTATTTTTTGAAAAAATTTGGGCAGCATCTCCCCTGTTTTCTCTTTTATGCATTTGGCTTTTGTGATTGGAATTAGATTGTTGTTTGTGAATGGAATTAGAAGAAAAGTATGCATTTTTTCAATCACTCTAGCTATAGTTTTGTGTCCATGTCCACTTCCGTGTCCGTGTCCGTGTCCTCCATTAATAGAAGAAACAATATTGCCACATCACACACTATTTTATGACTTCTATTTTACGTAAAAATTTGGACAGCACCTCCCCTGTTTTTTGTCCTAGCCCGACGTCAAACGTCTCAACAAACAACATCAATAGCAACAACAGAAGTTGCACAAAGCCGAGTCATTCTTATCATAATCATCAAGCATAAATCTGGGTTTGCTAGTTGCTACATTTGTAATCTAGGCTTGCTACATTTGACAAAATTCGAGAATTCAAGACAAACATAATCTGGCCTTGCTCCCTTCAATATGATGTTACAATACAAAATTCGAGAATTCTACATACAAGATACAATCATATTCAAGGAACATGCCAAAAGTTCTTCCTTCATTTATAGAATTCATCCTCTACATACATTCGCACAAGGGATTCATTCTCCCATAAAAAATAAAGTTACATCAGGAAGTGCCAAATGCACCAATCTATAACATGACAAGAAGTGTTTCAATCTCTTCATATTCCTCTCTTTGATTTCATCAAATCTCCTCCTTTCCTAAAGATCATTTTGGATGAACCGCGGCACATGTGCACTTGAAATGCATGAAAATGAATTAGGATTCCTGCAAATGAAGTAACAAGCAAATGAAGTATCTTGTATAGATACATGATACACTCAAACAAACACGAAGATGCAATATGAAGGAGAATCTCATAAACACAGTGAACTCATTGACAAACTACTGTAACAGAGTTTAGAACTCTGATATGAATCTGCAAACATATACAGGGGACGTTTTTTGCCTTTCTTTCCCATTTGGTCTAGGCATTTTGGATGTAGAATCAAGGGATGTAAAATGAAGTCACTAATAATTTACAGTAGCGCGCAATAATAATAAGCTTGTGAGATTGTGCCTCTTTTCCTTTCCTACTGTTATGTCAAGACTACTTAGAAAGAGACAATAAAACCTAATCCTAAAGACTCACTACATTAGAGTTGGTCATGCTCCTCTAACTTCCTTGGGAGGTGAAAGCCCAGAACCATTTTCACTCGGGATGATCGGCCTTTCTTGGCATGAAGAATGCTTTGGCTTGTACAAAAAAGGGTACCAAAACAAAGGTCACTCCATACGCGGAGTCGCAGTACTTGTCATCGCTTCTGATCCTGACATAGAGCACATCAGTCCAGACATGAAGATGGCTTTGATAGTTGGATGGTGGGGAAATTGTCATCTCTTTTTGCCTCTGAAACATACTCCAGTAGCAAGCATGAATCTGAAAAATAAAAAACAAAGTGTAACTGCAGCAGGGTCAAAGAATGTTGAATCAAATCGAGCTGAGGCACCAGTGGACTGTGGATACAAGGGTATAAGTTTGAAAAATGTGCAGCAATTTCAAACATGTTAACTTCCACTAGTAATATTCCATTTATATGCCCCGACTCCAAGCTTCTACACCACGTTTCCTACATAAACATATAAGATGAGTATAGTTAAGATTCAATGAAACACATTTACTCTTCTTAATACTTTCATTAGATCTCCCTAGTAGCCTAACAGAAGGTCCAAGTTAAAGGTTAAGGTCCCCAAATGTAGTGGTGAAGTCAGAATGTAACAGAACTATAAGATTGGAATGGAGTCTTACAACCAGCCTCTGATATTTTGGCTATAGTATTTTATGAACTTGGAATTAGATGTTGTGACCACCACCACTAGAAAGTAGACATTCAGGGCATCAATTTCGATATAAAATTTTCCATAATCGGAGTTCGGATGACAAAGATATGCTTCTCCGAAGTTGGGACCGGTAATCTGTCACAGTCCAGCGATCTCCTGCTATTCCAACCTAAAACTCGATTCCAACTAAAAAAGACCCACCAAAACTCTTGAAATCAGCCTCAACTTCACAACCCAATCTTCAAAGGTAAAAATAACCATCAGGACTCATGATTCAACTAGAGTTTGAAACGTTCAAAAGAAATCAAGCCTATGTTTCCAAGAAATTCTCGAGAATTCATCAAGAACTTGTATCAAGACCCCAAAATGAATACTTTGGTGCTTCTTACAACTAAACCATCAATTATACAACAACACAAAAATAGAACAAGCAAGCTGAAACTCCAGATTATGACAGCAATTCTTGCTCAAACAAAATGAATACTTTTTAAGGGAATTCCTGATAAAGAGAAAACCCATCAATACATACAGAATGAACATTGCAAGTGTAAAATTCAGCACTACAATCTCATACCAGTATGCTACCAATATGCCCACTTCGGACACACTATTTGATGCTCAATCAAGGAACACTGCACAGATTATATGCAATAAATTATTTACCAAAACCGCAGGTTTTGCCATGGAAGCATGCTATCATTCCCAGTATAATATGGAGCTCAACCTGGAGATAAAACATAACATCCCCAAGAGTTAACATACAATTAAACAATTGGTTCACAGCATCTTACAAAACTATGAAGTTCATTAGAAGTAACAAAGAGAAAGAGGGAAACAATTGTTATGAAATTGGGGGTTTCTCAACTGCTTAGGGTTTCTGAAATTGAAACAAGGAGGAGAGAGAGGGCACCGTGACAGAGGAGGAGAGAGATAGATGTAGAACTTTGTAGTGGTGGTTGTGAATCCGACGATTTCGAATCCTCTGATGGTAGTCGTCGGAGGTGGAGAGTCGACAGAGGTGTCGGCACTGGCGAAGGTCGTCGTCGGTGGTTGTCGCGGCAGTCATACCGGTCTCTTGGTGGTCGCCGGAGGTGTCGGCAGTGGTGGAGATCGGCGGCGGTGGTCATCGTGGCAGTCACTCCGTTCTCTCTCTCCCTCCTGCCCTCCCTCTTCTGTCGACTGTGAATGGGGTAGGGAAGAAGAAAGTTTTCCCTTTTTTTTTTTTTTTTTTTAAACAACAGGCCCCAAAACGACGTCGTTTTGGGGCTGTTGTCCAATTTGTTGTCCAAATTGTTGTGTCTGTAGCAACGTTCTAACGAAATTCAATCAACTGCCATGACGTCTACTGCCTTTTTCTGACCGTTGATTAGTCAAAGAGTTTACATTAGGAAAATTACCATATGTACCTCTGAAATCATCTCACTACACCCTGAACTTATAGTTGACCTTTTGAAAATGTCAAATGAATAGAAGTCAAATATGCGGCTCACCGCAACAATAGGCTTCTTCTCATTTGCCACATCAGGGTGGTGTGCATTTGGGGTGCACAAATAGTGTACTCATAGCATTGTTTTTTAAACATGGACCCTGCTACATGTACAAACATAAATGTCTAGAAAAATTTTCACTGAAACGGTGGGACTTTAGTTCAAACACTTCTAATCATCCGATTGAGCTAAAATATTGTAGGGACCCTCGAAAAAATATTTTAAGAATAATGAACGGTTCATATCACTTGATCGTGTCGTTTCCGTATCAAAAATAATTTATAAAACGAAACAATTACTACTACTCTAACGAATAGTGGTAAATATTCCGAGTATCGCTCCTCAGGGATTAAAAGGCTAAGTCGCAGAATTTCAATTGATTTCTAAATTAACTCAATAAAAAGAAGATGATGATTTTGTTTCCTAAAATTATGAAAGCTAAATTAAAATTAAGCAATTAAAAAGTAAAAAGATTCGATGAGAGAAAAGTCTAGGGTTTCGAATCCACTTGACCCTTTTGTAACCTAGATTTATTGCGATTGAGGATTTTTTATTCGGATTCACCGGATACCGTTAGGGTTCGCGGGCCCTAGCGATATCTCCTAAAAATATCCGTCGATCATCAAGCGGCATAGATTATCTCCGCCTAGCATGAATCGTCTTACTAGTACGATCCGTCTCGATGGCACGGACCGTCTAATAGCACGACGCGTCTTACGATAGTATAATCTATCACAGTTAATTACTACGAATTCAATTAAAACCGTTGCATGAAAAAATATTTGAAACCGCGGATATCAAACACATAATTATATGGGAAAAATTAAATCAATTTCATAAACATGAAATTATCTAGTTCACACAACCGAATCCGAAAAATGAATCCAGCAAAAACAATAAAATCTACGTTACTCGGAGTACAAGCTTCATCTATGCCCTAGAGTATGGGTTTAGCCGGACATAGTCTGTCAAAAGAAGCCGCCGCTTCTCTGTTCTCTGATACCGCGATATTCTGTCCGTGTGATGTATCGTCCCTAGTCACCAAACCACTGCCTTCCTTTTATACTAATCATCTGCCGCATAATTTATTAACCAAGTCGGTCATTTGTAGAGCCCTAGCCGACTCCTATTGCAAGCCCATTAATTTCTTTCCTCTGGTCCACGTAATCAAGCTAAATTCATGAGCAATGGCCCACCAGTGCATGTATGTAAATTGTGATGCCATCCAACCAATTCCTATAATCCACGTGGGCAGTTAGTTGTAAGGCCCAATACTAGCATGGTTTATTACTTGATTTTATTTGCCCACGGACTTCGCTTCGACGCCGAGTAAAATTAGACTTTGCTTTTCTTTATTTTATCAAGGCCTCCGAATATCTACAAAAACACGCAAACAAAACATTGTACTCTAAGTAGCAAATTAAATGGGCTTAACAAGAATAAATTAGGGGCGCTTATGTGAACATATTGCGCGCCTATCACACCCCCCAACTTACACTTTGCTAGTCCCTAGCAAAACATAATAAAGGCACATAATGAAATCAAACAAAAATAGATAGGTCTTTTAAACCCCCGGGCGGCCCCGGTAGGACGAGTGAAGTCTCGTGAGGGTTTTCAGCAGTGACTACCCACAAAACACACAAGGAATCGGACACTCAAATGCAACTCAAACCCAACCGACAACCTCTCAAAGTACCGCAACGACTGCCATGCAAGTCAAAGACAAGATGCTTTATTCATGCAAAGATTTAAACAAGTGAATCTTCGTATCCAACCTAGCACAAAAATTAGCCTTCTCACCTACCATCGGATAGAGAATTATCAAATAGCATGCGTGTAAGTGAGAACCACTCATAGAAATTCACCAACCTCGAAAACAGTTGACACACTATCGATAGCCCGGTGTGTCTCTAAAAATTCACCCCTTCCTGTAACGATTAATCTTTTTTCACTTTTTTTTTTTCTTACGACTTGTCTTTTTTTTTCTTTTTCCTGTGGTCGTGCAATGCCTGGATCTGTCGGGCTTTCTAGTTGACCCATATAACGAGCTTTAGGTCGGTCATCCCCAAGCCAGATGGCCTTAGGGTACCAGGTTTAAAGAGACCACTCGGACTTAATTGCTCGAGTCAAAAAGGCTTTAGAGAGAGACCCAAACTAACCACATTCAACCAATGCCTTCACAAGGTCTATCCATCTTTTGACGCGAACAATACGGTGGGAGCAAACCCCGATTGCCCGGTTACTCAATGAACGTCCGGATAGGCAATATCAATTTAGCACACAATGTAGGGAAGGGGTTCCAATTAGCCCGCGGGCACAATCAACTAACACCGGAATATCAATAGCATGTAAACCAAATTCAAGGCCAGTGAATGATCAAAGTGGGACAGTGCGCGTGAAAAAGCATGAACTCAAGTGATCAAACACTATCCAACTATAGATGATACGGGCTAACCAAGTGCTTTCTATCAACATCTCATTCACAAGCTTAAATCGATTCATGAACTCGTATCAAGACGTCAACTCACATAACAATCATCACAATACTAATCAGCAGCCATCAATAAAGAGTAAGTGCACTCAAGCATCTAAATTCCTTGGTTCACTTCTTCTTCTTTTTTTTTTTTATTTTTTTTATTTTTTTTAATTTTTTATTTTTTTTAATTTTTGGATTTTTTAGACTCTAAAAAGCATAAAAATAAAGTGATCCCTCCCCCCAACTTGAACCATTCAATGTCCTCATTGAAAGCATGAACTAAGAGATAGGACGAGAAAGTAAAAGAGAGGAAAGGTATCACCTTGATACATGAAAACAAATAGCAGGGTAAAAGATGGCGAGAGGGAGACCCCCCCAACTTGAAGCGTAGTACCTGCAATTGTTAGCCTCCACAACAAAAAGAAAACAAAAACGAGTAAAAAGAAAAAGAAAAGGGAAAAAAAAAACGACAAGATAAAAATAATAAAATAAAACAAAATACACTATGCTCACATGAATATTGAGTGTCTATCAGACCATGAAGAGTTATTAGTATGAACATGTTTCCCCAATTCAAGCTCTTAGTCAAGAATTGAACTCGACCATGCCACAAAATTAGATATTTAGAGTACCGCAATTGCCTTAATCGCTTGTGAAATTTTAACTCCGCCATATATGCTAGTCGAACGAAATTGATTTTCATATTGTTGACAATGTCCACTAAGCATGGATGGTAAGTCAAGTCAAAATCATCAGCACTGAGAAAATCAATTACTTCGATTCTGTTAAAGTCTTGTATTGGTGGAGACTCAACAAGAGGATTGGTATCATCTAAAGCTGGGAGTATTTGATTAACATGTTCAAGTGGACCTTTGATACTCATGGTCAAAGACTCCTCAAAAGTTTTCGCATCAAGCGACACATCACCACATATATAATTCTCTTGAGGAGAACAATGGACATTAAGCTTATCATTCCATCCTAACTCCAAGACTTTTTTCGATTCAAAACCAACACCTTCACTAATGGCAAGCGGCTCTATTTGCTCTTCTTCCTTGGCATGAGAATTGACTTCCTCACAGTTCATATTGTAAACCCAAATTTGTGATGTTTTAGCAAATTGATCATAATAATCCCAGCCCTTTTCGACAGTTCTATCCAAAAATTCATCATGGCACATCATGTCTACTAATTGACGTGTTTCACTATTTAAGCCCTCATAAAAATATTCTATAATGCGCCAAAGTTTGAAACCATGATTTGGGAAAGAGAGTAGCAAATCTTTGTATCGTTCCCAAGATTGCAAATAAGATTCTTCCTTAGTCTGTGTAAAATTTACGATTTCTTGTTTCCGAAGGAGAATCTCATACGCTGGGGAAAAATTTTCCAAAAATTTCTTTTTCACCTCTTGCCATCGTATACATGTTGAATCTAAAGAGTAAAACCAACCTGTAGCCTTATAATGCAAAGATTTCTCAAAAAAATTAATCTTAGCTGCTTCAAATTTTAGGTTGGATAAAGTGGCACAAACCTCCTCAAATTTTTGGATATGCAAATATGGGTTATCACATGAAAAGCCATGAAATTTGGGAAGCAATTGTATCTCTTCAGGTCTCAACTCAATGTTCCAAGAATAACCTCCAAAATAAGCCATAATTTTTTTTTTTTTTTTTTGTTTTTTGTTAGAGAAAAAAAAACTCTTAATTTAAACTACAATATGAAAATATCTGAAAATGTTAATTGAAAATAAATAAATAAATAAATAAATAAATAAAACTCACAGTTCTTTAAGAAAAATGAAGATCAGATTGATTGCACTTTTGGATTGTAACCTCATCGCTTCACCTCCGTGCACTGCAACCTCTCACTTCCTGTGTCTAGAAAAAAACAATGCTAAAAGAGAAAGAGCAATTAACAAGTATGAGAAAGAAAAGAAAATACCTAAACTAGGAATTAAAATAAAAATCAACTGGAACAATGCAACCGTGCTAATAATCCCCGGCAACGGCGCCAAAATTTGTTCGTGTCGTTTCCGTATCAAAAATAATTTATAAAACGAAACAATTACTACTACTCTAACGAATAGTGGTAAATATTCCGAGTATCGCTCCTCAGGGATTAAAAGGCTAAGTCGCAGAATTTCAATTGATTTCTAAATTAACTCAATAAAAAGAAGATGATGATTTTGTTTCCTAAAATTATGAAAGCTAAATTAAAATTAAGCAATTAAAAAGTAAAAAGATTCGATGAGAGAAAAGTCTAGGGTTTCGAATCCACTTGACCCTTTTGTAACCTAGATTTATTGCGATTGAGGATTTTTTATTCGGATTCACCGGATACCGTTAGGGTTCGCGGGCCCTAGCGATATCTCCTAAAAATATCCGTCGATCATCAAGCGGCATAGATTATCTCCGCCTAGCATGAATCGTCTTACTAGTACGATCCGTCTCGATGGCACGGACCGTCTAATAGCACGACGCGTCTTACGATAGTATAATCTATCACAGTTAATTACTACGAATTCAATTAAAACCGTTGCATGAAAAAATATTTGAAACCGCGGATATCAAACACATAATTATATGGGAAAAATTAAATCAATTTCATAAACATGAAATTATCTAGTTCACACAACCGAATCCGAAAAATGAATCCAGCAAAAACAATAAAATCTACGTTACTCGGAGTACAAGCTTCATCTATGCCCTAGAGTATGGGTTTAGCCGGACATAGTCTGTCAAAAGAAGCCGCCGCTTCTCTGTTCTCTGATACCGCGATATTCTGTCCGTGTGATGTATCGTCCCTAGTCACCAAACCACTGCCTTCCTTTTATACTAATCATCTGCCGCATAATTTATTAACCAAGTCGGTCATTTGTAGAGCCCTAGCCGACTCCTATTGCAAGCCCATTAATTTCTTTCCTCTGGTCCACGTAATCAAGCTAAATTCATGAGCAATGGCCCACCAGTGCATGTATGTAAATTGTGATGCCATCCAACCAATTCCTATAATCCACGTGGGCAGTTAGTTGTAAGGCCCAATACTAGCATGGTTTATTACTTGATTTTATTTGCCCACGGACTTCGCTTCGACGCCGAGTAAAATTAGACTTTGCTTTTCTTTATTTTATCAAGGCCTCCGAATATCTACAAAAACACGCAAACAAAACATTGTACTCTAAGTAGCAAATTAAATGGGCTTAACAAGAATAAATTAGGGGCGCTTATGTGAACATATTGCGCGCCTATCATCACTCTTGTGGGACCCAAAAGTGGGTCCCCGAACATACTCGGTACATTTTCTGGACATATGGGTCAGTACCCATATGTTTTCCGTTTGAAAATGGCTTCCCCTTCCTGATATGGGGACCTTGCAGTGCGCCAAAACACTATAGGGTTGTTGTCCCCAATCACAACCGTCTATTTGCCAGTTAATGGTTCGGATTATCTTCATGCTTTCATCATGTAGAGATAAGTATTTACTTGCAGAATAATCCGTGCTGTTGATTACCGATCGGACGGCTGTAATTGGGGGACTACAACCTGTAGTGCCTAGTGCTCTAGGCACTACAGGTCCTCGGACCCCACAAACATATGACTTGGACCCAATACTTAGACGGTAACATATTATCATTAAAATTAAAGTTAATTCATGTTCGTTGCTAATTATTCTGGGTCAAATACAGAAACAAAAATAAAATAAACATTATTGCGAGTAGGTATATTAAAGGAATAAAGGAGGAGAATTAGGGGTTAAGAGAGACTATTTTCATTGGTGTGGGTGTGTGGTTTAAAATGTGAGGTTGGTTTAGGGCTTGTTTGATAACACAGATTCAACACTTAAAACTGAATCAATTTAAGTAATAAGTGATTAAGTAGGTTTGATAACTACATTTTATATTACTCCCTCCGTCCCATAAGTTAGATCACTACGAAACTACGTGCAATTTTCAAGCTAAAAAATAACGTGCTTACGAAAAAAAAATTTTAGTCAATATGGATCTTGTTTGATAAATCTCATCGAGAACTTTTATACGGTGCAAAAAAAATTCAAAAATTATTTTCGTAAATACATTATTTTTTAGTTTGAAAATTGCACGTAGTTTCGTAGTGATCTAACTTTATGGGACGGAGGGAGTACTTAATAGATTAAGGGTCACTTAAATGTAGGCTAAAAAGTTGATAAAAATTAAGTAGCTCAAAGCTACTTAATTCTGGCTGAATTCTAATGTACTTACAATCAACCATCGCACCGCCGCTGACGCCGCTAGCACCAGCACCACCACCACAACTACCAAGCCACCACTCCACCACCACCACCACCACCACCATGACGGCTGCCGCCACCACCACAACTACCACCATTGCGCCGCCGCAACACCACACCACCACTACTACCACCACCACTGTCACATCGCTGCCGCCACCGCTATCACCATTACTCATATACCACCACCACTATTGCCATTCCACCGCCATCACTCCACCACCGCTCTCATTCCACCACCGCCACCACCACTAGCACTCCACCCATCGCACCACCACCACTACCACGTCACAACCATCACATTACCACCACTACATCACCACCATTGCACCACAATTACTCCGCTGCTACCACAACTCACCATCATTCCACCACCACCATTACTCGACTGCCACCGTTACACCACCACCGCCACCCCGCCACCTCCCAATCACCACTCCACCACTACCACAAATACATGATGACTATTAGTAAAATTAAGAGACAAATAGAACCATAAAAAAAATTCATTTTTTTTAATTCAGTGCTTAATATGTTTTATCAAATAACTTTTCAGCTTAAAAAATTCAGCTTTCAATTTTTAGTACTTAATTTTTCAACTTTTAGTTTTATCAAACAGCCCCTTAGACTTATCTTTAAATTTGTTGGTAGTAGTCCTTTTCTCAATACCCGCCCCGATGTATATATAGACATAAAAAATATATAGATGTAGTCCCTTTCTCATTCGATCCAGAAGACTCCAAAGATTTGAAACCTCTCAGCCTCTCTCTCTCTCTCTCTCTCATTTAGGGATGTCAATCATACTTGCCCCAAACGAGAAGTGTTTTTTTTCATTATATATTTTTTGGGCTAATGGGTAAGGTTAGAGGGGGAAAATGAAAACCCGACCGGGTTAGAAAGGATTGGGTCTGGGGCAATAGTACCTCACCCAGATACCTAACCGTTCAATGTGTTTAAAACATGTTTTAAAGGGTCCCCGAGGAAAATCAGCAAAAAGATTACTGGAAAGGGTTTGATCCAAGTTGTTTTTCATAAAACTATATAAACACATTTAACGGTTCAGATCATCAAAATATAACTGGGAGAGGGGAGATACGCACTGTAGCAAAGTAAGGGACTCATAGAAACCAGACCCTCTGTTTGTGTGCGCGCGCGCACGTGTTTGTGTGTGTATACAGGCCGAATCTCATACACATCCCTACCATAAGGGATCTGTCTGCACCTGTAATACCCGTCACGGATAAATAGTGTTTAGATTTTAATTCGCAGTTTGGAGTAATTATGAGTTTAGGGCTTAAAGTTAATTGAAATAAAAGTTTGAGGGGTATAGTATAATTAGGGAAGATACAAAATATCTACGTTGTTTTCTCCCTTGTTCTGATCTTGAACATCAGAGAGAGAGAGAGAGAGAGAGAGAGAGAGAGAGAGAGAAGAAGAAGAAGAAGAAGAAGAAGAAGAAGAGGGGGAAAATTAGGGGAAACCCTTGATTAGTCTTGATACTAGAGGAAATTGGTGAGTTATGTACTTCAATTCCTTAATGTGTTGTTGATTGCATGCCCTAGATGGATTATTTTCAGTTGGTTTTAAGGCTTTGGGTTCAGTTCTTGGAGCTTTAGAACTCTTGAGTTCGTGGTTTTTGGTTATAACCCACTGATTGGGTTTATAAATCTGGGTTCAGACCTGTTTTCACGTATTTATTACGGGTACTTAGGAGGCTCGTAAATATTTGATATTTTTACAGTGGATTCGTCCATGAGTCTATTGTGTTGTGTAAAAATTTCAGAGCTTAATTCGAAATACATAAAATATGAAAAATGTTTTACCGAGCTGTTGTCGTAGAATTCGCAGTGCAGGCAGCACTGTCGCGTCTTACGGGAAGGGCCATAACTTTGTGTAGGAAGCTTGGATTTTCAATCCGTCTTTTGATTATGAAACTAGACTCGCATACCTTCAAGAATATGTATGGTTTGTGCTTTAGTTCCTGCCAGGTTATAGCAGTTTTTGATTCAAAGTTGATGCTTTTGCTGAACCTGCAGATTCATGTTTCTTTTTGTGTAACTTCAAATAAGCATATCTTGGTCATCCGGGCTCCGATTAGAGCAAATTTTATATCGATATTGATGTACTGAAAGTCTTCTTTCTAGTGGTGGTGGTCTCATGTCCTAATTCAGAACCCGTAAGAAATGATAGTCCAGATACGATGGGCTAGTTATTAGATTTCATACCGGTTTTGGAGTGTTGTTGTGTTTTGACTTGTCTTAAGTTGTGATGACCTTATAAGTTGCTTATGTTACATTGTTATCTCTTTGATTACATGTGAGACATATGTGGAAGCTCATAGACTGATATTAGTTGATTTGTGGCTAGGTAAAGAGCCGGTCATTCGGGAGGTGCCAAAACCATAGTTTGGCATACTTCGGTCGATTCTCAGGTGAGTGTGTTTGATATGTTTAACTTCAATGAGATATGGTTGTGGTGGTGTTTGTGTATCATGCTAATTGAAGATTTAGCTTTTGATATGCATGTTTTGTGTGAAAGATGGTATCTGTGAATGGGCTGTGGATTGGGTTACACCGCGAGTACGTTGTGCCGCCTAATTACCGGTGACAACGAGCGGGGTGTGCTCCCACAGTGACCTAGGATACATAGGATGTGGCAGACGTGTCACTGCATGTGTTGTGATTATATAATTGATGTTGATCATGTGTTGTGATTATATACTTGTTGTTGATTGATTGAGTGCTTCAGCTATGTTTTATTGAATTTATTCTATATCTCACACACTCCTGGTTTTCCTTTGATTGCCAGATAGCAGGTGGTTTTTGGGTCGGTCCACTACCGGTGATCGTTTTGGAGTTCCTTTTTGGGCTAGCCTCGAGTGTCGTAGCTAGCCAAGTTGGTTTGTTTTTAGTTGAACTAGTAGTGGTTTGTATTGAGTTGAAACTAAGAGGACTTGAGTACTTGAACTGTATGTATTGTAAATAAGTCGTCGGTTGTTTGGCATTAGTGTTGTGGTGTGTCATATACACTTTTATTTATATGTTAGAAGTCTTCCGCTGTGTTTTTATTCTGTGATTTTTGAGCAGGTGTTGTTTGGTTTTGTGTTGGAATGCCACGTGGCCGCGTCGACACGGGCCCACACGGGTGCCGTTTCGGGACGGGGCGTGACAGCACCTTCATTTTCCTGATCAAATTTTCATGATCCGAACTGTCTAATGTGTATAAAACGTATTTTTAAGAGTCCACATAAGAAATCATAAAAAGAAAGACCCGAAAGGGCTTCATCCGATCTTTTTCATCTCCTTTATCCCAATCTTTATCTGGAGCTTACCAAACACAATACAACTAATCTCATTATTCAAATTTTCTTATCTATTATTCTTCTGTAGGCTCCACTTATACTTTCGTTCATCGTCCTTGATCACATATAGTTCAATCCTTTAAAAAAAGGGTTCTGCTAATGACCACCCAACAGGTTGTCCGAAAGTTCATTAAAATATTTTTTTCCTTCCTCGGTCACAGAACTCTGCAAACAGATTGTTCAGAGTGATGTGATTGGTGTCCTCCCTTACTTTTGAAAATATTGGCAAACAAATTTGAAAATTTCACTGTCCAGAGTGATGTGATTGGTGTTCAGAGACCTCTCTTACATTTTTTGAAATTTCACTGTCCTCCCTTTCTTTTAAAACTAATTATCATTTACCTCTTTTGTCGTTATTTTAAGGCTAATGGTGTTAACTGACCGTAATGCTCGTACTATATATTCTCCACTAATTTTTTTAAAACTAGAATTAAAAGAAATTTCAAAAAATTAAACCGTTTTTCATTTAAAAAAAAGTTTTCTTTTTTGGTTGAAAATAGTTTTTTGTAGGGAAAAAAACTAGTTTTGAAAATAATTTTTTAAACAATTTTTTTTTTCAAATTTTATTTACATATTTTTGAAAAAAACTATTTTCAAAACTTTATTTTTAAAAAAAAATAACAGTTTACCAATAACTAGTTTTTTTATCGAAAAAAATATTTTCAAAACTTTATTATTTCAAAAAACTGTTTTAATTTTTTTTCAGAATTAGTTTTTTTTCCCTTGAAAAACTATTTTCAAGAATAAAAATTCCAAAAAGTAGTTCTTTTTGAAAAAAATTCTCTTCGACACCTTTTGTTTGTAAGTTGGTTTTTAAAAATAAAGAACGGTTTAATTGTTTTGAAAAACTTTTTAAATTCTATCTTTTTAAAAAATGATTTTTTTAGGGTGGAGAATATATACTAAGGGTGCTACGGTCATTTCACGCAAAAAGTTAACACCATTAGCCTTAAAGTAACGGCAAGGGAGGTAAGTGACAATAGTTTGAAAAGTAAGGGAGGGCATAGGAATTTCAGAAAGCATAGGGGATGTCTCTGTGTTTGTCAGAAACAGAAGAGGAGGTAAGTGAAATTTACCCAAAAGAGAAAGTCTATAAATGACTCGGGTTTTGGAGGTTTAACCCTCAAAACTGGTTCTCAAAACCGGCCCTCAAAAACATGTTCTCAAAAAGTGGTTTTCAAAACATTTCAATGAACATATATAGTCTATTTGGGTTTATTTGTTTTGTGTTTTAGGGATTTCCCCCCCTCAAAAAACTGTTTCTCTAAACCGATTATCAAAACCGTTCCTCAAAACCTTTAAATGAACATACTGAAATGTATTATAATTTGGTCCTCACAACTCATCCGAAATTCAAAATGCCTAGTTTAGATCCACTTGCCTCACTCTTCCATCTAAATCTCATGGCCAAATGGTTTGAATTGAGGATTGTTTATGGAGACAATTGGCACCTCCCTTAGCTAATTTTTCCTTTTTTTTTTTTTTGAACGGCAAAGAAAGGATTTTATTAATCTTTGGAAACACATTACAAAGATTAAAAGGGGCCGAGGCAATAGGCATAAGCCAACACAGACCCTAAGGGAAATAACAATTGGTTAATCAGAAGCCAACCAAAAACGGAACAAAAAAAGTACAAGCGAAAAAGAAACAAACCCATGCCTAATACAACCCACAACACCTAAAAATCTCACTCCGTAATAAGCCACCACCGCAAACCTCAAAGTGCACCTTAATGGATCCAAAAACACCGCTAACCACCAATTTTCCCCTTCTTTTGTGTTAATGGCGTCGCATTAAGGTGGAGGTCTTATAAAGGAACAAATGACTTAATAAGTTGAAGATGCCCAGTCAGATGATTTCATCCAGAGTACCACTGAATAGTGAATTCCACTCATCATGGTGCTACACCTCGGCGTGAATGTTATAGGGAATAACATTTGTTAATCATAGCCGGCCTTGACTTTTTGGAGGCTTAAAGTAGAAATCAAAAGGAGGTATTTTTCAAAATCTTAATGAACAAAATGTAAGTAGGTAAATTACATTTTTAAGTGTTTAACTTTCTATTTTGGATTGTCCCTAAATAAGTGTGTGGTTTGAAAAGTTAATGGGTAAAAGTTTGTACAATTATCGTTTTGCCCTTTTGAAAAGTTAATGGGTAAAGAGTTAATGGGTAAAAGTGGAGGATAATTTTGGAAAGTAGAGGTAAAAGTTGATGTGAAAAGTGTGGAAGCGGGGGGGGGGGGGGGGGGGGGGGGGGGCTGTGCGTCAAAACGACGCAGTTTTGACGCATTTTTTGGTCCCAAATTCGGCTGGGAAGGGCTCCGTTTGGACGCCTAACAATCTATTTTTTCCTTTGGCGCCAAAAACTGCTAAAACCCTAACCCACGACTACATTTTCCCTCCCAATTTTTTCTCCTCTGCTGCTCACAATCCACCACTGCTGAAGGCAAAATCGGCTTCGTCCATCAACGATTTATTAAGAAGCCTTAATCATTACTTACGTAAACTGATTCAACTGCTATGTTGACCTTAAATCATAGGACGACATATATATATTAACTGATTTCATCTTAATTATTACCTACGTTATAAGACTATAAATTTTAGTAACAATATAAAAAAGTTCCGGCAACAATACTACAAAAGGAATCCGTTCCAATGCAGCCGATTTTGCAATCTGGATGCTACGCTGCTTTGAAAAATTCCAAAAAACCTGTTACAGATCGAAGGAAGATAGTAAAAAAAGTTAAAGGATGCAGATTCCTTGGGCTGTTAATGTTGGAAGAGAGCTCCATGGGAAGATTGGTGCTAAGACTTGTTCTTTTTGTGACCATGTCCCATTTTTTTGTGTTTTTTTTTTGCTACTTCCAACTATGAACACAAGGAATGAACACGAACAAGTTTTTTATTTCTTCCGAACGAGTTTTTTTATTTTATTTCAAACATAAGAAATTTTAAGCCTCACAGAACATGAACAAGTTTTTTTTTTTTTTTTGTTCTTCCAACTATATAAACATAAGATCGACTATTATAACCGTATAATTTTCTAGTCCACTGAAATTCTTTCATAAAAAAGCACACTCACTTCTGCAGCAAGAACACTCTAAAACATGGACTTGCCAATCAGATATAAAAATAAAAAAAAACCACTGTACAACATCAGACCCTGCTATGATCTCCATCATTTTTTTATCTCACTTTTCAACAAAGACTGTAATGACCATTTCGAACATAAACATGAACAATTACGAAATGCTGGGCAACCACTCAAGATAGACATGAAGAAATATAGACACATGAAGAAGTATTCAAGAGAAAACCAAAACAACTTTGGATCCGATCCAAACATCCAAAACAAATACCAAATGCAGTGGTGGGTACCCAAAAGTATTCAAAAAATGACCAAGCCAAGAAACTTAAACATCCCTAAAACAATTTCGCATGCTACCGAAAAAGGTATTTCAAAAAAGAATGTCTAATGGTAAATCCTTGCACATTCAAGTCAATATGGATTGATCACTCCATGGGAATGTGGACTGACCAAAGCTTCAAGAAACTCCTCATCATTGAACATTGACTCAGCCTCCATGGGAATGTGGATTGATCGCTCACATGCCATCTAATTTTAAAAAATCGCCAATTGTATAAAATGTAAGATTTTAACCTACCAATTGGAACCAAACAATAATTTAAAGTTAAGTATAGTAAAGACCTCTGAAACTTGTGTACTGCAAGATGCTTGACTTTGCAAATGTGCCATTTGTGGATAATAGGGTGTTTCGCCATTCTATTATCAAAGTAACATATTATCAAGGTAACATGCCATTGTTTCTTTCAAATATATGGACATAACAAATATTAAAATTGTACCGTTCGTTGGGTCGAAGATGGATTTTAAAAAATTATCTCGGAGTCGGATCCTTCAAGGCCCTAAGAAAATTGTGAAACCTTTGTAAGTATATTACACGAGCTAAAGACTACAAAAGTATATTGTTTAAAGTAAAGACTAACAAAATTGATATGTAATTATAAAAACATGAAATTAATACCTGACTAAAGCGAGATCTTGGAACATTTTTTCCCCTCTTCGTAACCTTCTCATGCCAAGCCTTTTGTCTTCTAGCACCCTTGATTCCATGGTTAGTCACTTTCTTTTTCAAGCCCTATGCTTTTTTTACCTTAGGATCGATCAAATCTAATCCCATGTCAATGTTGGGAGACTCGGGACCACTACTTGAAGCACCAAAGCCATGTTTGGAAAGAAATATATTGTCTACTTGTGCACACAAAAGCGTCATAGTATCCTCCACCAACTTATATGCTTCATCATCTTCGGATGCCCGAGCCACTAATGTCACCGCTTTAGGACAAAGATGCCTATATCGTGCAGATATTACCAACTTTTGATCATTCTCCTCCACCATAACTTCTTTTCCCTTGGATGAACAATTCTTTGCATCTAGCCTCCATCGGCCTAATATGTATTTCTCGGGTATTTCCATGACATTCATTTGCGATAGCACTTTGATTGTATGACCACATAGAATTCCAAAGCTCTCAAATTTTCGACAACTACAACTAACTTCCGTAAGAGTTTTAACTCCTAATGCATTAAGTTCCACCCTACCCAACACTTTATACTCTCTTTCTTGTCCATGCCTTTGAACCAAAAAATCAATTTCATCTCCTAACTCCCAAGTTTCTATCACTTTGCAACCAAGAGAAATGTCAAACTGTTTGTGGAACAAGTCAAAGAGATGAGGAGTGTAAAATTTTGCATCATGAAGTAACATCGGACAATTACGGAAGTTTATTTTAACCATCTTTTCTCTAGAGTCAAATTTCGCTTGTATTTCTTTGTACCGCTTCTCCAAAACAACTTGATCAAAAAATGTAAAAAATAGACCAAGGTTATTGTCACACTTTAAGTGTCTCTTTATTTGGGCATTCAAGCTCTCACTAAGTTGAGTGTTTCTCATCCCCGCATTGAAAGACCACTTCATGTGCACATGGGTCCACTTCTCTTGAAGCTCCCAAGTTTTCATCACCCAAGCATTATTCTCCAACTTATAATTCTTGACCAAAGTTGTCCAAGCTTCAATTAATTCTGATTTCTCTTCATAACCATACATACAAGCATTGAAATCATTAATAAAAGCGGAAAAATTCTCACCCAAGTAGCCTAAGTGCTTCATTGCATTTTGATTGAGGTGGAAAGTACACAATCCATGTTTCACATCCGGCATAACTTCACATAACGCGTTAGCCATTGCTTGATCTTGATCTGTGAAAAAGGTGAGAGGATTCTTCCCCGACATTGCTTCCAAAGAAGTTTTGAATAGCCACACAAATGATGGGGTCGTTTTATCATACATCAATGCTACACCAAAAATCACTGTCATACGATGATGGTTAAAACCGGTAAAAAGAGCCAATGGCCGACACTCTTTATTAGTTCGAAAAGTCGTGTCAAAAGACAATGTATCCCCGAAAAGCCCATAATCCGTAATCATCTGATGTTCAGCCCAGAAAATATTGGTAATCATCTCATCTATATCCAATTGCATAGTGTGAAAGAAGTAAGGATTATCCACGGCTTTTTTCTAAAAATAATTGAACAACATCTCTGCTTCACCATTTGCAAATCTCTCTCTCTTCTAGAACGCAAATGAGTTTTAAGATCCTCTCGCATGAACCCAACAAATTCCTTCCCTCCTGATTGGGCACTAATGAGATCATGTGACAACTTAAGACGTAAGCCAGTAGTCTTGGCAATTTCAACATTTATAGCTTGGGACTCACACAAACCCCTTTGAGTTCTCATCATATGAACAGTGTCAGGAGTATGCAAATCATGATTGTGGGTGTCATGAAACTTTGTCACACTCCATTTTAATGATGCCCCGGTCAAGCGATATGTACATCAAGGCCCCGCAATTAGTTCTTGTCTCCCTTTTAGTTAGTGCTTTCATGAGACTCTGTTTATCTTTTACTCCTTTCTAACTACAAACATACTTTCTATTAATAATCATACCATCCGTCCTGCTTTTTGTTAAATAGTCTTTTCGAACGCTAAACCCTCTAATCCTTCCGAATTCGTTGTAGAACCGAAATGCAATAGGCTCAGAATCAAATTTCATACCAATACATGGTGCACATTCCTTTAACAATCCTCCACTATCTTCTATAGTCCCCTCAACTCCACTCCCATCCATCTGAAATGAATTTAAAAAAAAAAAAAATGGTTTTAACAAGTCTAAAGCCAAACAACAAAATCAAGATTAAAAAAATTAGTCATATGGGTGCTTTTTCTATTATATTAATAACATGATATATATGGACAATGTAATCACTCTTATGTAATTGTAAAATTTAAGGATCCCTGCCGCTTGGTGTTTGGTTATGAACCACCTCAGCCTTAATTCTCAATAGAAGGCTTCTTCCCCGACATCTTTTTCTCTTTGGTCAAAGATTGAAAAAGATGCAAATTCAGTTTGGTATGAAAATTGTGTCTACTGATTTTGTCATAGGGGGTGCTTTCTTTTTTCTTTTTTTTTTTAGCAAACCCGGGGTGGTACGTGCCAAGCTTCAAAAGCCTAAGAGCCTATGCTAAAGCTTCAAAATTTCTAGAGGTCCAAAGTAAAGAAAATAAGGTAGAAGGCTTATTAATCACAAACAATGGACCTATTATATTAATGTGAATGTGACCGACAAAAGTTATAGTAAACCCTATCAGTGTGTTATGGTCTACATTTAAAATCCTATAATAGTATAAATATAACAGTTTTCTCATTTTGTATAGCATAATCAAGTAATAGTTTGGAGTTTAGTATCTCATCTATTCGTCAGAAGGATCCACGACACAAAAGAGACAAAGTTGATCACCGTGCATGATCAAGTAATGAACAAAAGCTTGACATGTTTAAGCACATTAAAAAATGGGCGTAGGAGAGGGAGAGAGGAGAGAAAAGAAGAAAAACCATACCTTTTGATTAGCAGCAGAAATCGTTGATGGACGAACCCGATTTTGCCTTCAGTAGTGGTGGATTGTGAGCAGCAGAGGAGAAAAAATTGGGAGGGAAAATGGGGGAAAAGTAGTCGTGGGTTAGGGTTTTAGCAGTTTTTGGCGCGAAAGGAAAAAATGGATTGTTAGGCGTCCAAACGGAGCCCTTCCTAGTCGAATTTGGGGACCAAAAAATGCGTCAAAACAACTCAGTTTTGACGCACAGCGCTGCCCGCGCAGCACACCCCCCCCCCCCCCCCCCCCCCCCCCCCCGTTTCCGAAAAGTGTGAAGTGGAGAAAAAAGTTGATGTGAAAGGTGTAATGATGATATTTTTTTAATAAGTTGGATTTACGAAGTAACACATTTAAAAAGGGACGGAGGGAGTACTATTCATCAATAAGAAATAACCCTAAAACAATAACCAAACATTCCAAGATGTAAAACTCGTCACTAAAATATCACTAATCCTAAAAATAAAATAAAATAAAAACCCGAACCTTCCAAGATTTTAAAAGCATCATTTAAATACGATGTACTTTTTTTTGTTATTACAAAAGATATTTAGGGGTACTAAAATATGGGGGCCTTTGAAATTAGTAGTTTTTTGGGAGCCTAAATTGGCCGCATCGCTCGCTTTATCTCATAGCCGGCTTCGGTGCTAATAGATATGGTGACATCGGTGGTCAATTTTTCATTTTGTTTTTGTGAAACAGTACTAAAAGAACAATTACATAGGAAAAAGAAGATTAAAAAAAGCGGGTCAAATTGAGGATGCTAAAAACGTGTTTTCTTAGACAGAAATAAGGACTAACGACCACTCTTGAGCTAGCCATGATGGAAGCATTGGGTTCAAGTCATGGTGGGGTATGGGTACCGATGGAGGGCCACAGGCCACAGCCATCGGTTATGATTACGCATTTGGCTAATCCATCACTAGAAGAAGGTGGTGGAGGGCCATAATAGCAGACCTGATTTTGTTAGTCGCTTGGGAATGGGAGGTCAGGAAGACGTGACAATTTTAATGGCACGAGTTTGGGAATATAATGGCATGGGCTTTAATTTACATGTGTTGGCTTCACCTGTCGGTGGCACCAGAGAATTTTAGATGAATAATTTGATTTTGATGATAATAAAGTATAATTGATTTTGTGATACTTAGATAATGATTTATTTAAAGGCAAATAACTATCTCCGGACCAACAGTAAATGGTTTATTGAACTATGCAAATTCAGTGATCAAGATTGAAAGAATTAAAAGGAAGTTGGAGGAATTCGAATTAGAAATCATGTGATTGTATACAACATTCATATACTAATTGAGCACGCCCTATGAAGATTGAGTCAGCTCAATCCCTGTCGACTCGTGATCGAGATTTGACTACCCCTTGATGACTACAAATTTTGGAATTGAAATTCATCGAGGAAAGCAAAATCATGCTAGGATATATTTGCAATAGTTTCGTTCATTGATTTTGTGTTCTATGTTCTGCATTGAACCAGTGCTCAATCTGTTATTGTAACATATTTAATCTGTTGTTGGTCCCATCCTAGCATTAATCTAGGTGTGCATAAGATAATCCGGACAGCTGAGTTGTGAAAAAAATGTTGTTCAAATCAGTTGGCAGCTGAGGAGCATAAATCAGAGGTTCTTATTTAAAAACAAATGATAACTTACAAACAGATATCAATGTTGTGCTGAAACCCGAAGTAGAGAATATATATCAAAACCAACAAGAAAAAAGAGACAAGGATTTATGTGGTTCCCCCCAAGCACGGAGCTCTAGAGGTACGTCCACGGGGAAAAAGCAAGAGGATTCCCTAAAAACAGGGAGAAATACACAGAGCCGGCTGTACCCGTAACTCTCACTTGAAGCATCCACACAATATCTAGGGACAAATCTCTGAGACGCGACCTACAGAGCATCAAACGTTTCACACACACGAAAGAGACACACACACCCTAGATATCTCAAATCCCAACTCAAGACTACACCAATGGAACAACCAAAGAAACCCTAACACACTACGGGGAACCCCATGGGGGCTCCCTTAAAGGGATTCACTCAAGAAGTCCAAACCCTAATAGCCCCCAAGGCCTCTATTTATAAGAAAGTACAAAAAATTAGGTCAAAACCCTCATTAAAAAATGCAGCCGCACAAATTCGCGCATCGGTAGTCCGGACCAAGAATCGGTGGTCCGGACTACGGAGGCAGAATGTCCAAAACACATCCCAGACCCTCTGGTCCGGACCAGACTTTCCTTGGTCCGGACCAAAGGTCCAGCAAACGGCTTTTCGCACCAAATTTCGCACTTTTCTTTGACCGTCTTGAATTCAAGGCATATCTCCAACAATGAATACGACCGATATATTGAATCAAATGCACACAAGTGTTCTGTGATATTTATGAACATGTAGCCGTTCAAGGATGGAGCCGTGGGGACAAGTGGTGGCGGCCGCTAATGCAATTATTATATAGAATATAATTTTTTATCCCTGAATTATATAGACTCGTTACAACTTGATTTTTTTTAGTCTTTCATCATCACAATGCAATTTGTCTTTTTATTTTTTATATAAATATTTTTGCCACCACAAAAGTAAAATCTTGACTCCGTCCCTATAGCCGTTGAAGCATTCCAAGCGATTTGAGATCCGGTGTCTTAATGGTTTTATTAGCCATTTATTTTCTTTGTTTATGGATGGTTATGACCTTAACTTCTTAGAATTACTACATAGACGGATTGGCATGGGTATCTAACTGTTGTAAGTTCTCCTTCAACATAGTTACAAGTTCACTATATAGGCACATTGTTTGCACCGACACTCTTGGGAAATCATTAGGGCACTCAAATTTGTACTCACGATCCCCATCTGTTTTTCATTAACGTTTTAATGAAAAAACTTAATTTTTAGGTGTTAAAAAACTTAGTGCGACTTATTAGATTAAGATAACATGAACTCATTTACTTATGCATTTAATGTTTAAGTGCTAAAATAAATTTTGGTTCATACAGATAAACCCAAAACTGATAAAACAGTCACTCATTGGAAGAGTTTTCGGTTGATTCTTCTGCTTCGGATGGTTAATGTTTTAATGAAAAAACTTAATTTTTAGGTGTTAAAAAACTTTGTGCAACTTATTAGATTAAGATAACATGAACTTATTTATTTAATAAATTTTGTGTTCATACAGATAAATCCAAAGCACATAGAATAGTCACTCATAAGTCGGTCATCACCCTCCATAAACATTAGAAGGCAAGCGCGGAGTGAGGAGGAGTTCAAGCGGCGTCGCTTTGACATTGTTGAATCTAAGGCTCTCAGTCATATCAATTGGCGCATTAGATGGCGTCGCGATATCATATGCATGTAGCAAACTAGCGAGCGTAAACTGCAGAACTTGAAGCGCAAAAGAAATTGCAGGGCAACCCCTCCTTCCGCTTCCAAATGGAAGCAACTCAAAATGCATCCCCCTCAAATCAACATCCTTGTGGGTTGTCAAGAACCTTTCTGGCCGGAACTCCCACGGGTTGGGCCATACTTGGGGATCGTGATGAATTTTCCACAAATTCACAAATAGGATGGTGCCCGCTGGGACATGGTACCCATCCACAGTGCAGTCCTCCGCATTTTCCCGTGGGGGTATGAGTTGGGCCGGAGGGTATAAACGCAGCGTTTCCTTGATTATGGCTTGGATGTAGACAAGGTTTTCGATGTCTGATTCTTCTACTTGCCTTTGTCTACCAATTTTGATGTCCAATTCTTCCCGAGCTTTCTTTAGTGTATGGGGATTGTTGAGGAGCAAAGCAGCTGCCCATGTAAGAGTTATGGTTGTAAGACCGATGGCCCCAAGAGTAAGACCCTGCAAAGGCCCATGAAACATGGAGTTAAGTGATCGCATGGCGCAAACAATTGTTTAGCTTATTTTTCACATTTTTATTTAATTTCATTAGATAATCCGGTTAAAAAAAGTGAAAACTGATCAGGAATAGGATGAAATCTCTAGAGTTTGGACTAAATTAATTATTTTACGACAATAACTAGCTTTCCTGGCTACTGAACTTTTTTCCTTTTTTTTCTTGGGTCAAGATTTTTTACCCTTTCTAATATGTTTGAGGAAGCAGAAATGTACAAAAAAGAATGGATCAACATTGAAAAAATTCCACAAAAGAAAAAACTAGTTTGGTTGGACTTGAGGCTGTTCGTTTATTCCTTGTTGCTGCTTCTCCTGTTTTTTACTTTGTGTTGCTAGCGGGAAGCTTTTATTTCTGTTGGTCCGGTTGTTCCATCCATTTTTGGTGTTTAGGATGTTTTCTGTTGGGGTTGCAGTTTTTGTTTTTTTTTTTGGTTCTTATGGCGTTTTATTTTTGTGGTGTTGTGTTTTGAGCAACTCTTTTCCTTTTGTTGGTTTCTTGCTAACGTCTTTCTTGGGTCACGGGTAGCTTTGTAGCTATAAAACGTATCTTGAGATACATTAAGGGCACTCTTCATCAGAGTTTGCAATTAATTCTTATGTGGTCCCTTGACTTCAACAGCTTTTTCAGATGCAAATTGGGCTGGGGATTGTATTGACAGAAGGTCAACTTTTGGTTATTGTCTATTTTTAGGTCCTAATTAATCTAATATCTTGGTGTGCTAAGAAGCAACCAACTGTTGCCAGATCTTCCAGAGGCTTGAGTATAGAGCACTACCTCTGGTTGCTGCAGACATAACTTGGGTTCAACAGTTACTTGTTGATTTACATGTTCCTATTGTGTTATCTCATCTTGTTTGGTGTGATAATAAGTCTGTTATTGCCCTTGCTTCAAATCCTATTTTCCATGCCAGAACCAAACATGTGGAGATTGATTATCCTTTCATTACAGAGAAGGTTTTGAGTAAAGAAATCAAGGTGCAACACATTGGTTCTTCTTCTCAACTGGCTGATATCTTTACCAAGTCTCTACCCGTTGATCGATTTCTTTTTCTTAGAAGCAAACTCATGGTTGTTGCCACACCCATGAGTTTGAGAGGGGCTGTTAAGCATTCTCATCAATTGTCTTTTTCTATGTGATGTCCGTTTAAATTCGGTCGCGGTGTTCCACTAAGGTGGTTTTTTGAAAAAACTGGGTTTTCACTGTTTTTTATGTGATGTATTGTGAGAGAATGACCTGTCTCGGTTTTTGGAAAAAACTATTTTTTATTAGTGGAACACCCCCTTGTTTTGTCTCTCCAAAAGAAGAAGGGAGAGAGTGTAATTGTTGAGATGTATTAATATCTCAGGGGTTAGTTGAAGTCGGTTAACAAAGCAAGAATAGATTTTCCCAAAACACAGAGCTTCTCTCTATAGTTCATTCTCTGTAGAGATGAATTGATTTGTTCATTTTTTTTGTTGATTTTGTCATTTCTCTATATTTGCCATGCTCCTTTTAATCTTTGTCCCTCCTTTTAGATATTAATAAAATTTCTTTTTGCTCGATAAAAAATTATTTGTCTAATATTGTTATTTAGTGAGTATTTTTAGCTTTCAATCAAACCTTTTGACTTTCAAAATTCCTAGTCAAGGCGTATCTTTTCCACCCAAAAAAGAGGAAAAAAAAAAAAAAAAAACAAGTTAGATGCAGATTTTTAGTAAAATTTAGAAAGAACTAAAAAAGAAAAAGACCATATGGTTAATTTAGGACAAAGGAGTGAAAGGACCTCCTAGTAAAGAAAGTATTTATTATTTTCCGTAAAATAGGCATCTTAAACATTTCAAAAAGGAGACTGGCTTACCACACATGTAGCCTTGGTGATTGTATCAGCATCAAAATTGAATGCCTGACTTGTACCACCATCAAGAGTTTCCAACATCACGTCCATGAAATCTTTCTCCGCCTCCGCCGCCTTTGCAGAATTTTTCCGTCGTTTATGTTCGTTTAACCATTGTTGAAGGACATCATCCATTTTCATTCCCGTCCTCTTCACCACCTTCTCGTACCCATCTAAATCCAGCCGCCCGAGGGGAGGAATCGCATCCGCCACGTTAAACATCCCCATTAGATCAAAAAATGTCTTAAACACCTCCCGAAAACCCTCCTCCACATCTGGTTTTACATTCCCTGCGATAATTTGTTTCCAGTTACTTAAATGGTTAATTCATACATTCAAAATAAAAAAGAAAACTAATTACCTCTTCCCTTCCTTTTTTGCTGATCCATTTTGATGTCAGGTGAAAATACCAATTTTTCAAAGAAGTAACTGCTACGTTGCTCAAGTTTTCATGCACAGTTTCCGTATGTTTCAAAAGAATAATCGTATCAGATTTTGTTTTATTTCGTTCTTCGAAATGAACTCCAATAATTGTGGGGCTTTAGTATTTTATTTTCGTGAATCACATTTTATTAAAAGAAACCAACTAAAACATCTGTTTTCGGATGTGTGTCTAAACAACGCTTGTTTCTAAAGCATTATGTGGCAAGTGAAAATATTGAATAGTGTAACAAGAGGAAAAAAGAATGACATAATGCAGTGGTAAACAAAACGGGATGAGGCTCAACACAAAACCTGCAATAACTCCAACAGTCACTTTCATGGTTATGTCCTCAAACCACCTCTTCATATCCACCAAACAACTCCCCTCCTTCACCCACTTCTCATAAACTTTTTGCACCGAGTTTTTCACCACCGACTTGCGCACGTGACTAAGCGTAGCGAGCCGGTGGTTTGACAAAAGCTCAAGCATCGTGATTTTCCGCATCTCACGCCAGTAGGGGCCATACGGGCTCAAGGCGAAATTCGCGTAGTTATATGACAAGTGCTCGATTGCTATAGATTTTGGCCGGTTCAAGAATGCCTTCTCGTTTAAGCCGGATAAACATTCTTTGGCTAATTCCGACTTACTTACTATAAGTGCTCGTTGGACCCCAAGCCGGATTGTGAATATCGGTCCATGTTTGTCGGCTAAGGTTCCCAACGCGTGGCCAACATGGCCCCTTAAGAGGGGGAGGTGGCCGATTAGTGGCCACGCGCCCCCTGCTTCTGGAGGCACTTTTTTGTTGGCAGGAGTGTTTTTTCTACGGAGGAAGTAGAGACAGAGGAAGAAGATGAAAACTAAAGGTACAACAGTGATTGGGGATGGGAGGAGGAACTCCATGGGTGTTGATTCAACTTAATGAGATTTTGAAGTTGATGAGATATGCTATTTGATTTCCTGTATTTATAGACGAAGGACTGGGAGCTCCATGCATGAGTAGTCAAATTCAATTGAAAACCTACGGCCTAGGCTGGGAATTGTATATTCACGTGAGTCATGTTGGTTTTGGCATTATTTTTTAGAATGATTGAATTAAATGTCATTGAGGATGGAGGTAGACAGGACTCTGCAAATTAATGAAATCCAAAGCCACTTGGACCAATCCGAATAAGTTATGTGAATTACATGTACGTTACTAAGTCTTGTACTTCCTCCGTCCCATTTTAAATGTCCCCTACGTAAAGTCGTGTCATTTTGACTTAAAAGAAAATATATTTCTAATTATTTTTTTTCAAAAATTTTTACTCCATTGACAAGTACTTGTTGAGATCTTTTGAACGGTGCAAAAAAAAAAAGAAATAGAAAGTATTTTATTTTTTAAAGTCAAAGTAGCCCGGTCTCCCGTGTGGGATATTTAAATTGGGACGAAGGGAGTATTATTCTGTTCGTTTTTGTGTTACTGTGAACTTGTGGTGATTTGTGGAATGCTAAAATGGACAAATAGGTCGTGTGATGCATTTACATAAACGTTGTTAAGTTAAAATGATAAATTGGAAAAGCGTTGGAAGTACAAGATGTTGGATTGTGATTATGAGCCGTTGCGATGCGATGGCTAGAGTTACTAAACGGACTCTGTGCTACTAAAATGGACCTTGAATGATGAGTTGGTTTCCAAACGGGCCAAAATGTGAAATGGTGGAGTTTGTGTTTCGACCCTAACGGATGATACGCCATGGAAAAACTCTAGGTTGTGGTCGTCTCCTTGTTATGGTCTCATGTGAATCCATACTAAGGTACATCACTTAAGAGCACTGAATTCACGTACGACCCGGCCAGGTGCATGACGAACAAGAGAGGAGTGGTCCCATGACACGGTCAGGATTAGTGGATATGGGAGGAGGATACTTGCCAAAAGAAACAGATGATCGACGTATTACATATATGCTTTATTATTGTTTTTTTTTTTTGATCGGCAAAAGAAATAGATAATATTGATAGGGAAAAACGAGATACACTGAATCAAACAGAACCCAAAACAACAGCCAGGTTGATAAGAAATCAACCCAACCTACTAGAAACGCAAAACAATGCTTTATTATTGTTATTGAACTGTTATACGAATATACTTGTAATATAAGGGTTAATTTATAAGAGTTAATTACCGGGTGATTATTCACCCGTGGTACTATTGTTGACTCTAGCACTTCACGCCATGTACCGAAGGAGAAGAAGAGAACAATACTACGAGGAGGAAGGACTCGTTGTTGATCAGGTGTCCGTTGAAGACTGGAACGTGAAATCTTCATCTTTAGAGTGCTCTGTTTACTTTTGGACTTTATATTGGAAGAATTTAATCTTAATTTCTCAAACTTAGTATTTTGTGAACATGTATTCAAACAAAGTAATTTGAATGTTAATTTTTGTATTCCTGATGCAGTTGAGTTTTTAGTCATTTTGAGTAATAAAATCATTTTTCTAATAAAATGAACTATTTGATGTCTTCGAAATCTGGGGCGTTACAATAATTCAAGCCAAAAGTTTACTTGGATGGCATCTCATATGGCAAAAATGCGGATGCAGAGTTGATTGGATTTTATGATAGTAATTTAGCCCGGATGCATGGATGATACGAAAATCACTTTTGAGTATCCATTTTCTTTTGGCTAGAGTGTCTTTCATGGGCATCTAAGAAGCAACAGACCGTACGTGACACAATCTTCGGTAGTGGTTGAGCATGTTTTGCCATCAGTGCCAACATAGCAAGCAATTTGGCTAAGGAGGGTTTTTGAAATATTTTGGTGAGAAATAAGGAATGATTACTCCAAACTTATGTGATAACAAGTCTGCATTTGTTATAGGACAAAGAATCTCGTCCACCATGGCTGAATAAAGTACATTGTCATGCAAGCGCCATTTTATTCGGGAGGCCATGAAGGATGATGAGATTTAACTCAAGTATTACAAGACCAAAGATAAAGTGGTGAACATAATCATCAAAGCATTTCAACAGCAAAAGTTTGAATATTTTAAAGAAAATGATACGAAAATCACTTTTGAGTATCCATTTTCTTTTGGCTAGAGTGTCTTTCATGGGCATCTAAGAAGCAACAGACCGTACGTGACACAATCTTCGGTAGTGATTGAGTATGTTTTGCCATCAGTGCCGACATAGCAAGCAATTTGGCTAAGGAGGGTTTTTGAAATATTTTGGTGAGAAATAAGGAATGATTACTCCAAACTTATGTGATAACAAGTCTGCATTTGTTATAGGACAAAGAATCTCGTCCACCATGGCTGAATAAAGTACATTGTCACGCAAGCGCCATTTTATTCGGGAGGCTATGAAGGATAATGAGATTTAACTCAAGTATTACAAGACCAAAGATAAAGTGGTGAACATAATCATCAAAGCATTTCCACAGCAAAAGTTTGAATATTTTAAAGAAATGTTAGGTACCACACAAGTCATTAAGGGGGACTGTTCAAATAAATGTCTTGTTTTTTTAATTTGTATTTGGGCTAAATGTTACGCAGCAATTCGGTAATGTTAGTTTATTATGTGAAAAGTATCTCCTAAGGCCCAAGATTATAAATATAAAGGCATGTAAAGATTTATCGGCAGAGAAACAGAAAACCAAAGAAGTTGGAGTTTAGTATATTTTACTGGGAAAGTTTAGAGGCACAAACTAATGTACTAAATAACATGTGGTATTCTTTTAGTGGATGAGTGTATCTATGTACTACATCATGCATTGATGTGGAAATGACATGTGTACTTTTAGTGTAATAGTTTGTAAGTTATTTAGTTCCTCTAACATTGCTCTATTGGAGTATTAAAATAAATTATTCATATGTGCATGATAGTAATTGATGCCATGCGTATGGTGGTTGGCTGGTTGTTTTCCTGGGGAGCAAATTATTTAATCTGAAACAGTGATGTAGGGGCGGTCACCCTTGCAAGAAGAAAAAAAAAACTTCTAGTATTAATAATTTTCCAATGAATTATATAGGCTCGCCCCTGCAAAGTATTTTGGATAAAACAATCGCTCCTGCGGAGTGAAATTCCTGGCTCCACTACTACAATAAACTTAAAAGATCACGCGTAAAAACCGTGATCTTTATAATTTAACCACGGTTTTAAAACCGTGGTAGATGGAGCCGTTATCAAAAGTCTTCAGGATTCAACCACGGTTTATATCTGTGATTAAATGTAAGTCCAAACTGATATGGAAACATATAAGAGCATCCCCAATGGGATAATCAAAACATTTAAATAATCAAAGTTAGCAATGTTTGTCCAAAAATTGACTCACATTGGCATAATCAAAGTTAACAACCTTTAAGCCAATAACCAAAATTTGGTATTTGGATAATCAAAAGTAACAACATTTTCTCAATAACCAAATTTTGGGGACCACACCCTATTTATAAGTCTTTTTTTGGTAGAATGAATTCAAAAGTAAGTAACAACATTCTCTCTCCATTTTTCAAATACTTACTTCAAAACTCAATTTTTTGCACTCTCTAAAAAATTTGAAATTATCAATAATCAAAAAAATTTGAAAATATGTACAAGATTGGTCTCATTTTAAAGGTATTGTGAATATCTTTTAAATGATACCAATATTATAAAAAGTATATGTACAAATTTTAAGTTGTGCCCATTTTATGAATAAAAAAAGAGTGAGTAGTACTTTTTTTTTTAAATTATGGACACAAAATACCATTGTGACACTCCACATTGTTAACTTTATAAATGTCTTGTATGGATAATCAAAGTCTGATGTTGCAACTTTTGATTATCCAGTTTTGGTTATACCACTAGTGATGCTCTAAGGCGTGATGATAAACAAGATAAGACCACGGTTTGGACAACAAACCATGGTTAAAGATCTTAAAAGATCACGATTTGAACAAAAAGCGTGTTTAAAAATATAAAGAATTGTTATAGGGTCCATTATAGCTTTTTTATAACACCTCTAGTCCACCTAATGTTTTCATAACACCTCTAATCCACCAAACCACTTTTTTTATTCTCTTAGGTCCATTCTATTTTTTTACTAGACAAATGTACCCTTACATTAAATTTAATATATAATATACCTTTGCCGGAAAAGTCGTCGGCGCCGGAAGTCTGCCGGAAAGTCTGCCGGGGAAGTTCGCCGGAAAGTCACCGGAGCCGGAAAATTTCGCCGGCGCCGGAAAAGTCGCCGGAAAATTGGACTTTGCCGGAAAAGTCGTTGGCGCAGATAACCATATCTGAAATCGCAAGCGGTGGTTATCTGGACACACAAGATGTGGTTATCTTGATTCGCAAGCAGGGGCGACGCCACGTTGATAGGTGTGGGTGCAGTTGAACCCACTGCCGTTTGAAAAATTAGTACTGGATATAATATATTTCTCTTACAGGTCAGTGAAACTCTTTGCATGAACCCACTAAACTTTTGTTCTGAACCCATAGATTATTTGGAGGAAAGATCAAAGGGTGGTTGAGGCGCCACTTGTACAAATTTGAAGTAAAATAATACTACTGCTACTAAAAAGTTGCCATAACTTTCCTGAGAAATTATTGGATGGAGTTTGTCATGTTACAATTTTTCAAGCTTGACCTCTAGATAAATAACACCTAACCTATTGTATAAAACAAATTTGATACACTATTGTGATACAGGACTACTGAATCGATTCCCCTTGCTTTTGTCCATGATACATTAGCAATACTCTTTAGGTCATTGTCACTGGCTCTACTACCTAGCAAAGCTACTTTTTGGTGCCAGTCAATGGTCATTTATCCGTTCAATGGTAGAAGACAAATAGTTTAGTTCCATGATAACTCATAAATTGGCTTTGAACCCACTGGTCCATTGGGCTGGAGTCGCCACTGTTCGCAAGAGGTGGTTATCTTTACTCATAAGATGTGGTTATATGGGCATATTTTTGTTAAAAAAACTTACTTGGGATCAAGTCCTCAACCACCCAAGCACTACAAGGTTGTAGCACAAACCCTTTGCTTTTAACATAAAAATTTTACTAGAAATTTTACTGAAAATTGAATAAAACAAAAAAACCACTTTTTCAAAATAGAGGTGATTATCTGGACTCAAAAGAGGTGGTTATCTAGACTCGCATTTAGAGAATACACTAATGAATACACATTTTTTTATAATAAAACTAATATTCTTCATTTGTACATTTGTACTTGCATCTAGGAAAAATTCATCAGAAAGTAGCATGTGGACTTAAAAGTTGATTTTGAAAAATTGGACTGAAAGGCTACTGCAAAGTTGATTTTGGCAAAAAAATTGGCCCCACCGAAAGACTGTGGCCTCTACTTTTGCTCCCAAACATCATTTGCGTGTAATGTCCAAGGGAAAGGACCATGGTCCCACTTTGCACCAGATTTTTTACATCATTTGCAAGACACACTGCCATTTGTGATGAGTACAGCTGTACTCACGTTCCTTTTTCTAAATGCAAGGGTAGCTAGTAAAATTACCCATGTGCTTCTTGACCCCACCAGTTTCTTCTCTCATTTCTTTATTCTCTCTATTTCTCTTTCCTTCCCCATCTTCTGCGATGACCACATCTTCCTTTCTTCTCTCTCTCTCTAACAATGGCAGTCCCGAATTTTGACACAGGATCTTCTGAATCGCCGGAGCTACGGTTCACTTTAGCAACCTCGATGTCGGCCAGAGCTTTTTCGACGTGATCTGAAGGAATCTCTTCCAGAAACCCGAAAATTGATGGAGCCGTTGATCGCCGGAGAGTAGGTAGATGCTTGACCGAAATCCTATGCCTAAATTACTGGGTTGCCCCAAGCGTAGGGCGGAGACCGGTGTAGCACAATACCCGGTAAGACCGGAATCGAATCCACAGAGAAGGTGGAAAGTGCTTAACTAAAAACTCGGGATGCTAGTTTAACGCGGCTCTTAGGTAGCCACCCTTGTGATTTTGATTGGTGATTAAACTGAAATAGGAGAAAAGCTGATTTTGATTTAATTAACTAAAAGGAAGTACAGTCGTAGGGTTCATAACACGGTGACCAGGTCCGGATAATTCCGCTCCGTTTGGTGTTCTACAAAACGTTTGATTTTAGAGAGAAAAAGGTACCCCGAAAGATGCGAATCCTCGTGGTCGCCGTTTACCCATGTACAGCGAAGAACGAGTTTTGGTCCCCCGTTCCTCGCGTTACATGGGCTCCGACAATGCCTGGATACGTCTAACGGAAGCTCTTTAATAACCTAAAATTGCTTTTTCCTTTATTAATTCTGGAAATAGGAGCGAGAACATAACCAGCCCTGGCCACGGCGTGTTAATCACCCCGCGACCATACCTAATGAACTACTCACTCATATTTAATTGAACAAATATCAAAATTCTGAAATTAAACATGATTGAATAACTAAATATGGATTAAAACCGAGATCCGAAAACAAAGCGCGGACAAACTCCCGCGAACGAAGATTCTAATGAAAATAAAATAGAAGTTACCGAAGCAAATACTTGAAACAACGAACAGAACTCCAAAAACTTCAATGGAAAAGCCTCCGGAAAGTGGAATCTCCAGAGCAAAAACGGCTACTAGTTGAAAGCAAAAATTAAACAAAGTTTCGAACCCTAATTTGACCTAAAATCGGAGTATTTATGCTCCCCCGAAGTCAACACACGTGGCAAGTCAAACGGCACAAGTTAAGGCACTCGGTATCGATACAGGAGAAGTCCTGTATCGATACCCGTAGCTTCTGTTCGCTGCTGGTGACCTGGGTATTGATACAGGACTTCTCCTGTATCGATACCGCCTCCTCTAAAATGACTTTTCAGCTTGTGTGGTCGTCCTCGCTTGGGTCCCACCATGCCCCACATGCCTGACCGCCATGTGTCCACTTTACGCGCTCATTCCGACCTGTTCCCTACAAAACAACCAAAAACAAGAAAAACCAAAGACAACACCGCATCAAGTGGAAAATGGAATAAATCGCGCCTCTAACGCGCTAATTCGCCCTACTTAGGCGCTTATATCTATGACATTGCGCGCCTATCAGTAGAAATAATGATGACGCCATGATTTCTCTCTCAAACACACACAGAGATCTGAACAGTTTTCCACTCGAACAGAGATCGTCCGTCGCCGGAGTTGCAGAAAATGGTCAGACCACTTGATTTTAACCAGAAATGATGACGACGATGACGTGGTTAGGTCACGATTTGATCGTTTCTGCCAGAATTTAAGGTGGTGGTGTTCGCCAGAGGTTCGCAGATTTCACGATCGAGAGAGGAGGCGAGAGTGACGATGGAGAAAGAGCGAGAGAGAAGAATGATGTTCATGGCTCAAGATTTAATTTATATAGGCAGGGGTATTTTGTGTCTTTTGGATGCGCGTGTGGACTGTATATGTTAGGGATCTATGGAGTGGACCCGTGACCTTAGCAAATTGCTATACTGGACTGGAGAACAACTCTCCCTTAAAAATATTATACAATTACGGTTTACATGACAACCCGTAGTTAAATCAACAATATTATCACGGTTTGAAGATAAAACTGTGATGAAATTAGTTTTAAGATCACGGTTTGGACAAATAACGTGATTAAAAGCACTATACAGTCACGGTTTGCTCAAAAAATCGTGATTAAATTAATTATACAATCACGGTTTGGGAAAAAACCGTGATTAAATTAATTATACAATAACGGTTTGGAAAAAAAAACGGTGATTAGATTAACTATACCATTACGGTTTGGACATACGTGCCTCATGGCATCATCTCCACAACCTCCCAACTCTTATCCCAACATGCATTTGCTAAGAATTGAACCTCCAACCACTCACTACAACAGATTTCACCAAAGCCGACTAAACATTTACTCGGCAAAAGTTGCTTTTTAGTCGTTGAAAACCATTGCCTAGTAAATTATTTAGTCGGCACGTTAGTTGGCGAATGACCTTCGGTGAATGTATTTGCCGAGTAAAAAATGTTTTACTCGGCAAAAAATATTTTAGCCGGCAAAGGTAAACTAATCGCCGACTAAAGTTTAATCGGTAAATGGTTGCACTCCCCGACTAAAGTTTACTCGGTAAATGGTTGCACTAATCGCCGACCAAAGTTTACTCGGTAAATGGTGCACTTTACCGAGTAAAATTTAGTCGGTGGCAACCTTTGCCAAGTAAAATTTAGTTGGTATAGGATGATGAAAATGGATGATAATAATTGCAATCAATATTGTTTACTCGGCAAAGGTTACCTTTATTTGGACACGAATCCTAAAATTGCAAAAACTACTACAAATTTTCCACATTTTCATTCCCATGTAATACACTATCAACAATCATTCCAACCACAATTGAGAACCTACTGCAGTTGTAAGAAAATGAAATTCCCAATCATAATTTCATTCATAACTTCCATATATAGAGGTTGATCATTACATAACATCTTTAATCCATATTCCAAGAGCAAAAATTAAAAATATTGTCCACGCACGATTACTCCATATGTAAATATTAAACAAAATGTATCCAAACTCCCAAAATGCAAGATCTTTTGCCAAACGTCGAAGTACGTAGAATCCACAACCGAAGTCCAACTTTAATTAACGAAAAGTAGCAGCAAAGGATACTCCACCAAAGTGTTATCAATCTGTAAAAAAAAAAAAAAAGAAGAAGAAAAAGAACAATCAGATGGTACATGGGAAAAGATAACAAGGGCACTAATTTTACAAGTTGAATGCGACGAAAAGATAATGGCCTCAAATAGGGAGATATTTCCAAAATAAAGGCAATATTAACTAGGTCAGAATAGCCACTATCCGAATGAACTACATCCATATGGAAGAGAAGTCCAAGATTTACCGAATGAAACGTTCCTTTAAGAACTACCAAATCATAATATACTAGCACCGGGCACGTGTGATGCACGTGCTCTGGCGGCCAAGTCTTCTGATCCCCTTACGAAGCTAACAGTAACTGTTGCAAAACCGGTCATAAGAACCAGCTTTTCCAAGGCGTGATGGCTGGATAAAGTAGTTTGGTTGTAGTAGCCATGCAGATTCATAACCATCAAGCTCTCTGCCACCTAGAAAACACAAGATTTTTGTTGCACCCATCTCAAGCTCAGATACCACAAAATTCAAATAAGATAATCATCTCACACATTCTAGATCTAAAAGTGGAACGTACCCTGTTCTTGTGCCAATACCACCATCTCAAGCCCCATACAGTTTCTATCTTGCTTTCTCAAAGGAACACAAGGAAGCCTTTTCCTAGGAAGATTTCTCAAAGGACATTTTTTCCATTGTAGCCACTTTAGTTCAGGAGGTATGCATTTGAAATTTTCCTCCAATTTCACGTTACTTAACGAAAGAAGTCTCGTTGATTGAAATGGTTCACTTTTAAGTTACACACAAGTGGGAAAAGATACACACGGAGAAGCATTGTAAATGAGAAGGGAAGCTAGGGTTTTATATGAGTTCCATTAATTACATACCGGTGGTCTGTGGTGGACGAGTGAGGAGACCGCGAGGGAGAGCCGGAGAGGGGGGATTTGGGGATCTGATTTTGGGGGGGAGAGAGTTAGGGATTTGGGGTCTGGGGATCTGATTTTGGGGGGAAAGAGTTGTATGATTTTGATTTTCACGTTTATTTTGGGGGGAGTTTCTAGCGGGAGAAAATAATTCACCGCATTTTGGACCAAAAAATAGTGTGTGTGTGGTGCATGCCATTAACATGTATGGAAATCCTCGTAAAGTTACGATGCATCATTCGAGGGCCTTTCGATTTTTTTTTTGGAAAATCGGAACCGTCTATATTTTTTTCTAGGAGGGATTATATCATTCATGTAAAAAATTAAGTAAATTGACTATCTCTATATGCTCGATCGGAGTTAAAAAATATTTTCCTACTAATGATTCTCACGTCCGGAATCTCCCGATGAAGGGGTTTTCAAAATCCGATCGGCCCAAATTTTGGTGAGGTTCATTAAAACACCAAGAAAAACAAAATAGTCGGGGTTGATCGTCGTAATTGTGTTGCAGTCGTGTGGCTAATATACATTAGACTATAGCAATAGATATTGGTTCATAATGAAGTAAGTTCAATGTATAACATTGAATGGTGGATACTGGTTCGTTTTTTAAAATGTTTGATCTAAACCGATACGATTTAACATCTTATCAATTCTATCATTCTCCCCGAAATTGATGATCATCCGATGTTGGTAACCACACGATCGGAACACATTCAGTGCTTCTAGTGACATTTGAACACTATAATGCACCTGTTCAAGGCCATCTGATTTATTTTTTTAAAAATCAAAACCGTTAGATGTGTTTAAAACATGTTTATAAGGTCCAATGCGAGGACTTGACAAAAAAAACTACCCAGAAGGGCTTGATCAGAGCAATTTTTCATATAGCGATTTTATGAAAAAATGCTCCGATCAAGCCCTTCCAAGTAGTATTTTTTGCCAAATTATCGCATTGGACCTTAAAAATACGTTTTAAACACATCTAATGGTTCAGATCGTCAAAATTTTGTTCAAAAATTGGAGTTCGAGGTCTGAATTTTTACACCTTGCGGGATCCTTCATATGAAGTTTATTGCTTATTTTAGCTAATTAAGCTTAGTATTTTTGTAATTTAATTTCTATAATTTGATTAATTTCCATTATTTATGAATTTCTATAATTTCTATAATTTACTGTGCCGTGCCAGAATTTCATCGTGCTTTTGGCATGCCGTGCCACCTTCGAACGTGTCGTGCCCGTCCCAACCCTTCCGTTTGACACCCCTAGAGGGGAGGGGAAGGGGATTTAAAATTTTCACCAAATGAGTATTGGTGCCCCGATTATAAATATATATATATATATATATTGGCGCCTAAAAATTGGGGGAATGCTACAAAATTTAGGGCTCGTTTGATTTACAAATTATTACTGTAACTGTTTGGTATAGGATTAACTATATCACTTCCTTAGTTATTTCACGTTTGGTTCCCGAATTACTCTCGCAATTATTAGTCCCGGTATTGTTTTTATCCCTATATGAGGGTACTTAATAATCCAGGGGGATGGGATTGAATAGAATTAACAAATACAAGCTTGTTTTAATGATCTTTACAAAGTTAATTTTTACAATTGTCGATCTGAACCGTTAAGATTTCACACCTCGCTGATTCCATCATTGTCACCAAAATCGGAGATCATCGAATATCTACAACCACGTGATTGGACCTTCAAAACACGTTTTAAACACATCTAATGGTTTCGATCGTCGAAATTTGGTCCAGAAAGTGGAGGTCCATTATTGTGAGTCTGTGAGAGGGTGGCTGCATTTACTTTCTAAAATTTCTGTAATCTAATTTAATAAGGGCCGCACACGTTCTATACACTTTTTTATTTTATTTTTTTGTCCAACTCTCTCTCTCTCTAAAAAAAATAATATTATAAGCGGGTATTGAAACAAAATCTCAAAAAAAAAAAAAAAAAAAAGGCAAATGCCGACTAAACAAGTTACTCGGCATTTGATCCTTATACAATTGCCGGCTAAATTTTTCTCGGGAAATACCAAAATGCCCCGCCAATAATTTCGTGAATTTTTAAATTGGCGCAAAAAAAATTAGTATTCAATAAATTTGATAACGCCGAGCAAATTTTAGTCGGCACTGAATTCCCACCAAAAAATAGCCTTGGCGCCACATTGTTCCCGACTAAAGTATAAGTTTTACTTGGGAAAGGTGTACTTTCAACGAGTAAGATAATTTACTCGGCTTTTTTAGTCGGCATTGGTGTAAGTTCTTGTAGTGACTAGGCTACCCAAGTCTTCATGTCACATTTTCCAAAAAGAATGTATATGTATTATCTTTTTATTTATTCCCTTTTATTTACAACAAATATGTAATATACCTTACATAAAATATATATTGCATTATATCATAATATATTATATTACATTAAATTATAATATTTTAATTTAAAGAACTTATACAATCAACGACGTAAATTTGGTCGCTGTAGACTAACCTTTGGCGACACCTAGTAATTTGACACTAACGAATAATTAGTGACATGTTTTCTTTTTGGCGACTTAACATTTTTTGTCGCCATCATGTCTTTGTCATATTTTACTTTGGCGACTAACCTCATATTTTGGTTGACAAACCATTGCATAAGGTAACAAACATTTATTTCGTCACCAAAAGTGATGCATAAGGCAACAAAATTTAAAAAAAAACCTAAAATAAACAATAAAGTACAAAGAAAAACTCAAAGGGATCACCACCTTTCCTACGTGCAATGTCTTGTCTATTTATACAGGCATGCATCTCAGTTATAAGGTAGAAGCATGAGCCAAGGCATTCAGGCCCAAGGTAGTGTGATCATGCAAACGAATAGAGCCCACAAGCAGCTCATGGCTCGGTTTGACTCTTTTAGTAATCGAGTTGAGCTTAAGCTCGAGTTTTATGCTTGTTTAGTGAACAAGCTCGCTAAAATTCTCCTCGGCTCGCAAAAGCTCAACTTTTTTAAGGAGACTCATTAAGTAAATTATCCTAGCTTGGCTCGTTAAGAGCTCGACTCGTTTACAAACAAGCCGAACTTGAGCTTGAGTTTTCGGCTTGTTTACTGAAAAGCTTGGCTTGGCTCATTTGCTTCCCTAGTAATGATCATGGTTCTCTCCCCCTTTTCTTTAATAAGTACTTCACTTTTATACAGCCCAAACAATCAACAAACGAAGGAGATAGCCCTGGTATTACAACTGAATGCTAAACAAAGCAACTATATTATACATCTCAAGCCTGAACAAAGAAACATGAATAGGAAGCTAGGAAAACTATACAATAGTTAAACTATCCAAGCAAAAAATAGCTTTCTCAGACAATCCCCAAGCTGCACAGATTCGCTTGTTAACCAGAGAGGGTTTCATCCTTGTAGCCGAGCTTAAAAAAGCTTGAATTGAATCAATGGTCAGTTGGGCCACCTAATCAACCAAACAAGTTTTTTTCATGAAATATCCTAGAATTCCTTTCCATCCATACAAAATAGATAGTAGCTGCTAAAGACCCTTTCATCGCCCTACATCTAAAATCATTTCAAGTCACATGTTGGTAAACCAATCCATGATTCAGAAAGCTTTGATTGTCCTCCTAAACTAGAAAACTTGCTCCAAACTTCAAGCCAAACGGATCTTGAAAATGGGCACTCAAAGAACAGATGGAGGTGAGATCTTTTGCCATAGCATACAAGGAGCAATTCACATCTACAGTCATACCCCAACTAGCAAATTTGTCCATAGTATTATTTTTTATATGGTGGAGCTTTGAGCTCAACTTACTTATGCAGGATGATTCCAGCCAACACGACTAAATAGTCCAACTTTTGTATAATGGAGGAGACATGCCATATAGGAGTTCTATTGCATCGGTAGTGGTTAAAGATTTAACCGGCCGCAGAGGCTTGAATCTCCATAAATGAATAAAATAAGCGAGATAGGCAAACAGCCGCTCCTCAGACAGATATTTGTGTAAATCTAGTTTGATGGATAATTTTGTAACATCTACGATGATTTACTTGATGTGTAAGTGGTTATTATAATCATTGAGATTTATTAATGATTAATTAATAAAGCTGTCCGTGGAGTATATATGAAAATTTGGCTAAATACCCACTTTTGGTACGAATTACCACCTAGAAGTCAGTGATTTCGTTCCCTTTTTCCACGTATGTTTTTCTTCCCAAACAATCTAGCGGAATTGATTAGTTGTTTGGTTCTCAATTTCTTCAAGGAAAATCTCAAGACGACATTACTCTAATTTTTTTTTTCCCAAAATCAAAATCAATTAGAAAGAGAGAAAAAAGAAAGAAAAAAAAAAGAGAGGAAACAATCACTAGAGAAAGCCTCTGAATTACTTAGTTTCTTTCAATATTAGTTCTCTTTTAATTAATTAAGACCCCAAATTAGAAGAGCATAATGATTAATTCCCATGATTCACAAGACTACATACAACAACAGAGATTGGGTGACTAACAAAAGGAGCACCAATTTTTTGTAGCTAGTTCTGATTGTAGATAGAGAGACTCAAATGTCCATTGTGCAGAGAGAGACGACTCCATATATTAGGAGTGTACACAGTTCGGATTGATTCGGTTTCATAGGATTTCAAAGACGGAACCATTAATCACGGTTAATAGAATAGAGAACCGTGTCTTTATTATAAGTCTACTGTTCGAAACCAAACCAATCTGCAAACCAACTTAATTTGGTTCCGATTCGTTTTACGATTTTAACCTAAAAAATAAGTGCGACTCCATACTTAAAAATTGAACGCAAAATAAAATGGGACAGATTCAGTATATAAATATATATTGGTCTGGTTCATTAATATATACATATACGGTTCATTTCGTAGTATGTTTTCATGGAACTAACCACATGTACCAATGATCTCAAATTCCAAAATATTGTCCGGACTACTAATCCACATATCCGGATAAAAAATAGGGAAAATTTCATAAAACCCCCCAAACTTTGACCCAAATATCAAAAAACCTCCCAAACTTTCAATTTTTTCAATCGTACTCCCAAACTTCACTTCCGTTATTCAAAAATACTCCCACCGTCTGGATCTGTAACCACACTAACGGAAAATGCTGAGGTGGAGCTTAACGGACCCCAAAAACCGTTAAGTGGCCCAAAACGACATCGTTTTGGTCCTTGTTTTTTTTTTTTAAAGAACTCTTTCTTCCTCCTCCCTCCTCCCTCCTCCAATTCATAGAAACCAGTGGGGAGAGAGAGAGAGAGAGAGAGAGAGAGAGAGAGAGAGAGAGAGAGAGAGAGAGAGAGACGCCCGAGAGAGGGAGAGAGAGAAAGAGGGAAAGAGGGAGGGAGATAGAAGAAACCCCAAACTTCTGATTCCAACACACACCCCCTGTATTACGATCCAGACAAAGGGGAGAAAGAAGAAGATCGAACTAGCCCCCCAGCACCGACGTCCTCTACCACCATCGGCGGCCACCAGTAGCAGCCAACAAATTGATCAACAAAATCGAATGACCATTCTCATATCATAAATGAGGATTTGGACCTTATCCTTGCTCAGATGGAATCTGTGTATCAATCTTTGAAAATTGCTTCAGAAAATTGCAAAGGAGAGCAACCGATTTTTTTGTTGGCAGAAATTGCTGGTGGCCGCTGGTGGTGGTGGACGTCAGCAGCGGGGGATTGGGGCTTGTTCAATCATCTTCATCTCTACTCCATTCTTCAATCTTCTTCTTCTTCTCTTCTTCTCCACTTTGTCTCTACTCCCTCTCTCTCTCTCTTTCTCTCTCTCTCTCTCCCCCCCCGGTTTCTGTGAATTGGAGGAGGGAGGAGGAAGAAGGAGTTCTTAAAAAAAAAAAAAAGGCCCAAAACGACGTCGTTTTAGGCCACTTAGCGGTTTTTGGGGTCCGTTAACCTCCACCTCAGCATTTTTCGTTAGTTTGGTAACAAATCCAGACGGTGGGAGTATTTTTGAATAATGGAAGTGAAGTTTGGGAGTACGATTGGAAAAATAAAAAGTTTAGGAGGTTTTTTGATATTTGAGTCAAAGTTTGGGGGGTTTTATGAAATTTTCCCTAAAAAATATACAATTCGGTTCGATTCATACCAATTTAGCGATTCTTTAGATTTTGTTGCATCATACCGAATATATAGTAAACCTAGCTTGTAGGGCTAGCATTTTTAAATAAAGTGGCCACAAATATATATTTCTGTGATTTAGGTGATGTGTCGTATTTGCTTGGCTGAAGTCTTTACGTAACTTATGTCTTGTAAAAACTTGTATGTAAATGTTGAGGGGGACTTTAGCGATTGTCAGGCCCGAACGTCTAATGAAAGGATTAAAGAAAAAAAAAAAGCAAAATCAAACAACTGATATATAAATTAAAATAGAATAACTTAATAATTTGTGTGCGACGTGAAACATGGGTAGAGGATCCACAGGGAACGAAATTATTGCTGGGACCTTTTTTACATTTTGATACAATACTTGGGCCCCGGATCAGCTGTCCCAACAATGCTGTCCCCATTTCCTGTCCCGAGCCCAAAACTGCACCGTTTTGGTGCAATGTCAACCTTTCGCAAAATGTAAGTTTGTGGGGCTCACTTCTGGGTCCCACACAAAAGATCCGAACCGTTAAATAATTTTAAAATAATTATTAAGGTGGTCTTGAAGAAAATTAGGCCGATTGGATATTTTTACGTTATTCATCTAATTGTTAGATTTTCATTCAGAATTCAGGACCCTACCAGTTTGAAAGAATCTTTAGGAAAAGTTATAAAATTGTGGGCTCAGAAACTCATCGATCTGAAGCATAAGAGTCGTAGGGCTCATTGAGAAGAGCATTCAATAAAAAAATTATCTTGTTCGGACATTAATAAGTATCAAAACACTAAAAATATGAGTTTTTTTTATACCTATCGATGTCCGAACAAGAATTTTTTTTATTGAATGCTCTTCTCAATGAGCCCTACGACTCTTATGCTTCAGATCGATGAGTTTCCGAGCCCACAATTTTATAACTTTTCCTAAAGATTCTTTCAAACTGGTAGGGTCCTGAATTCTGAATGAAAATCAAACAATTAGATGAATAACGTAAAAATATCCAATCGGCCTAATTTTCTCCAAGACCACCTTAATAATTATTTTAAAATTATTTAACGGTTCGGATCTTTTGTGTGGGACCCGGAAGTGGGCCCCACAAACTTGCATTTTGCGAAAGGTTGACATTATACCTAAGTATCAAAACGAATTTAATAGACCTTTAAAAATGGATTACAAATATTAAAAGTATATTGGGCGACGGGCCAACAACATCACAACCGAGGCCGATCATTCCAATGAAGTTGACACTTGAAGCTCAGGCAATCAATGTTAAAAGTTTATACTAAAGTCATATTTTTATGTAAGAAATTAACATTTATGGACAATGTTCGCATGATATTACTGTGTGTTGTACATGTGTATCTTTTATTCTATCTATTAGATGATCCAGCGTGCAGAGTACGGTTATACACACGAAAGTTATGGACCATCTATTCTTGCGGACTATAAATTGTGTTCACAATTTAGATGGAATTTGACACGTCATTAGCAGGATTGTAACACAATTTTTAGTTGGTTTGGCTTGACTTCGGGGAACTATTCAAGTTCCAACTCGATGTGATAATATACTTCGTGTACATTGAACATTACTTTTTTTTTATTTTTATGATAATCTGGTGTCCGGGCTAGCTTTCGCGCACCTCGACTAATTCTGGGAGACCAATCATACCGTCCATTAGCGGGGCCCCCATTTAAAGATAGAGCAAAGCTCTGTATGGACTGGCCCAAGATGAGTTGATAGAATCTACGATTTTGAACCTGAGACTTTAGGAGGGAGCTTCAACATGACGACTTTAGTGTAATTGTCTTTGTACTGATTCTATAAGACGATCGACTCTGCCTCAAGGTTATTATGAATGTTAAATCCAGAGATAATTAATAGGTGTGCACATTTTATTTTGTTGACTTTGATTGATTAGAGAGTGAAATTCTCTATAGGATCGATAGTTTTGGTGAGTTGGTCGTAACATTACATGTATGATAGCTATTAATTATTTTTTTTTTTGATCGGCAACAAAATTTTATTAGATCTCGACAAAGGGTACATCGAGGAAAAAGAAAAAAAACCAAATCCTAGCACAAGAGCAAGGATAAGGCAAAGCTCCACATCTAGCAAGAGATTAAATGTAAGCCAAAAAAAGAGGGGAAAGGAAGTAAAAACGTCCAAAAGGACTCTAGCTAGCCCAGGAAGGTGAATCCCAAATGGACAGCATATGTATAGACCAAAACACCCGCCCGTAAATAAAACTTCTGCCAAGGCTTTCCTCAAGAACTTTCAGCATCAACATCAGCGTTCATATTCAGGAAGGCACCATGATTTAACTAGCCTTAAAACCACCAAAAACTCAATTAGAATTCTTCCAATAAAACCACCTGAGAACAGCCTTCAACTACACGTATTAACCAATAAACAGAAAATTGATTTCATCCCCAAAGCCCATGAGAAAATAATATAACAGATGGCCTCAAAAACTGCTTGCTACTTTGCCACCCCTAAAAGCATACCCATCGTAATGACCAAACTGGCAGAGGTGAGCACACCACTTCTTCGACTAAAGATCAAACACCAGATTTGCTCCTGCACAGAAGAGCATATCTATTTACATCCTCTTTAATCATCTGTGACATCATCATAGTGTCTTCCTCAGAAAATTCAATCCCCAACCTCACACCCATTGTTGTTTGGGATTGCATCTCCTCTTCAAAACTTTGAACGATAATGTTATTCCTTCTCTGAATATCCTCTGAATCAATAGAGTCTGAATGTACGCTTACATCTTCCCAAGTATCACCAACTTTAGTTCCTACATCCAATGAATCGCAAATATCCCTAATTTCTTTCCTCAGTCTAGCTCTTTTTTGCCTAGCATTTAGAACTTTAGGGACTGGTTGCTGTTTAAATGGCTCCCTAAGGTTATGCTCGATTGCTACCTTCCAATACTCCTCTGGAAATTCCTTATGATTTGAATTTTCATCAATCTCAAAAAGTTCCAACTGATTGTTTACCTCATTTTGTGGAGTTTCCCCAACAAATGACTCTTTCTCTTCCTCCATTATTGTTTCCATATGCTTTATTGTTATTCTTGGTACTTGCATTATCCTTGAGCCTCCTTCACTTGATGCTTCATATTCTTTTCCTATAGCCGCCTGCTCCCAATTATCTCCCATCAAATTAATAAGTTGGTTTGAGTGTTGGGACTGTTGGCACAGAACATTTTCCAAAAACACACTGTTATCTGCATTAATTTCTTGCTGCATGTCAATCCCTTTCTGACGTTCCTTGTCTCCTGCCATTATTGCCCTGTCCATAACTTCCTTTTCCAGCTGTTCAACCATTTCCACTTGTCCTCTGTTAACTGAATCCTTGTCAACAACCCTTCTGTCCACGTCATCTTCTTCTTCCTCACCCAACAGCTATTAATTATTAAATGAATCTACGTTCTGTTAGAGATTGATGATACCTTGAGTAAGCATAAAAGTTTGGTGTAATTCTTGAATGTATTGGTTGTTGGCATGGGCTTTAATTTACATATGTTGGCTTCACTCGATGGCACCAAAGAATTTTAGATGAATATAGGTTGAGATTTGATTTAATAAAGTATAATTGATTTTGTGATACTTTGATAAGGATTTTTGTAAAGGCAAATAATTAACTATCTCCAACAGTAAATGGCTAGAGAATACTTTCAATGGAAATTAAATGGTTTATTGAACGATGAAAATTCATGATCAAGATTGAAAGAATTAAAGGAAAATGGTTATGAAGTTGGTGGAATTCGAAATAGGAATCATGTTGTTGTATACACATTGAGTCAGCTCAATCCCTGTCGACTTTCTTGTGATCAAGATTTGAAAAGACTACAAATTTTGGAATTGAAATTCATTGAGGAAAGCAAAATAATGCAAAGATATATTTGCAGTATTTTCGTTCATTGATTTTGTGTTCTATGTTCTGCATTGAGCCAACTCAATCTGTTGTTGTAACATATTTAATCTGAGTCTTGCATTAAGTTTTTAAATTTCACATTGTGAGAAACCCAATTCAACCCGCTTTTGGATTGCTATTTAGACCAACTAACAATATGAATTAAAGAAATAAATTCAAATGTTGTGTAAGGCCTTAGACTGGGGGGGGGGGGGGGGGGGGGGGGGGGGGCGTTTTTAGTGGACCGTGAAATTGGTTTGGTCTCAGTATTTGTTCAGAGGGTTTTTTTTTTTTTGGAAAAACAAATGATAACTTACACAAAGATATGAATACAACCGATATGATAAATCAATTCCAAATTTCCAATGGAGTTCTTTTCAGAGTTTGCACATGCATGCAGCAAATGCACACAAGTGGTCTGTGTTACTTAATAATATACTGTACACAACATACTCATAAATCAAAATAAATGAAGCAGATTAAGAGTTTTCTTTTCCATTTCAGTGTATTGATGTTTGAGAACGTGTTTTCTATCATTCCTAATTCTGTTGCTCGTAGGGACATAATATGTACATGGATGCCTTTCACTAGGGATGGCAACAGGACGGATTTGATCATCCCCGCCTCCAATCTCCAGCCGAACTCCATATTTGCCTCCTTCCCCGCCCTGATCTCCGAACGGGAAATCATCTCTACCCTCCATCCCCACTCCTAAGGGGGATCTCCGCCCGATCCGGAAGTTACAAAACCAATAAAAAATAAAATAAATCTAGAAAAAAAATACTTGACTTTACCAACATATTTGATATCTAAACTACTAAAGAATGAAAAGCATGACAATATTTTGCAACTTTTCACCAAGAATCCCAACCAACTAAATAAAATTACATAATAGTCAAGGATTCCAACCTTGAAATCTGGAATTACTAACTAATATGTTTGATTATGTTTGAGAATCTGTAGAATGAAGTGTATTTGTCTGTATAAACGTATATATATAGTGTGGAAACCCTAGTAATTAACAAATAATTAAAGGGGTCTAAATGTGAATACCATGTTAGATGTGTAATAAAAACTGGGTCGGGGAACAAATCGGGAATACATAGAACCGCTGCCAACCCGATGCCCGATTATTTTATTATTTTTTCCTCCAAATCCGATCCGATCCCCGAAACTCCAATCTGAATGGAGTGGAGACGATCTCTACCTTTCACTGTGCATCTCCGTTCGTAAATCAGACCAAGGCTACGTCTTGTGTCAAAGATTTTCAACAACGAAAATGACATTTGACCCAAATGTCCCATAAGCACTTATACTTCACTTTTTCTGTTTTTTTTTTGTTGATAATTTTAAGGTGTTCCGGGTCAGTTTATGCGCACTTCGGACTTATCCCTACAAAGACTGTTTGTGAAGCTTTGGATCTCCTCAATCATGTGTTGTCAACTTCTCAGCAAAACCCTCAGAAGATCATCATAGGTTAATCCTCGTAGAGGATCCGGATCTTGCACGGTCAATCAATGTGTGAGCTCTCTTCGTAAAATTGAAGAGAACAAAAAATGCTCCAAGGTATAATATACCATGATAGTCATGAAACTGATCGATTTTCAGTAAAACTAAGAGAAGTAGAAAAAACTCACAATGGTTTCTCTTTCCTGCCCGCATGCCCATCTGGTGCGCACGTTTCTTTTTAACTCGATACACATGCTCAGTGTCGGCTCATTAGTTTTGGAGGCCTGAAATGAACTCATTAAATGAGACGTACCCTCCATGTATTTTACATGATAAATTTTTGAACACATATCTATATAAAAAAACCATTAAATAATTATCATTCAACTCATTTAAATATATAGTCATCTAAAAATAAACAACCATTACAATATATAAGAGGCTTACATATTTGGGGGCCCGAAGCGGTGGCTTCATTGGCTCATGTCATGAGCCGGCCCTGCACATGCCTCACTTCAGATCAGCTAGGCAACGAGGAGACTGGACGTCTCGAAGAGATCTATAATCTTTCGAGGGCTCGTTTTGTTCATCGTTTTATTTCATTGTTTTAAACCCATAAGAAAAACAATGAGAAATTTGCCTCAAATTGTGCTTTATTTATTTTACCAGTAAAAATTCGGTTTAAGGGGGTCACTATTTCAGTGGTACTATGAGAGCAGTTACTTTGTGTATATTGTCAAAAGTTAGGTCTATTTCCAACCACCCCGCCCATATCCCTAATGTTTGGGGACTAGATGGGTTTTGTTATTGTTTATTTGTTAGACTATAACCTTAACGAATAAAAGTTAATAAGTAAATAAGTAAAATGATAGCATAACAAGATTAGGCTGTGTTTGGATGGTAGGAATCAAAGAATCAGGTATGGGTATATATCTTATTCTCGAGAATCTCATTTCCAGTAATACGATACATGGGTAATCCAATTCATGAGTTTGGTTCATGTTGGAATGTTACAAAGGGAAAAAAGAGAGGAGATAAGTTTCTATTCAAGTGTTTGGTTTAACCATTCGAAGTTAAGGAATGTAATGCATTTTTACTTCATTTTCCTGGAATATCCTTTAACAACTAATACTAAATATCACAACTTGAAAACCAATAATTGAACAATAGTTCGACTACTAAAAATGTCAAACTATTAAAAAAGCAACAACAACTAAGCAACTTAAAAGAGGGAATTGATATTTGATATTAATTGAAGTAACTAAACCACCCTTATAATTATGAAAGCAAAGCAAGAGAAAAATATACTAATTATAAAGTAGAAAGGTGGTTTAGTAACTTCACCTAATAGAGACAAAAAAAGGGAATGTCAATATCGAAATAGGGACTGCTAATATCAATTCTCTAAAAAAGTGTCAAACAATTATTGTAAAAATGAATTACTAGAACATTAGTCTATCAAAGTATCTTTGTGTAGTATTATGCAGAACTATAGAAGACAGAAAACAAGTGTTTTGGTTTTTCTCTTTATTAAAAAAATTCTCATTTATTATTTTCGTGTCAATTTTTTCGTGGATTATTGATTCATCTTGACGAGAGGAACCTAAAAAAGGGAAAAAAAAATATTAACTAAATTAAAAACAATAAAACAATAATCCACAAAAAAACTGGATTATTTTTGTCTTTAGTGAATTCTTTAAATTTTTTTATAACAATTTTTACTTTACTTTTTAGATTCCTCTCGTCATGAGGAACCAATAATCCCAAAAAATGTGATGCAAAAATACCAAATGCAAAATATTTTTGAATAAAGACAACGAAAACACCTTTGTTTATAACAACGTGCAACACGGTAATATGTTTTTTTCTTTTTTGTCAACGGAGTGTGCGCCATCACTGAAAAATAAAAGGTGGGAATAGAAAGAGGGATCAAAGAGAAAAATATCAACGTGCTGGGCTTGGGGTTGGAGGGAAAATTAAGATGCAAGAAAAAAAAAATCAACTCGAAAAAATCTTGAGGGTATAGGAGGTATTGATCTAACTTTCCTTTTTCCTCTAGTATTTAGATTACCTCGTAATCTCAAATTCCCAAGGGGTAGGGGAGGTATGAGATTTCTCCTCTATTTAGGAATCTGATTGTTGTTAGATTGGAAGATAAGGAATCATATTTCCATTCAATCATTATCTAAGCATGAGAATCTTAGAGTTATGGAATCATATTTCCATTTCCCTCAAAATGCCTACCATCCAAACACAGCCTTTAGGCCTTGTTAGATAACACAGATTCAGCACTTAAAACTGAATGGATTAAGTAATAAGTGATTAAGTAGGTTTGATAACCACAATTTACATTAATTAAAAGATTAAGTGCCTCTTAAAATGTAAGTTTAAAAGTTGAAAAAGATTAAGTAGCTTTGAGCTACTTAATTTTGGCTGAATTGGTTTGTGTTTCCATTACCACCCAACCACTATACCACCGTTACCACCACCACTCCGCCACTCCCACCACAACTACCACCGCTGCCGCCACTCCCGCCACCACCACCACTTCGCCACCAATCACCACCACCAACTCCACCACCACTCTAATCATCACTCTACCACCAACGCCGCCACGATGTAACCACTCCACCACTACCACCACCACTTTACCACCACAATTACCATCTCCACCACCTCCACCACTACCATTACCACAAATACTATAGAGACCACCACACTTTGCAACTTCCATCACCACTCCACCTCTACTACAAACACTCTTTCGCTGCCTACATTACCACCACTCCTGCCACCATCCCGCCACCACTACCACCACCATTTCGCCACTCCCGAAACAACTTCCCCCATCACCACTACACCACCAATACCGCCCCCCCCCCCCCCCCCCCCAACAACAACAACAACTCCCACCACCACTGCCGCCATTACACCACTGTCACCATCACTTCTCCACCACAACTACTCCACCATCACCTCCCTCGTCCAGTTCCAGCATTATTCCACTACTTCAACCACCAGATGCCATCACTCCACAACCACCACCACCAATACTCCCACTATCACTCTACTGCCACCGCAATGGCCACAACTCCCATCAGTATTTCACCACCACCACCACCACCACCTCCCCACCAACCATCACTCTATCCTCGAGCCACCATAATCACCATTATTGTAAATTCATGGTGACCATTAATAACAACTCCATCCTCGAACCATCTTGTCAATATTGCGTATATATTTTTAGTTGGATAATTATACATTTTTTTCATTTATTGATTTGATTTTTGCATTCCATTATGGATGATTAAAAGGCAGAGTAGAAAAATTAGTGAATTTAATATTTCAGCTTCTTGTACACATTAAACAGCTTATTTTTCAGTGCTTAAAATTCAGTTCATATCAAACAGCTTATCAGCTTAACAAATTCAGCATTCAGTTTCCAGCACTTAATTTTCAGTTTTCAGTTTTCAGCTTTATCAAACAGCACCCTAGTTAAATGATTTCTAGGACCATTCTAACTCATACTCCCACCTCCTTTATTCCTAATCCCGATTCTAATGATTCTGTCAAGGTCCTTGACACCGTAGTGGCTGCTTCACGCCTTTCACCACTAAATCTGCCTGATTATGCAATCTCAAAATAGGCATATTAAGGAGCTACAATCTCGAAAGCTACTTTTGGATTCTGATTATGGATTCTACAATTGTGAACCACCATTTTATCTATCCTTCACATTTTTATTTGTTTGCAAGTCTCTCATTCATTTACTAAACTGACCTACCCCTCATTTATGGACTGTAGTATAATTTTTATAAAATCATATACTTAAATATTTTAAACTCTATAAAAGATTGTGTATGGATAATAAATAAATATAGATTATTTTTAAATATTCTCTCCATCTCTAAAAAAATATCCATATCGCATTATTCACACTTTTCGAAATATATGTTGCAAGTTATAATATTCCCTCCATCTCTAAATAAATATCCATATTGTATTATTCACACTTTTCGAAATAATATATATTTATATTTTGCAATTTATAATATTTTACGATTTTAAAGTATTTTTTACTATAAAACTAAGTGAACTCTAACAAATAAGATCCATATTGTATATAAAAAAAATGAATTAAAAAAGTGTAAGTATATTTTTAAGAGGTCCGAATAGTGGAACACGAACATTTATTTAGGAACGGAGAAAATATCTACAAAGAAAATGAGGCCATGTATAAGGATAATAAACAAACGATAGCTAGGGGATCATGGTGAAATGTACGTATATTCATAATGTAGTAATCTAGTCCTCCATCCGTCCCATTTTAAGTTTGTTGATTCATAAATCCAACTTATTAAGAGATATCATCATTACACCTTTCTGATTTTTCTAGCTAGAAGAGTTTTGATTATAGATAGAGAGACTCAAATGTCCATTGTGCAGAGAAGAGCGGACCGTTAATCAAAGACTGAACTGTCAATCACAGTTCATGGAATAGAGGACCGTGTCCACTGTTCGAATCGAACAAATCTGCAAACCAGCTATGGTTCCGATTTAGTTTATGGTTTTGCCCTAATATATACTCCCTCTGTCCCAATTTTTCGTTGTTTTTTCATTTATTTAGACGTCTCAAAAAATTGTACATAAAAATTGTATATCTTTTAATGTATAATATTTTTATATTTAATATGGATTTTGTTTAATAGATCTCAATTAATTTTATTCAAAAAAGGTTTTGAAATCATAAAAAGCACTATAGATTATAAAACATAGACAATTTTTTGAGAAGTCCCAAAAAAAAACAGACACGACAAATTGGGACGGAGTGAGTAAGAGCGACTCCATACTTAAAAAATTGAACGCAACGTAAAATGGGACGGAGTGAGTAAGTGCGACTCCATATATATACATATATATGCTTCCTATCCACACCCTAAAATGCGGACCTAACGTCCAGACCCCACTTTCTTGATCAAATTTTTCATGATCCGAACTATCCAATGTGTTTAAAACGTGTTTTTAAGGGTCATCGCGAGAAATTAGCAAAAAATATATATATATACCGGGATGGGCTTGATCCAAGCAGTTTTTCATAAAAACTGCATATGTACAGTTTTATGAAAAATTGCTTAAATCAAGCCCTTTCCGATGTATATATATATATATATATATAGGTAAATCTTCTTATCCAAACCTCCCGAGAATAAGAAAAAATTGATTTTTTTGTGTTGCAAATTATTTTTGGAAAATCCGAGCCGTCCAATGTGTTTACATATTTTGCGAAAATTGCTTGGATCAAGCCCTTCCCGGTATTTTTTTTTGAAGATTTCTCGCCGGGACCCTTGAAAACACCGTCTGAACACATTGGACGCTCGGATCGTCAAAAAAAAATTTGGATCATGGAGGTCCGGAGACCGGAGGAGAAGCTTACCCTATATATATATATACGGAAATCTTCTAGTCCAAACCCTCCCGAGAATAAGAAAAAATGATTTTTTTTTGTTTTGCAAATTTTTTTGGAAAATCCGAACCGTCCAATGTGTTCAGAAGGTGTTTTCAAGGGTCCAAGCGGGAAATCTTCAAAAAAAAATACCGGGAAGGGCTTGATCCAAGAAGTTTTCGCAAACACTTTATATTTACAGTTTTTGCGAAAACTGCTTGGATCAAGCCCTTCCCGGTATTTTTTTTTGAAGATTTTCCCCGTGGACCCTTGAAAACACCTTCTGAACACATTGGACGGATCGGATCGTCAAAAAAATGCTCGGATCACGGAGGTCCGGAAGTCCGGTATCAGCTTCCCATAAGGGACCCTGATGGAGGAGAAAAAACGCACCAAAAGACCACAGCCCTTGGATTCGCGCGGACGGTTGAGATTGAAAAAGCCCCACACGCGGATCCTTTTCCTTTAAAAAACGGGTCGAAACTCATTCGCGGGTCAAACTCTGTAATACGGGTAAAAAGTTTTCCCAAATCCTCATACCACAACAACGCAAATGGGTTCGAAGAGAGAGAAAGAGAGAGGAGAAGAGAGGAGAGAAGAACGAAGAAGACGAGGAAGAAGGGCGATCTGGAACTGTGAGGAAGCAGGTTGAACAACCAAGGTCGGTCGCTCTCTCTCTCTCTCCCTCCTTTTTGGTTTCGATTTCTGGGGTTTCGAACGGGTTTCAATCTCGATTTCTAGGGTTTCATTACTCATTGCAAATGAAAACCCATTTTTCCTTCGAACTCGAACAACCAGAGTCTAGGGTTTCGAACAAATCTCTGGTTCAAACTCTAGGGTCGATTTTCGTACGAAATTGCTGTTAATTAGGCCAAATCAAGCTCGGTGTTCAATCAGGGTTTTAGTTTAATGACTCAATGGGTTCTGAATTTCAATTTGTAGTTGGGTATCTCATTTCAAGTGAATGACTATCTAATTTCATCCGAAAGGTACATACTCTAGAAATATAAAACATTATCAGATGAGATCCATGGCTTTTTTCATTCTGGAATCGTGTTGTATGATGCTTGTAGATTTATTCTTCCATCATAGTGCAATAGTTGAAGCCATTGTTTCATGTTTGGAGTACTTCTATTTGTTGGTTCGTTTTGTATTTTGGCATTAAGGTGTTCTTGATTCTTCTATAGCAACATGTTTGCAGGTGATGTTGAAGATGAAGAGCATGTATGTTGCTTGGACCATCAACAAAAAGAAAACAGTATTTGCCGTTGAGGCAACAACAACAGGGTGTGATGATTTGGGAAAGCCAGGGGTTTTGCCCAAAGTGGTTCAGAACATTGGAAGAAACGGTGGTCGTCCATGTTCAAGTGGATTTGCACATGCAGAGAGGTGTGGAGGCAATGTTCAAGTGGAAACCTAAAAATAGCTGGGGATTCCTATGACTGCTGCAAACCTAAAAATAGCTGGGGATTGGGATTGTGGAAACCACATTTTCAAAGCTTGATTGCCTATTGCTGTGTGGTCCTTTTTTCTTTTCGTTATGGCCTACGTATCTTTTAGTGCTCGAGTGCTTTGTTGTAAGGGGCCGATTCTAAACAGGAAGGTTTCTCTTTGTATGGATTCTCAAGGCCATCCCCTTGATCCTTGTTTTTTGTTGGTGTCTTCTTAGTGAATTACATTTACCAAAAAAAAAAACTATCTGAGCACGTGTGAGGCTCGATCTGCGTTTGCATTATTCATTTGTGTATATTTCACATTTACTAGTTTTGGAAAGGTTGATGTATTCGTTGTCACCAATTGTGAACTGCTATGTTAGGAACTTATGTAATGAACTTGGGATCTCAATTATATTTTTCAGTTGCTTGAACTTCTGTTCTGTTTTGTTTTGTAATCTGGAATTTGGAAATGCGTCATCTTTGCGTATTGTTTCCATCTCAGTTCGAGCATAGAGTGTGGCCATTTGGACACTTGCTGAATTTTTTTTTTAAGTGCAGTCCAAGAATCATAGTGTACTGGAATTGACTATCAAGCAATAAGCATCAGCAGCCATTTATTTCGCTTAAACAAACCATACAACATACACAAATAAGTTGCTTCAAAACCCAAGTAACTAAAGCAAACAAACAACATTTATTTCCTTCAAAGCCTCTCTTCAGACCGGAATACTGGCAAAGTCACACTACATTACCGGCAAAGTAACATTACATTATGTTAGAAATGGAAAACATTGGCAAGCTATATGATTCATTAATGGTACATGTGAGCCAAAACATCTAAACTTCCAACAGTGAGCAAGCCCTTCTTCCGTAGTGCTCACTTGCAAGCCCTTCTTCCGTTGCGCCTTCAAGGGAGTGTTCGATCAACCTACTGTTCGCCCTGTGAGTCACACAGCCAAAGAAAGAAGTGTCTGAGGGGGAAAAAATCTTAAAACTTTGTACAAATTAACTGAAGTATTTAAAATGAAAGATGGGGAAAAAAATCCTAATATACCAAGACTATTACAGGCCTTGATGGGTCGTTTTTTCCATCCTGAAACACAGTAGGTCAATCAAGAACATGAGTAGAATTATAATATACAAAGACTTCATCTTCAATGGCAGTTCCACTTCCAGCAGTTGGATTGCACCCAATTTGGATTGCACCACTTCCAGTAGTTGCATATTAGGTACCTATAATAACAAAATCGCAAAATATAAAAAACATGTGCCTCAGATTCTCTACTGAACCACTAAAATGTATTCTACATGGCTGGACGTGGTAATGAAGAGTCGCAGTGGAGTCGAGTTGAATAAAATATAAAAAACATAATTATGTCTAGCACCCTTACATTTTCAAAGGACCAAACTGATTTTAATGGAAGCATAGGGGATGAAAACAACACAAAATGTCTCTCAATCAAAACTAATACTTTGAAACCCTAATTTCACAATCTGGATCTAAAAAAGCTAGGGCTCGACAGAGAAATCGAAGCCGAGAGAGAGAAACCTGGTCGTGCGTCGTCTTCTTCTCCAGAATTGATCGACTTCTTCTTCGTTCATTCTTCTCCTTCGATCGCTCAGTTCTCTCTCTCCCTCTCTCCTTCGATCGCTCAGCTTCTCTCTCTATCTCTTTGGGCTGAGGATTTGGGAAAGCTTTTTACCCGTATTACAGAGTTTGACCCGCGAATGGGTTTCGACCCGTTTTTTAAAGGAAAAGGATCCGCGTGTGGGGCTTTTTCAATCTCAACCGTCCGCGCGAATCCAAGGGCTGTGGTCTTTTGGTGCGTTTTATATATATATATATGTACATATATATATATATAGAGTCCCCTTCCTATCCAAACCCCTATTTACGGACCTAACGTCCGGACCTCCACCTTCCCGATTTTTTTTTGAAAATCCGAACCGTTAGATGTGTTTAAAACGTGATTTTAAGGTCCAACGCGGAGATTTGGCAAAAAAAAATACCCGGAAGGGCTTGATCGGGGCAGTTTTTCACAAAAACGCTATAAAAACAGTTTTATGACAACTGCCCCGATCAAGCCCTTCCGGGTATTTTTTTTTGCCAAATCTTCGCGTTGGACCTTAAAATCACGTTTTAAACACATCTAACGGTTCGGATTTTCAAAAAAAAATTTGGAAGGTGGAGGTCCGGACGAAATAAAATCCGGGAGTTTGGATTGGAAGTTTTGTGTATATATATATGTATGTATATCTATACATATACATATATATATATATAGAGTAAGCTTCCTATCCAAACCCCTTTTTACGGACCTAACGTCCGGACCTCCACCTTCCCAATATTTTTTTGAAAATCCGAACCGTTAGATGTGTTTAAAACGTGATTTTAAGGTCCAACGCGGAGATTTGGCAAAAAAAAATACCCGGAAGGGCTTGATCGGGGCAGTTTTTCACAAAAACGCTATAAAAACAGTTTATGAAAAACTGCCCCGATCAAGCCCTTCCGGGTATTTTTTTTTGCCAAATCTGCGCGTTGGACCTTAAAATCACGTTTTAAACACATCTAACGGTTCGGATTTTCAAAAAAAAATTTGGAAGGTGGAGGTCCGGACGAAATAAAATCCGGGAGTTTGGATTGGAAGTTTTGTGTATATATATATATATGTATGTATGTATACATATACGTATGTATATGTATACATATACATATATATATATAGGAAGCCGATCTCCTAAGGGATCCCTTATACAAAATTTGGTGCGGACCTAGCCCTTTTTCAACTTTCCGGATCAAATTTTGACGATCCGAACCGCTCAATGTTTTTAAAATGCATTTTCCAAGGTCCACGCGGGAAATCTTCAAAAAAAAAATACCCGGAAGGGCTTGATCCATACAGTTACCGAAAACTGTATGGACAGTTTTACCTTTACCGAAAACTGTATGGATCAAGCCCTTCCGGGTATTTTTTTTGAAGATTTCCCGCGTGGACCTTGGAAAATGCATTTTAAAAACATTGAGCGGTTCGGATCGTCAAAATTTGGCTTGGAAAGGTGAAAAAAGGGGTGGTCCGCACCAAATTTTGTTTAAGGGATCCCTTATTAGATCATTATCCTATATATATATATATATATGTATATATATATATATATGTATATTTGTTGATTTCTCGGTGGACCCTTAAAAACATGTTTTAAACACATTGAACAGTTCGGATTGTCGAGATTTGGTTCGGAACTATGAAGTGTGGACGAAGTCCGCATTTTAAGGGTTTGGATAGGATATATATGTATATAGGGAATACTTCTAAAACGGGATTCCCGTTTCCGGACCTCCATGATCCAAATATTTTTTTGACAATCGATCCGTCCAATGTATTCAGAAGGTGTTTTCAAGGGTCCACATGGGAAATCTTAAAAAAAAAATACCGGGAAGGGCTTGATCCAAGCAGTTTTCGCAAAAATTTTATATTTACAGTTTTTGCGAAAACTGCTTGGATCAAGCCCTTCCCGGTATTTTTTTTTTAAGATTTCCCGCGTGGACCCTTGAAAACACCTTCTGAACACATTGGACGGCTCGGATTTTCTAAAAATAATTTGCAACACAAAAAAATCATTTTTTTCTTATTTTCGGGAGGTGTAGACTAGAAGTTTTACCTATATATATAGACTCCGCTTCTAGTCCGGACTCCAGACTTCCGGACCTTCACGTTTTCGATATTTTTTTGATGATCCGAACCGTCCATCATATACAGTTTTTGTGAAAAACTGCTCGGATCAAGGTCTTCCCGGTAATTTTTTTTATTTTTTATGATTTCTCGCGGGGACCCTTAAAAACATCTTTTCAAACACATTGGACGGTTCGGATTTTGCAAAAACAAATTTTAAAACATTCAATCACCAAAAATCCTTCAGTTAGGGATCCCTGATTGGAAAATCTGCCTATATATATATCACAAAAACTGTATATGTATAGTTTGTGAAAAACGGCTCGGATCAAGCCCTTCCCGGTATTTGTTTTGATGATTTCTCGCGGGGACCCTAAAAAACACCTTTTAAACACATTGGACGGTTCGGATCATCGAAATTCGATCGGGATCAATGAGATCCGTAACTTATTTAAGTTCAAGGAGTTTGGAGGGGAAGTGGAATATATATATATATAGGTGGATTTTCTAGTCCACACCTCCCGGAAATAAGAAAAACATGGCTTTTTTTGTGTTGCAAATTATTTTTGGAAAATCCGAGCCGTCCAATATGTTCAGAAGGTGTTTTCAAGGGTCCACGTGGGAAATCTTAAAAAAAAAAATACCGGGAAGGGCTTGATCCAAGCAGTTTTCGCAAAAATTGTAAATATATATTTTTTGCGAAAACTGCTTGGATCAAGCCCTTCCCGATATTTTTTTTTTTGAAGATTTTTCGCGTGGACTCTTGAAAACACCTTCTGAACACATTGGACGGCTCGGATCGTCAAAAAAATGCTCGGATCATGGAGTCCCGGATCCCGGACTAGAAGTGTTATATATATATATATATATATATATATACAATCCCCTTCTAATGAGGACTCCCTCATGAGGGGAGAAATGAGGACCACGCACCCCAGCCCTTGGATGAGATCCAAGGGCTCAGATTTAAAAACCATATTCGCGGGTCTAAATTACCAACTCGCGGGTCGAAACCCATACCGGGTCAACCCCATCCGGGTTAAATCAGGCGTACAGGATACTCTTCCCCAAACCCCCTTCATTCGACTTTTACGTTAGAGAGAGCTAGAGAGAGAGAGAGA
>OY978226.1:31066787-31221532 GCA_963854785.1 Vaccinium vitis-idaea | reverse complement strand
GGGGGGGCGCGCATTAAGTTCTCCTTCCACAACAGAAATTACTTGGTCCAAAATAACATGTCATTTCTTTCCAACACTCTATGAAACAAAACTGATTCTTGATTTTGAGCACATTAATGACTTTCTATGCCAAAACATTATGCCAGCTTGTAAGACGCAATTTACAGAAACAGAAAATAAACTAACAAACCTATGTGTCACAAATACAACGGGGCGACTCCCAATGCCTGCAGCCACAAGTTTTTCCAATATCATGGAACTGACTTCCTGCAGAGCTCCAAAATACAAGTATGTTAATCAGGAACTGAAGAAACAGAGAAACTACAGGAATCGTAAATCATACAACATGATTTCTACAAACAGTCGATTTCTCTGGTTTATGACTCTTCGAAAGTTATATTACATTATAAATTGAGGAAATGTGGAAAGAACTACTTAATCAAGAAAAATCAAGAAACAAAGTCAAAGCATTTGCAGCGATAGAACTTCACACTTGCCAATGAAATGGTACAAACCTCAAGAGGCAGAGTAGCTCCAGACCACTGTGTAAGATTCGTCTGCATTACAATGTTCAATGAAAAATAAGATGGTGTTGCATTAAAGGAACTGAACCTAGAGTGCTCTTTCAGACTTTACAAACTATGACTATGAGATCCACCACAAAGAAGGCATAAGGGCTCCATATCTTGAAGGCCTTAAAACTGAACAATAGACAATTACTAAAACTGGAACAACCATGGTCGTTACATGAAGGAGGAACTTATTTATAACAAAAGTTTGACGAGTGCCAAATGCATGACAAACCTTGTACTTCAGTGAAAACAAACGGGCACCTGGGAAATCAGCTGGAAGCCATTCTCCAGGCCAGAATGTCCCTTGCTTCCCTGCTTGTTCATCAATCTTCTCAACAAGGCCAGACTTAGTTGATGACTTGTCCTCAGATAAGCGCCAAGTCTTGAAAGGTCCGCCTCGCAAGCCATGAACAAAGACAATATCCAGTGAAGAAGCCTCTGGCCTGACAATATCCAGTGAAGAAGCCTCTGGCCTTGAGCAGTTGTTAGATTCTTCCATATGAGTTGACTCGCTATTGTCAGCGGCACAGTTTGGATTATTGCTTGGTTTCCTTCCAGAAGTGTCTACACCTTCATCAGGACACTTCCAGTGGGGCAATTCGGGGTTTATTAGATATATCATTTCGGCATAACGGCTGCAGTTACTGTTTTCATTCTGGGAACCACTGTCATTGACATTTTCATTTGACGTGTTTCCATCGGTTTGGTAATTGCAAAAGACATTTAATAATGTAGCTCTAGCATAACTTCGAATTTTAGCATCATTGCAACCTGGAATCCTCCCACTGGCACACTCCTCAAGCCATTTACACCAAGCTTCATCTGCTGCAATTACATTCTGAACCTTTGGAAGCACAGAGATAACGGTTAGCAGCCGAGCTGCATGTCTCCTAATGTGAGCTGTGGGTGGAACTCGGACACGAGAAGAATCATTACCAGCTACAGCTGAAGGCCCACCAGAAACATTGGAGGCCTGATCTCGCAACTCCTCTGCCCATGAGGCATCATATGCTTCAGTTGCAGCTAATTGCTCGTAATCATCCCGCAGCAAAAAGCGCCTTAACAAACACAACACACCAAAATCAGTTATTTTGTTTTGACAGAGAGTGTCTTCAGCAGAGAGTTCTGTCAATGCTTTTATCCCCTTGAGGGTAGCCAATGCAGAATCCGCAGCATCAAATTTTCGCAGATTATCTTTCTTAAGAGTTTTTAATGGTCGAACAAAGGGTTCAAGTTTGAGAAGATCTGCCAAAGGGAATGTATCACCACTATAGGTGTCTGTTCCCAACTGATTTCCGGCTAAATTAACAACAGCATCGGACAACTGATTCGCAGCCTGTTGTGCATAGAGTATGTTTGCCTGATCTATTTGAGTCTGCAAGAGCAACACAACTAAATGAATGAATATGGCAATGAAAAATGAATTGATAATTACACTTCTTGCTGATGAAAGCGAAGAGAGAAGACTAGAAACACAACGGCTCCGTTTGTTTTCTGTAAAAATTTTGCACAGAAGTAATTTCTTTTTCAATTTTCCTGTAGTTGATGGGATGTGAAATATTTTGACCATAATAAAAAAATCCAACCTATCCCAGGATCCGTCCATCTAACCACAGCAGGAAGCTTATACAAAATGCCAATGATACTAGCAACTGAACCCAATGATTGCATTGACCAGAAGTGAAGCTTCAAACAAGGAGAATGAACCTACATGGACTGGCTTGACACCAATTTTCTCCTTCTCTAACTCACGAGAAAAAGGGTTAAGGAAATATGGCTGGTTATCCACAGACCTAAGAGGACAATCAAGAGCAGCTTCTTTATCTCATTGAGGCAGAAGTCTTAACATATAAACTGCAAGACTTCTTTACACTCTTAGCAAACTTCCACTAAATCTGTCAAAGCTCTTCACCACTTGAAATGCGGTTTAGAGCGCAAATATAAATTCTACAATTACTCGTGTGAAGACAAAGGAGAAGATACAAGTGCTGGCATGTAATGATACAAAGTCGCTGAGATGGCGAGAAACGCAAGAGATAAGAGTACAGAATCACTGGATTGGTGAGGAATATTAGAGAGAAACAACAGATGCAACTGAGAGCATTGTCACTCTAATAAATCGAGCGACTTCCTAAATAACAAACGGAAACCTAAAACACGTGTCATCTTAAGGTGTTTGATGGAAACACTTTCCCCTAAAATATGATTTACTTAACTTTTGTCCAACCAAACAATGAAAAATTATTTGAGAGAATTTATTTTACGTGGAATCATACGGAGCCTATATTGGGGGAAAAAGAAGCATCAATAACCTTCACTTTGTCTGTTTTCGGTTGAGAGCTTCCCTTGTTCAACTTCACCATACTGGAAGCCAAAATATCAGTGAGCAAAAGAGCCAACCATCCTTGAGAGATAGTTATAGAAGATGGACCATAGTCCTCAAGAATACGCGAAAGAACTTTAACTGCTGAAGATCGTATAGTGTCAGAGGTATCATTTCCAAAAACCCAAGGAATGAGAACACCTGACCACTTTTGACTTTCTTCAAGAGACATACGCATGTCCCCAGTGGAAAGTGACTCTAAAGCATTTGCCAATGCTTCTTGTATAGGCTTATGCTTTGATGTATGTTTTGCAGTTTCTCTCATTAGATGAAGACCCTTGTCCACTACTACCTTCTGTGCTGCAGGGCTTCTCTTAATAGAGACCAGAAAAGCAGACAAAGCAACCTTTGCCAAAGGAATGTCTTCACTCTTGCTTGCTTGAGAAACAGTAGAGAGAAGACTGAAACTCCAACCAGGAACAGATTCATTCAAGGGCAAATTACAGTCTTCTAAAAGCAAGCGAGCCACCAAACTGCCATGCCATTTCACAGATCTCTCAGCCGTATTTAAAGCAGTCATGACGGCATGTCCATCTTGATCCAGTTCTTGAATGTGGGATCTATTCAGATTTGATGCCATTGCCCAATTTGCTAATGCCCAAGCAGCAAAAGGAACAGCAACATGTTGACAAAGCAAATCATCCCAAAGGCCAGGAATAACAGCAGAAGTCACATTTTCTTGGGCTGCTGAACTATCACTTAGTTTGTTGAACATAAAGTTTTTAAGACTATGGTTGGCTGAACCAATCCTACCAGGACTGGAATGCTCCAATTCCATGAGTGCATTAGTTCTTGAAAGGCCTAAAACAGATGTACCTCCAAGAACTTTAATCCCAATCCCCTCTATTCCTGTTCCACCGTCATCATCCTTTTCAGTTCCATGTGGCTCATCCAAATGCATTGCACCTTCCTCAATAACTTCAATGGCTGCTGCAATATCTCTCATTTGAGCATTTCCAGGCAGCGATGGCTTGAGTGGTTTATTGCCTAAGTTATCACAGGTTGAAGTGATAATATCCATGAGAGCAGCAACAAGCATGCTCCTACCTTTCAAAGAATCAGAAACATCGAATGAAGTATGTCTTGATTGCTGCTCCCACAGAAATAAAATAAGTCAATTACAACAAAGAAACATACACACGCACAAAAAATAAAAACCATGGTGTAAATGATTTGCAAAAAGCTAAGATCATACCTAATTTTCATCTGAGGCTGCTGGAAAGTTGCAAAAAATAAAAAAGAGAGAAAAACAAACAAAACTCCACGATGATAGCATAACTAGAGAAAACAAAAACATCAACCACGAATGATAGGGATGTGGTGGCAACTTGAACCCACTGGGGTGAAAATTTTGCGTACATTATGTTGAATTCTTATTGGTATTTTACCTTTGACCATGCAAATTGCCTTCAAAAAAAAAAAAAAACACCTTTATAATGACATTATTCGCCTTTTGTCTTTCTCAAATGAGACCTTATCACAACAGAATTCATGGAGTTCACGCATTGAATCCTACTTGTAGATCCTAGATCTGCCCCTAGATAATACAACAATATTTCTCATAGCGATTTCTGATTCCACTGGGCTACGGGTTGCTTCGTTTTTTTTCACTATCAACTTTGATTTCACGTTTCTAAAAAATATATACATGAATCCTTTCTGGATTATAAATAGAACTCTTGATTCATCCCACATCAATAATTCGACCCCTAAAACCTGTAGGTAGTTATAGGCAAGTTTCTTTTACGGTAAATACCTGAATGCCAAGTAGGCAAGTAGGGCGTGTAATAATAATCTATCTTCCGGAGCATATGACAATTCTTCTTCACCATCTGGGGCGTTAATTTACCTACTAAAATATCACCCGTCTCTACCCAAGATCGGAGCATCACCATTCCATTTTTGCCAAAGTTGCGCCATAAAGGGCTTCTAAATGCGGTATTTCTACTTGCTAAAAATTACCGAGGTAATTCTCCCAAGCTTCATTCCAACCACTCCAAACAGTCACTCATTTCACAACCCCTAAGTAGCAGAATTTCCAACAATGCAACTATGGATGCTGAAAACAACTTGGTACCATGATTAAATGATTTGCAAATATCCTAATCTCGTCTCTGAAATTCATTAGGGTTGCTGGGAAAGTTTCCCCAAAAAGACAAATTTTTTAAAAAAATACGTGATTGCATAACCTTAGGGAAAAAAAATACATCAACCACAAAGGATATAGAGAATACGAATGGCGGAGGGATGCTATGCAACTTGAAACCACTGAGTGGAAAATTTTAGCCAAACTGCGTTGAGCATTTATTGGTAGTTAATACCTTTGACGGCACAAGATAAAAGAAAATTGCCTCAAACCCATTACAACTACATTATTTTCCTTCTATCATTGCTAGTGCCACACGAGACCTAATCACAATGGCATACGTGGAGTTTTAGCTCTTTAACCCTACTAATCATAGATTCTGGCATTGGTGCTGAATAATAGTACAATATTCGTTCACAGCGATTTGTAATTCAAACTCCCTCCATCCCATATTGTTAGTCCTCTTTCCTTTTTTGGACGTCTCAAAGAATTGTCTATAATTTTTAATTTATTAAGTTTTTTATATTCAATATAATCTTGTTTGATAGATCTCAATTAGTTTTATTAAACAAAGTTGTTGGAATGACAAAAAAACATCATAGATTATGAGATATAAACAATTCTTTGAGACGTTCAAAAAAGTAAAGAGGACCAACAATATGGGAAGGAGGGAGTAGGCAACTAGTTCCTCCATGATTCAACATTTTTGCTACAAATTACTATGGTTATTCTACAAGCTTCATTGATAGTATTCTTTCAACAACCACATCATACACAACCCGAACTGGCTGAATTTTCAACGATGCAACTAACGGATGCTAAATCAAACTCAAAAAAATAGTACATTTGTGTCGAAGTATCATAAACAGCCCCTCGTGATAAGAAAGGGGAACCTTTTCTCGCTAAATCTCACCAGCCAATAAAAAGAATATAATTTGTGTACTCTTCTCTCCATTTCTCGTCAAAGTATGCAATCCAAATGAGTGGTTTGGCAACAAACTCTAATCCTTTCTTTTTTATCATCAAATACCTCAATCCAAAGGGGTAATAGGGAAATCAAAAGAAACAGTCACCTTCTTAGACCGTTGAGGCTGCGACGCGAAAATAAACCTAAGCAGATTAGGCACAGCATTCGGCCTCCCAAGCACAGCTTCATTCACATTACCATCAGCAATCAAGTACGCCAACGCCCTCGCCGCCTCTGCCTGGGTCCCACAATTATCCCTAACAACCGCCACCGTCTCGAGCAACCAATCCACCACCGCACCGCCACCGGCGCCAACAATCGCGGCCCTCCGTCCCGCATTCGCTGCGGCAATGTCGGCCAGAAACGCCGCTACCCTAAACTCGAACCCTAACCTCACCTCGTGATTAGCCGACGACAAAACCGACCTCAACGACTTCCACAAAACCGTCGCCGCCACTCCGGTCTGCTTCATCCGGTTCAAAATCCGTTTAAAGGAATCATTCGACCGGTCAATCGCGTGTTCGAGATCGGCGTACACGTGGTCCCATTTGTGGTTCGGTCTCGTATCCGAGTCGGAGGTGGTTAGGGCGTAGTAGGCGAGGAAAACGGAGGAGACTAGGGTTGCGGAGAGGAGAGAGAGGGAGGTGCGAGAGAAGGAGAAGTGGGACGGAGAGAGGTGGCGGTGGAGGACTGGGGGAGGGAGTTGTTGGGGATTTTTGACATCATGGAGATATTCGACGGAAGAAGAATTTTCGGATGAGGAGGAGGAGAGAGAGCGGCGGAGAGAGAAGCGGGTTACACGGCGGCGGTATCTGGTACAGAGGCGGAGCATTTTCGTTGATTTTGGTTGGAGTGGGGAGCGAGTATGGCGGGAGGAGGGGAAGAAGAGTCGGGGTTGGTCTATGGAAAGGATGAACCGCCTTTGGAATTTTTAAGACAAGTTGCGAATATTTTTTTGTGCTAATTATACATTTAGCCCTCAAAGTAAACGAAAATGTTCCCTAGTACTCCTTGTAAGTAGGGCAGTAAACGAGCCGAATTGAGACGAGCTTTAGAACTTTCAAGTTCGTTCATTAAATTTTTAAACGAACTCGAGCTGGACTCGAACTCAATGAAAATTTGACGAGCCGAGCTCGAGCCGAACTTGCCTAGGTTTGAGTCGAACTCGAACTTGTTCACGAGCCTTAACGAGGAAAAATATTAGATATTTATGCTCTAATATAAGTTTAGAACTTAAAAAAAAATCTATTTTGTATATAAATAAGTTCATACATGTATAAAATTATAAAAACATACTGGTAAAATTTAAGTTTATAATACTTTTATTGGATTATACAAGTACAAGTTATAAAATTTTCATTATGCATATGTAAAAGTTTATACATATCCAAGGTTATATAGAATTTTTTATGAGATATACATATATTCCAAGTTCGCAAGCCTAATCGAGCCGAATATTGTCAAATTCAGGTTCGGCTCGTTTATTAAAAGAGCCTAAAATTGAGGTTCAGGTTCAGTTCGTTTAGTATCCGAATTGAACTTGAACGAGCCTTTACCGAGTCGAGCCTCGAATAGTTCACGAACGGCTTAGTTCGTTTACAGCCCTACTTGTAAGTAAAACTTCTTACTTGGTCCATTAAAGACTAGCTTTTAAGCTAATATAGAGAGCCAATCCCCCTAAAACTTCAAAAAATCAGACTCCCTATTCTCCCTCACCAATTATTTTTGCAACAATACCTATTTGCGTAGGCACTGTTCACTAATCTTTTTTTTTTAATTATTGTTTCTTTCTGTTGCTTTTCCGGGTTTCATGGGAATAGAAGAGAGAGAGAGAGAGAGAGAGAGAGAGAGAGAGAGGAATATTTTTTTAGGGAAAAAGTTTTTTTTTTCCTTTTATAGACTTGAGGGGAATAGTTTAATATAGTAAAGTTTGGATAGAGAGTCTGATTTTATGAGTTTCTAGATAAATGACTCGCTAAATTACAAAAGGTGTTTTTACAGTTAAATTTGGTGTTTTTTTTTTGTGGGGCTGATAATGATGCTCTCTAATTTAACTACCTGTAATTTAAGAATATTGAAAATATTGTAGTGGCAACTCACCCTTAAGCTAGTCAAAACTTGAGAATTGGAGATGGTTTCATGTCACAACATTTCACAATTTACACTTTACCCCCTCCCACCTCCGCCCAACGACCACAAAAGTTAGTGAAATTTCAGTTATTATAAAATTTCAGTAATTTCACAAAAGTTAATGAGATTTCAGTAATTTTGAAATTTTACTAATTTCACAATAGTTAGTCAAATTTCAAATTTCACAAAAGTTAGTGAAATTTCAAAACTATGTAAGAACCGCATATTTATTAGTTTCGAGGTCGTGAATTTCACTAGATTTTAAAACACAACGACCACCTAATGAATTTTTGTTAGATTCGAGCTAGTGATTTCATTAACTTCGAGGTAGTACTTTACTGGAGGGGAATAGTTTTTTAGGGAAAAAGTTTTTTATTTTTTTATTTTTTTATTTTTAGATTTGAGGGGAATAGTTTAATATAGTAAAGTCTGGATAGAGAGTCTGATTTTGTGAGTTTTTTGATAAATGACTTGCTAAATTATAAAAAGTGTTTTTAGAGTTAAATTTGGTGTCTTTTTTTGGTGGGGATGATAATGATGCTCTCTAATTTAACTACATGTAATTTAAGAATATTGAAAATACTGTAGTGGCAACTCACCCTTAAGCTAATCAAAACTTGAGAATTGGAGATGGTTTCATGTCACAACATTTCACAATTTACACTTTACCCCCTCCCACCTCCGCCCAGACGACCACAAAAGTTAGTGAAATTTTAGTTATTATAAAATTTCAGTAATTTCACAAAAGTTAATGGAGATTTCAGTAATTTTGAAATTTTACTAATTTCACAATAGTTAGACAAATTTCAAATTTCACAAAAGTTAGTGAAATTTCAAAACTATGTAAGAACCGCATAGTGAATTTTATTAGTTTCGAGGTCATGAATTTCACTAGATTTTAAAACACAACGACCATCTAATGATTTTTTGTTAGATTCGAGCTAGTGATTTCATTAACTTTGAGTTCGTGAATTTTATTTAATTTGTAATCTTAAATTTCACATGTGTCCAACTCGTGAAATTTATTTAATTTGAAATCTTAAATTTCACTTGGTTTAAAGACACAACTAGCTCTTTCAGAACGCGTAAGAACCACTTAATGAATTTCATTAACTTTGAGCTCATAAAATTTCACTAGGAAACTATAACAGCTATGCTATTTCAGAAACTAAGGCTGTGTTTGGATGACCAAAATCTTGAGTAGGAATAGGAATGTGACTACCGGGAATCAAATTCCTAGGAATTTCCTTGGGTAGGATTAGGAATGTAAGTACTAGGAGTCAAATTCCTAGGAATTTGATACCTGGAGTAATTTCATTACGGTGTTTGGATTAATTGAGTAATCTTATGTAGGAAACAATTGTTTTGGAAATTTATTGAAATCAACATTTCCTTTTCTTATTGAATGAACCAGGAATCTGAGATTCCCATGGGGTAAGGGAGGAATCAGATTTCCACTCAGTTTGGGAATGTGATTCCTGGTTGAATGTGTCATCAGGAATCACATTCCTGTTCCTGACTATTCCAAACGCCGGAATCAGGAAAGCATGGAATCACATTTCTATTCCTGTTTGTTCCAAACATTGGAATCATGAAAAGAAGGCATCACATTCCCATTCCCCCTCAAGATTGCTGCCATCCAAGCTGAGCCTAAGCCCAACGAAATTGAACTGCAAGTATAGACTTTGGAGTAATGAACAAAAATAACTTGATCAGAATTAAAAAAAAAAAAAAACGTTGGATCAAATCATTTTAATATAAGTGTTTAATTCAAATTCTTATTGGGCTTCCATCTTAAAACAGTAATACAGTTTCATCATTTGCACATTCATATATCTAATTAACTGATCTTTTCTAACCCAACTTATGAAGCCAGAAAATTAAATATTTAGGCCTATTTTTATGTGTAGCAGGTTTAAACAAAAGTAATTAGACCTAACATATATACGAGGGCCTTAAATATTTAGAGGCTTTTATTTTAAACAATTTTTGGAGGTCCGAAACCTCGGCTTCTTTAGCTTATGCCATTAGCCGCCTCTGATCCCTCTTCCTTCCACCACCACCCATATCAACACCGTAGTCAATCGCTGCGGCCGAGAATAATCCTCTTGTGAAGCCAGTTAGAGTTAGGCCGAGAAGTAGGGAGTAACAGGGAGAAGGTACGGAGATTGGAGAGGTGAGGAAGTCTCGCCGGCAAGACGGAGCTGATCGCCAACGAGAACGATCTCATCGGATGTGTGTTTGTGGTTTGCTCGACGGCGTGATCGCTGTTTGTTCGACGTCCAGTGTTCGTGAGCGAGGGGTAATTATTCCAAAATTTTCCATGAGGGGTAATTAGTCATGTTGGTTACTCAATTTGATTATCCCATTATTGATCTCGACTCTATGAATTTTATACAAATCTTATACAGGAATTCAATGAGGTGCATACCGTACACATTAATTCGAGTTGAGGTGTATATTGTAGTAATTTGTTAATTTTTATTTTATTTTGCTTGTATTACTGAAGTTCTCTGCATCTTTACTGGTTTTTGACAAGTTTAAATTTTCTTCACATTTCAAACAAACGCGACGAGCCTAACAAAATGAACAATATGAATGTGTGCCCCCAATCATACCATACGATAGCCAGTGGCATAGCCAGAATTTCATATGAGTGAGGGCCCTATGAAACAAGAGTTCCGACAACATATACTTCCATGAGTTGGTGGTGGTTGACAATTGTCGCTTGTGTCTTGTGGCGCGAGAAAGAAATGCAAGTTTCAGGTTTGTCTGGAGTATTATTTAGTTCACCCACCTAAAATATAGATGAACATTACTCAAATTTCCGTTGTCCACCTTGAGTTATTACTTCTATAATAATAAAAAAAAACATTCATTTTATACAGCTTGATTTGTGAACAATTAATCCAAGGAAAAAAATAATTAGTTCATCCCTATTGCTATGTATTTGATGAAAATGTATCTTCATAATTTGGATTCAAAGTTTAGACAAAAATATTGTATCCTCCGATCAAACATTTAACAAATATGCAAATGATTTCCTCTAGATTAAGATTTACTCCTCTATAACAAACGGTTCTGATCAGAAGTGGGACGAATATGAATCGCTCATAAATTAAGTAATGTTCATCATTTTGTGGAGCGAGCGAAGAAAATATCGTCCACTAGTAATTATTGATGTTCTTATGAATTTTCCTCTTCTTAACATTGAACACACTTGTGCGTTATGAACAGTGCAGTGCACTGTTGGAGGACCATACGAGTTGCTTGTCCAGGAGGAAGACCATTTGCTTTACTTCAATTTTTTTCCCAATACGGTAAGCTAAGGTCTGCGTGAGTGCGTGTTCCGGATTACTTGTGATGCCAAATTTAGTATTGACCCAAGAAAGGAAAGGAAAAAAAAAAAAAAAAAACCACAATTACATTTATGTCCCTTTAGCCAGAACCATGCAAATTGCAAAGGCTAGGTCCTGTTCTGCTAAGGGAGGTTTTGGTTTGGCGTGCCCCGCCCCGGGGGGTTTGTGCTTTTTCTAATTAATGTATTGTAAAAGAATGATATGTCTCGAAAATCGCAATAAGCTAAAAAGCTTCCACTACTACAAAAACTTTAAACCATGACAGTCAAAAAGTGTCATTAAACACGAAAGATGACAGTTTGGAGGTGTCATTAAAAGTCTAGATTTGTTATGATAATCAAAAAACATCATTGAAACATATAAGATGACGGTGTAAACCTATCATCTTTGCAATAAACAATGACGGTTTTGAACTGTCATCTTATTTATCCTCCATTCCAAAAAACAATAAAAAGTTCTAGTTCGAACACATGGCTTTTGCGTGGCCACTCGGTGGAGCTTGTGTGGCGCCTACATAGCACTTGTGTAGTGAGCTAATATTTGCTTGCCCCAAGACTCAAACTCAAGACCTTGAATTCCTCGCGCGCGTTTGTTACCAACTGAGCTAGCACACTTATTGTTGATAAAAACCAACAAAAAAATATTTATACTATATTTTCGAAAATTTTTAAGCTGAGTACTTATGTCAGTTTTGGATTTAAATTGTTACCTTAGACATTGAAATATAAGACGACGGTTTTAAAATGTCATCTTATACGTTTAATGACGCTTTTTGACCGTCATCTTTTATTATCAAGTTCAATGTCGGTTCTAATTAAAACTGTCATTAAAAGGGCTTAGTTTCAATGTCGCTTTAAGGAAAACTGGCATTAATGGGTTTTCCATATGGGTTTCTAGAAGCGCCTTATTTTAAGGTCAATTTTAAGCAAAACCTGACGTTAAAGAAAGAGATAATAATGTTACTTTTATTCTAAACCGTCATCTTATATCTCAAAGATGACAGTTTTAAGGATAGATTAACATCAAAACTCTACCATCATATTTTCGATGACAGTTTACAAAAACTGTCATTGTTACAATTTTTAGTGTGTTATCTTTAACTATTTTTGTAGTAGTGCCCTTAGCGGAATAAGTTTTTGATAGCAACTTTTTTGAAAAGTATGGTGGTTGAACAGAATGTGATTGATGGTCTCATAATTCGGTGGTTTAACGCTCTTATTTGCGTAATCTGTTGAGTTTGCTACAAATTGGTAATGTTAAGGACAAGAGAAAGAAAGAAAGAAAGAAAGAAAGAAGGAGAGAAGCAGAGCATATACTCGAGAGATTAGTAATTACAAAATTATGGGATCCCTTGCCGACTTGACATTACTTAAAAAAGGTCAATAACGACACTAGGAGAAGATAAAGCCTAGGGAGTGATGGCTCTCTCATGCTCAATATGAAGAATTACAAAATTATGGGTTTTGCCGAGTGTTATCAATTCTTTTAAGGTAAATTTATACGGACCTTTTTTTTTTTTTTTTTTTTTCTTTTCGGCAAAAGAAATTTATTAATCATTGTGGAAACACATTACACTAATTAAAAAGACCAAAGGCAAGAAGACATCACAATGAAACCCGGACATCCCAACTAGGTTGGCCTTCCTGGAGTCCGACAATCATATGCCAACCAACGGCCTAGAGGGAGAACCTAACAATAGTTGGTGTTGGCCCCCATGGATTTGGTTACACAATGCCACTCCCTGCGACCGCTCTAAAACAGACTTGCGGGGGCGATGTCGAATGCCATAAAAGACTTAATTGAAACCCTTCCTATCACCAATTGGTTTTAGGAGAGTTGGTGGAAAAGCGGTCCGACAAGTGGTATCAGAGCCTGGAGGTCATGAGATCGAGTTGCGGGAGCGTCATCGTGAGGGAGGGATTGTTGGGCCCGGAGTGCCCCCATGGATTTGGTTACACAATGCCACTCCCTGCGACCGCTCTAAAAACAGACTTGCGGGTGCGATGTCGAATGTCATAAAAAACTTAATTGAAACCCTTCCTACCACCAATTGGTTTTAGGAGAGTTGGTGAAAAAGCGGTCCAACAGTTGGTAAGGTTAGGTACCAACAACAAACATAAAGAGGAGCTATACGGAGCTTTGCTGCGACTTAATTTACATTGGCTTTCCGCAAATGAATAGTAAGATTAAGCTCCTAAGATTAACGACACGCACGTAAACTTACCCGAAGAGTTATTCCAAAAAAAGAAAAGAAAAGAAAGCATAATGGATAACCATTTATGTATAGCGCATCGTCATCTGTCCCATCTTCAAAGTCAGCTAGCCGTCAGTGGTGGTTTGCTTGTTTGATACGTACGATGTTATGGTAATTAATAGTATAAACTGTCAAACGTTTAAAATGCTCGAATGATCTTCTCTGGTTGCATATTGAATGATTTCATTGCACAGAATATTTGGACTTTACCAAGTTGTATGGAAAAGTAAGAGAGAGCTAACTTATGGACAGGTCATGCCTTAATCAGCCCCTCCAAACAATTTCCTATCGTTGTTTTTTAAGTGCACGCCACTTTCACTCCCACCTGAGAATAATGACTTTGGTTTTTTTTAGTGATCTTATCTGATACGAGCTTTTACAGAAGCCAAGACAATGACTTGGTTTTTTTAGTGATCTTCATCACAAGCAGCTCAGATGCACGTGGGTCGTGGAGGTACGGATTTGAAGAGATGAGGCGATTTGACTCGGTTGACAAAAATTCTATCATGTGAGGGGAGGCTACCTAGGACCAAGCTTTGATACCATGTTAGATTTCTTTTAGGGTTTCATTATAAAATAAATTGGCAATATGTGGAGTAACCTCTAAAATATCTATTAACCAAGTTAATTTGAGTGGCTTAGATAAGGGATGTGAGATAAAGTCTAACACTGAGAAAGCGAGGTTCTGTGTTTGAGTTGATAGAAAACATTGATACTATATGCGGCATATGCCTTGTAGTTATCTACTTCAACTAACATCTTATCGTCTATCAAAAAACAAAAAAAGAAAGGAAAAGCTAATTCAGTAGGTGTTTCATAAACTGATCACTTATTGACAATAAGTCAGTGAAACTGATTTATGAATTGAAATTAGGTTGATATATTATGAGAAAATGCTCGTACAACAAAATGTGTCAAATTTGAGAATAAACCAATTTTGTAGAACAGGCTCTCAAAACTCATAAAGCATTGCTCCTATTGACTCTCCTCACTAAATGTCAGTATGTGCTCTACATCACAATGGCTTATTTTGACTTTTTTTTTTAGTTGCATTTATTAGTTTTTTTCGCTAGTTTTTTAATTACTGGTTCGTCTCGACGAAAGAAATATAAAAAGTTAAAAATTACGATCAAAACTAAAATTCTTTGATTCTTTTGGAAAAAAACATGATTTTTATTATTTTTTTTACTTTTAAGATTCCGCTCATCGAGACAAACCAATAATAAAAAAAAAAGACAAAAAACTAGTAAATGTGGGTTTTTCTTGAAGAAATGCAAAAAGTAATCAACAATAATTATCAAACCAAACCATCCTTAAGTACTAGAGCCCTCAAAAAGTGCTTCAAGAGAGCCAGGACTGCAAATGAGAAGAATTGAGCCGAGTTTAATTGCGAATGTTTATATTCGTTAATTTTTTAAGTTTTTAAGCAAACTCGAGCCGATCTTGAGCTTAATGAAAATTTGACAAGATGAACTCGAGCCAAGCTTGTCTAGGTTTGAGTCAAACTCAAATATTCAAACTTGTTCCCGAATACTTTACGAACGGCTCCGTTCATTTGCATTTGCAGTCCCCTAACGAAATAATCTCTCCCAAGTAAGGCCCGCAGGCTTCAAACCTTGCATGATCAGCCCACATCAAAACTGCCTAACTAACCGACCGACACGAGCTTTGTAAACAAGTAATTTTGTCACGCAAGAAAACTCCTGTACATTTGATTCAACTGAGAAAAAGTATAAAAAAAAAAAAAAAAATACTAAAATGGTCTAAGGGCTTGTTTGGACCGTGGAATAATTCAACGCAACTTTATCCAGTTTTACCATGCAGAATTTTCTTTGGAATTAAAAAAATTTAGTCTCAGCAAACACTGATTACACATGCGGAATTACCAGAAAGATTCTGTGTTTGAGGCCATATATATATCAGTAGATATAGAAAGAGAAAATCAAACTTAAGCATTCTCTTCTTTGTATGATCACCTCATTCATCCAAAGGCTTATTAGCTAGGCATTTTCTGTACTTTAGTTTGCAATTAAGGTATAAATTTCAATGGAGGGAGCTGCTGCTGCATCATTTCTTGAAAAAATTCAGCCCCCAACTTATGGAAACTTAATTACAATTCTCAGCATTGATGGGGGTGGCATTAGGGGAATCATTCCTGCCACCATCCTTGACTACCTTGAATCCCAACTTCAGGTATATAAATTTTTCTTCTACCTCTTTCTGTTAAGTTAGTTAATAAAATCTCCGTACCGATATGGATGGAACTAAAGGTTGGTTATGGGGAGCCAGGGCCACTCATGGTTTGGAAAAACCGAAAATTATCTACTGCTCGCTCCGTCGCTTTTTTAGTGTCGACCTTTCTATTTTAGGCTGTTTCATAATAAGTGTGTGTTTTGAAAAGTTAATGGGTAAGATGTTGTACAATTATCATTTTGTCAATTTGAAAAGTTAGTGAGTAAAGAGTTATAATGGGTAAAAGTGGAGAATAATTTTGGAAAATGGAGATAAAAGTTGATATGAAAAGTGTAAAATGCAGGTAAAAGTTAATGTCAAATGTATGATGATGATATTTCTTTAATAAGTTGAATTTACAAAGCAACATACTTTAAAAAAGGGACAGAGAGTTTTTTTTTGTGCATAATCTTTTCTTACAATGATCCCGACCCCAAATATATTGCCATATAAAAATCTTACTGTCAATGACATCAAAAATTACAACCATACTTTTTACATTTACACTCAACCTTGAATTTCAAAACCTTCTTGTTGCTGTTATGCCCACTTGAATGTAAAATTCTAGTTTCGCCCCTATTTACCCAATAAAGGCACAATTTTAGTGTGTGTGTGTGTGTGTGTGTGTGAGAGAGAGAGAGAGAGAGAGAGAGAGATTACCAAATTTTCTCTTGTTGATATGTCATCGCACAACAAATCATTTTCTATGTCACTGATTTGTTCTTGCTCTAGCAAATTGGAGTGGTAACCAAGTGGTAGGCAACATGTGCTCTCATGCATTTGACTGTGGTTCAATCAAGTAATATTGATCTTCGCCGAGTTAAAAAAAGAAAAAAAAAAAGGCTTGTTGTTCTTGAGAGAGAGAGAGAGATTTTCGTATTTTCTCTTGTTGATATGTTATCGATCGCATGGCAAATCATTTGTTATGTTACTAGCTTGTGAACTTGTTATCTCAAATGTGTAAACATGCATGTAAACTGAATACAATCTAGAGCTCTAATGTAAAAATTGCATGCATGTTTGATAATTAACAAGGAGCTGGATGGCGAGGATGCAAGACTGGCAGATTACTTCGACGTTATTGCGGGAACAAGCACCGGTGGTCTTGTGACGGCCATGCTAACAGCTCCAAATGAAAAGGGTCGTCCTCTCTACGCGGCCAAAGATATCAAGCCTTTCTATCTCGACCACAGCCCTAAAATTTTCCCACAAAAGAGGTAAATTATTTAGTTAAGCTCCATTTTAATTCCTTGCAACACTTTGCAGAAGAGTTTAATGAGATTTCATTTCCATTTTTTTTTATCTGATGAATCTGATATTGGATTCAATTTTTTTGCTTTCATGGCAGAGGTGTTTTTGGATCAATTAGAGAGAAATTAAAATTGTTGGTAGGCCCCAAGTACAATGGGAAATACCTTCATCGGATTATAAGGGAGAAACTCGGAGAGACTAGGTTGCATCAAACCTTGGCCCATGTTGTCATTCCAACTTTTGATATCAAACATTTGCAGCCAACTATTTTCTCCACTTATAAGGTCTCTCTCTCTCTCTCTCATTTTTGTAGGCACTGTTCTTGATGGGAAAGTAACATAAATTAGGATTAAGACAAGCAGAAAAATGGATATGATCAATTGGAAAAACTATAAGAACACACAAAAAAGTAAGGCAAAGAAAATTATGCAAGGAAAAGATGGGTGGTTCATATTCTATTTGGCACAGTAGTGATCGAGGAGAATGGTCCTCGATCACTACTATGTCAAATAATTATGAGTGGTTTTTTATGAATATGATCTACAACTTTAGCGATCGAGAACCATCTTTTGTGAAGCCCTTACAACTTTCATACTCAATGGGTTGTTCATTGTTTGTGTCTACCGTCTAATGTAATTTGGCAATGGCCAAGCTGGGCGAATTATTTTTTTGTAACTCAGGTTCTAGTTCAGTTTAGGCGTATCTCGACTAATACTAAGGGCTTAATCCCACCGCCCATAAATATTTCAGGGAGCCAAGTTAAAGTTTGGAGAAAAGTTGCTGGGACAAGCCCACGGGTGGTCCTAAGTCATTACTTGCTTCTGTCAAAACATTCTTACAGAAATCTTGTAGTGTCCAAGATTTCGCAGTAAGAAATGGTGACCTGATATTGTACTTCCAACTTCATGCAGGTGAAAAAATCCCACGTTTTAGATGCTCGATTATCTGATATATGCATCAGCACATCTGCTGCTCCAACTTACCTTCCGGCCTATCACTTCAAAAACCAAGATGAGAAAGGAAATGTCAAGGAATTCCATCTTATCGATGGTGGTGTGGCTGCAAATAATCCGGTATGAACAACTTTCAAATTTTGAGAGATTTGACATAACATATTTATTTTTGCTTTTTTTTTTTTTGAATTTTTGTTAATATTGCGTCATTATCTTTTGATTTTTGTATTTTTTTAAAAATTTTGTTAATATTGCCAAACTCAATCCAAATGCTTAAAAAAAATCACTAAAGAGAATACAATAAAAAATTAGATAGTTTGTTTTGATTTTTGTATTTTTATTTTTTTTTCAAGTTTAATTCATATTTTTCTACTTCTCTGATTAGATTTATCGAAATGAATAAAAAATCTAACAACTTAACTCAAATAACAAAACTTCTAAGGAAAAAAAAAAAACCAAAGTATATAAGTTAGGCCAAACGGCCCCTTAGTTTGCATCAACAAATATGCTAATAGCTACTGTTTTTTTCTTTTTCAAAACACTCTAAACTAACTTTGACAATTTTTTTTTTTCAGGCTTTGGTTGCCATAAGCCAGGTGACCAAGCAGATCTTCGACGAAAACCCCGATTTCTTCCCGATTAAGCCCATGGACTACGGCCGGTTTCTGGTGATTTCGATCGGCACAGGCTCGTCGAAAGCGGAAAAGAAGTACAGTGCTAAAATAGCAGCCAAATGGGGTGTTTTGGGTTGGTTACTTCATGGTGGTTCAACTCCATTAGTGGATGTTTTTACTCAAGCAAGTGCAGATATGGTTGATTTTCACATTTCTGTGGTTTTCCAAGCTCTTCATTCTGAAGCGAATTACCTTAGAATTCAAGTAAGCATATTTTTAGAATTTTTGTGCATAGTGGCATAATGGTTATGAGAGGGTGGTTTTTAGTCAATTACTCTTTTGCCCAAGTGTAAATATCTCTGTCAAAGTTATAAGTGATGCATTTACTAATTTGGGAGGGGGGCGTTATTGGAATGGTAAAAAGTATACACAATTACAAAAAAAAAAATGGATTCCCCAAACACTTACCAAAGATGGATTCTCATTTCTGATATATGATATAGGGAAAGAATTTCATGAGTCACTTTTTTCCATATGAAGGGCAATTTGGTACTTTCAAGTGAATAAAGACAAAAAGGAAAGTGTTTGGGGATAAAAGAGGGGTGTGAAAATCATTTCCCTAAATATGTAGGAGTATAGGATCCACGTTTATTGACGGTAGAATAAGGGATCACTTTATATATTTCACACACGTTTATTAATATATATATATATATATATATATATATTCTAGCTTTTCTAGATCATTTAACTTGTATATAACTGATTATTTTGATTTACTGGAATATTACTAGGATGACACATTAACTGGGAAAGACGCCACTGTTGATTTCTCTACAAAGGAAAATTTGGACAAACTTGTGGAGATCGGGGGAAATTTGTTGAAGAAACCGGTTTCCCGGGTGAACTTGGAGACCGGTCTGTCTGAGCCGGCTAAATGTGGTGGCACAAATGAGGAGGCTTTGAAAAAGTATGGTTTACAATATGATTCATTTTAGTTCTCCCTAAATTTGTGGTCTGGCATTTTTTTTGGATATATTTTTCTATTCGTAGTAGTTTTCAGAATTAATCATTCGTCTCTATGACGAATTCATGTGTGATGACAAAAAAACCAAAAATAGCAACGGTTTGATATTTTTAACTTTTCAGGCTCTTTTCATCGAGATGAATGATTAATTCTGATAATATGATCACGTGAATCTAATAAAAACTTGGAAAAAACGAACAACAAAAATATCCAAAACGAAAACAACCAAAAGCGTTTCATTTTCCTTTGTACTAATTCAGCCCTAATTTGTTCCCTCTGCAGATTTGCAAAATTGCTTTCAGATGAAAGAAGGCTCAGGCAGTCAAAATCGCCACATACCAAGTAGAAAGGGTCTTTTTTGTGCAAAATTGCTTTCAGATTAGTCAAGAAGTGTGATTTGCATTTTTTTTTTTTTGGTGTTCATTTCTTCATTCCTTCTAATGTTTCTTGTATTACTTGAACCTGAAAATCTATAATCATTTATTTGTTTTTGAATGAAAATAACATCCAGGATTTTAAACCTGTTTTGCTTCAAGAATGGTGCTCAATTTGTGGAGGTGGAATGTGAACCTTGGAGGGGTTATTTTTTCTTTAAACAAATACAAACACTGACTATGGCTTGGGAGTATGAGCCAACAGTTTCTCTCTCTAACCCTCCCACTTCCATAACAGCCGCCTCTTTTAGGGTTTCTCCGCCTGGGGGGAGCGGCGCCTCTTCCTCCCCCCCCCCCCCCCCCAGGCTTCTCCCCCTCGCCTTCTCCTCCCTCACTCGCCTCCCCTCTTCCCTCCGTTTCTCCTTCCCATCTGGTTTTGGTTCCGACGGGAACCATAGTGTTGGCTATGGCTCTTTTCTTAACGGTGCGTCGGTCCATTGGCCATCCTCGCCGGTTTCCTTATTGGAGGATCTCAGTTTTGACCTAACGGCTAGAGGATGGGCTGCTTCCTGGTGGTGAGATCTCGTGCCTTGGCTGCGTGGATGGTGGGACTCTGGGGGGCGATGTTTGGGTGACTGTGGTTTGGGATTTGCTGTTTTTCTTTCCGGTGTTTTCTAATAAGTTTGAACCATCCTCTCTTCACTCTTTTTCATGGCTTAGGGCGGTGGGTGTTGGGTTATGGTTTTCGGATTTGTCGCTGTGGTGGCCGGTGGGTCTGAGGTTCGTGGATTTGAGGATGTTTGGGTGGTTTCCGTGCGGGGAAGCGGCTTGAAGCTGCGGATGTTTGACTTCGAAGAGGAATTGATGAAGATGAAGAGGAGTAGCAGAGGTTTTCGGTGACAATGGGGCTGATGTGGTGGAGCTGAAGGTGTGGATGAGAGGCAGCGGCGATGTAGAGGTGTTCGGTGGTTTTGGGTCTGGTGTGGCGGCGCAGTGGTGGTCGGGTGGTGACTGCTGGACTGGTATGGAGCTATGGGATGGGGCAGCGGTGATGATGTGGGACTGGTATGGAGCTGTGGGATGGGGCAGCGGTGATGATGAGGTGCGGCGTCGTCGGAGACAGCAGGGCTAGGGTTTGGGGTTGGATAAGAGTGGTGGGCCGGCCCAATCCTTATTGGTTTTGGGTGATTTGAGACTTGGTTTAAACAGTATGTGTTTTTGGGCTTAGCCCATTGGGTTTGATGTTGGCATCTTGCCAATAGCTTTTTAAAAAAAATTGAGAGGCAGAGAAGTAGGTTAAGATTTCGCGAGAAAAAGTTGCTCAATGCATTTCTTTTCCTACTGTATTTTGCTAATTACTTGGGGTACGTGTTTGCTCTCTCATAAGGTATCGTGTTAGAATAATTACTACACGCACACAATAATGAATACGAAAACAATAAAGAATCAACATAGGGATTTACGTGGTTCTCCAAGATCGGGTACCTCCACGGGAGCGAGAGTGAGTCTGTATTATTATGATCAAAATCGGCTAGGTTTTTTTTTTATAAAGAGTATATATAGCCCTACTCTATTCCAATCCTAGTAATTCCGTACCATACCGCAGGGGGCTACGCCTCACCCCCCCCCCCCCCCCCCCCCCCAATTTTTCGGCCCTACTGGCCACCAACGACAACAGTTGGACCCATGATGGCCAGATGCCGTCGCTCTACTCCTCTCCGCTCCGGCATCTGACTTTTCATCAGAACTCCTTGGTACCTCTCCCAATGAGCCACAAGTTCCAACATATCGTGTTCGATTCTCCATGCTAGCTAGTAATTCTTGGGACAATCTCATCCTGCATGAATGTGTGTGAAAGAGCCAAGGGAGGGGCGGTAGTGATTAGTCTGAGGCACGAGAAAACTGACTCAGTACACCATGCATTACCAAAAAAAAAAAAAAAGATAGAATAAAAAAACTAATTGTGGCTCCAAAGTGATTGAAAGTCCAAAAATAATCTTCACCTTTTAATATCAGACAACCCAATTTGACAAAGCTCATCCACGGTAAGAATGACGTGTTTTTTTTGTTTTTTTTTAAAAATCGGCAACAAGATTTTATTAAACTCAACAAAGGGTGCAAGTAGAGCTCTCGGATGCCCCACACTTCATCCCGGGTTAGAGTTTCATTCCCCCCCTCCCCATGTAATAGATTAAGACTGACAAATGACAAAAAAAAAAAAGGGTACATCGAGAAAAAAGTCAAAAACTAAGCACAAAGCAAAGTTTAGACAGAAAAAGTAACTATTCAGCGAAATGCTAAAAGTACTAGACACAAAAAAAGAAAAGAAAACTACTTTTCCAGAGCAACAGGGTTAACCAAAGATAATTAGCAATGGATAGCTTATGAGGTAATTGATGAAACCTCCCTTCTATTTGTAAGCAGCAGAAGTATTTGACAGCATTAGAGCCAATAAGACTTGGACATCACCAGTGCCGGCTCATTAGTTTTGGAGACTTGAAACGGACTCATTAGAAACAAAGGGAGCATCCTCAGTCTTGGACAGCACAGCAACAGTAGAAACAAAGGGGTAGATCAAAGGCAGCATATCATAACATTGTAAATCTCACTCAAGGCATCTTCTCAGCAACAACACAACACACCAGTAGCAGAAACACTAGATGTAAATCATAGTAATAGGAAGCAAGGGCCAAGCAAAAAGGCAGCCAAACAGCAACATGAGAACATCCTAACAGCAGCCAAATTCCAGCAGAGGTATTTGGCCTGCACAAGTCATCCTAAATATGCTTTGGAGAAGCATTCAGCAGCAGCAGGAGATGTAAAAATACCCAAGCACACACCAAAGCTGAGCATACACTTGGGCCTTCGGGAAATAATAGTAACAAGAGTATTCAAGAGTAGTGTGTGGGCCTAAATAATTCGGTAGCGCAGGCCCAAATCATTTCAGGAAATGGGCCGAAGGGCCCAGTAGTTATAAAAGAGGATTGAGGCCCAATTGGGATTACCCCAGGCCTAGCTCAAAAAAGGGCAGTTAAGCCCAAGAATCTTCCCCAGCAACCAGACTCGCTATCCAACCGATTCGGGTACGGGAGTGACCCGAGCAACCCGGGAAAGAGGTGATTCGGATCGTCCGTGGGGCTCAAGCCTTTTAGAGATCACGAGAAAACTCCGATGTAACAGAATGGACACGTGTCACAGTCTGATTGGGTGCATGTGCTAACGTAATGATGCTCGGTTACGTATGTGATGATGTCATCCAAAGCTGTTACCGCACGTAGAATATACGGGCCTTGTGGATCAAGCCAAGCCCTACCTATAAAAGCAAAGCAAGATCACGCAAAAAAGGTACGCACTCACTTGATCTCTTTGAAGCAACCCTAAATCTGAGTTTCTACTCCTTCTTCGAGTTAGTGACTTGATCGTCGGAGTACCATTCCGAACTCCACAGTCCGGGTTGGTGCTAACGAGTTTGTTCAGTGTGCAGGAGCAAAGCTCGTGAAGGAGAAGAACTTCCATTTCAGCACCTTTTCCGTGGGAGTGACAGAGAATTTCCAGCCACCACACATCCTGTCGAGTGGAGGCTCTGAATAGTCCTGGAAATGTTGCTTCGAGAGTCTCATCCCCTAGCCATTTACGTTTCCAAAACTTAATCTTTGTGCATGAATTTAACTTGACCTTGAATCCTTGTATAATATAATCACCCATATAAGCATAAGTATTACCCACAGCACACACATCCTTCCAGATTCTTGAAGGGTTACCTCTATCAGGGATTTTGGGTAGCCATGTGTTTTCCTCCAAAGCATATTTCCCTAAAACAACTTCAACCCACAGTGCTTCATTTTCCTTGTTAAATCTCCACCACCATTTAGCTAGTAGAGCAGAGTTAGCCATGTGGGAATGACGTTATTGGATAGTAATTGGTATTGAAAATTTATGTACTACAACAATATTTATGTAGGCATATTTTGTTAAGAAATATTGTCCCACGTTGCCTAGGAGTGGAATATTTAATATATGTTGGGACCTCTCCACTCATTGCCAATTGGTTTTGAGATGGATATAAAGTTTCCACATGGTATCAGAGCAGGGCCAATTCCACTCCACATTTTAAAAAAAAAATCGCAATCCCACACCAACGATGACAGACCAGCAAAAAGGCTGCACGATGATAGGACCCAAAAAGTGGCCACACGTGACAGACCTCAAATGCGGCTGCACGTGAGGGGGGATGTTAAGAAATATTGTCTCATATTGCCTAGGGGTGGAATACTTAATATATGTTGGGGCCTCTCCACTCATTGTCAATTGATTTTGAGATGGATATAAAGTTTCCACATATTTTACCCCTTTTTTATTTTTTATTTTTTTGTAAAAATGCAATTTTATAAAGGGAAAAGCCGAAATAAACCCAAAAAGATGGCCTTGAGAAACTATATATATATTCAAAACAAACAAACAAAAACCCAACAGTTATTGTACCAATTTTCTTCTTTTTCTTCTCGATAGGTAGAAAAGGAGAATGTGGTATGTCCCACAGCCTTACATTATTTATCTCATTGATGACTGAACTGAAAATGAGCAACTTAAGAGACACAAGAAATTTGAGATAGGTGCACAAAACTAGAATGAAATTTGGTCTGGAAATGTAAGTAATTAAGATGAAGTTTTTCATCCTTTAATATCAGGGTTCCCATTTGCTAAAAACAAAACTTTTAACACCACAGCTCCCATTTGCTTTTACCAACTTAGATTTTAGTACTTTTATAGAAAATTGAATTTTAGCAATTGGTGCTAAAAACGGAAAACTCGGCCTAATTAGTTCTCCATGCAGCAGCGGACCACATAATTCTTGTTTAGGAGTGCCCAAACTCGAGGAATAAATTTTCAGTCATTGACATGTTTACTATGCTATGAAGTTCAATTGCGACACATTTTTAGTTCATTTTATAAGAAATATAGAATGCAAGGGTAAGATTTTAATTATAAGAAACACAGTTAATTTTAATTATAAGAAACATAGTTAACAGAGACCGAAACACGTAGCTAGGACGAATAATTATAATTTTTGCTCGTATTTTACTTGATTGGAATTTTATAGATAGACAAAATTTAAGGAGTGCCAAATTTATGTTGATCGAATATAGGTGCTAAATAAAAAGTGGGGCAGTCATAACACAAGTCATAGAATGCGTGTACGCATGAGTGTGTGGGAGCACGAGTGTGAACATCAAAATGTTTTTAAAGAACATCCTAAACTATTAAAATTTCCTTTTACCACAAAAAAAAAACTATTAAAATTCACTAGAGCTAGCAAAAATTGAGAGCGCAAATTTAGAACGAGGATTGAGAGTATGAGCGATGACTGTATTAAAAGGTCATGTGAATGCAACTTCCTTCATTTTTACATTTCTTTGCTTCTTGTAATCTTTTCTTTCTTCAGCATTTCGCTGAATGGTTAATTTACTTTTTCTTTCCCAGCCTTTGCTTTGTTGTTTTGTGTTTAGTATTTGGCTTTATCTTGATCTACCATTTGTCAAATTTTAATAAAATCTTTGCCGATTAAAAAAAAAGAAGATTACTACTAAAGCCGCCCGTGCGTAATTGTAGTTATACTATCCTTTGTGTTTACTCATTGAGACAAGAATAAAATGGGAAAGAAAACCGAAAGCAAAATATTACCACAAAAAGTGAAAGAGACAATATTCTATTTCTAGTAAACTTTTTCTTATTGTTTAAACCACTCACTTTCCACTATATATACACACACGCACCCCCTTCCTATGAGGGATCCCATATTTCAGCCAAACTGTGAGACACACATTTCTTGATTGAAGTTTGATAATCCTAATCGCTCAAGGTGTTTAAAATGTGATTTTAAGTGTCCGCTCAAGGAATCATAAAAAAATGACCGGGAAGAGCTTTGATTTGCATAGTTTTAGCCATATATATGTGGGATCTTTCATTAGAAGGGGTCTCTCTCTCTCTCTCTCTCTCTCTCTCTCTATATATATATATATATATATATATATAGAGAGAGAGAGAGAGAGAGAGAGAGAGAGAGAGTATTTGTTCTTTTTTTTTGTTGATAACCGAATGTCCGGGCCAACTTGCATGCATGTCGACTAATTCTAAGATCTTGAAGATAACGACTATGCATAACTCTCAGTGGCCCCAAAATTTGGAATGATTGGCCCCCTTGAAATTCAAATATGCGACCACGCAATCAAACACTTATTTTTTACTCATGGCCACTGTACGAAACCTTGAGTTTCTTTCCCTTATAATGTTGCCCAAAAAGACCTTTATTACGTCAGAATTTCATGCAAGTCTTCATCTTTAGCTACAAAAGTATGACTAAACAAATATTCTTTTCACATTTCAGTACTCTACAAACCAATTAAGGAGACGCATGTGCTCCTTATCTAACCCTAATTATCTCTCTCTCTCTCTCTCTCTCTCTCTCTCTCTCTCTCTCTCTCTCTCTCTCTCTCTCTCTCTCTCCATTCTTCATCTTGGTCTTCTTTGGCATCCCCTATCAACTGTTGACAATTTCAACAAAATCACAAAGTGGATCACCGAAGAAATGGGAAGAGGCCAATCTCATCCGATGAATCATCAGAGAAGATCAAAGAGGAGGAGGAAGAAGAAGAAGAGCACATGATGAATTTCCCTATCTACTCGGCTCGATCCGAACAAGATACCGCGGCCATGGTCTCAGCTCTCTCTCAAGTTATTGGAAACAGTAGTAGTACTACTGATGATAGAACCCTAGTACTTCCTCATGATTTTCATGGTATCCCTTCAGCCTTTGCCCACAACCAATCAAACCCACCTCTTCAACACAATCAAGATCAAGGTAAGTGTACCTTTACACCTTGATTTTATGGTATGACTTGCACCGAACGAGATTAAGTGAATACCTAAAATAGTGGCAGTACGTTTCACTTGATTTTTTTTCCCCATACATAATCAAAGAATAAAAAAGATTCTTCAAGAGTGTTAGATTTAGAAGTGCATGATAAATACCATCAAAGCCCAATAATAGAGAGGAAATCCTTTCTATCTTTGTTTTTTCAGAGATTAATAAATTTCTTTTGCAAAGCAAAAAAAAATTAAATGAAGGAATCAAAATACAAGCAGGATTTCTTCGCGTTCATCCATCATCTGGCTTGTGTTTTTGCATTTATCTCAAATCTAGTGTGAGTCTATCTCTGTGTAGCCCTAAAACAGCTCGACCTAATTATTGGGTCCCTCATTTTGTTTTTTTGATTTTCATTTTATACTTCACTCTAGAAGCACGGTTCTACTTTTTTTTTTTTTTAACAGAAAAAAAAAATTTATAATCCTTGAAATAATTAATGATACAGAGATTAAAAGAACCAAAGACATTATAGCATCACAACAAACAATGAGCATCTCAATTGAGTTGGCGCCCACACTTTCCGACAATCATGTGTCACTCAGGACCCAACGGATCAAAAAAGATGGCAAGAGCCAACCAAATTGGGACAAAAAATCAGAAGAGGGAAAAAACAACCATGAAGAGAAGCACGGTTGTACTTGTTTGAATGTTTCCCATGCATGCTCTCATCAGTTTTTCAATATCATATTAATACCGCAAACATGGTTAATATGTTTTCCAAATTTATTTTCCTGAATGAGTAGGTTGGTACAATTTTGTGCTATGCACTCTCCTTAAGGCTTGACACCCCCCATGTCCTACTATGGAAATAACATAACCCTTTAATCCTCATGCAAGTTAACTCATTCCTTTTCTAGAAATGCATTTCACCAAAAAAATTATCTTGCAAAATATCTAAGAGTGAGGTACATCAAAGTTCGTGTGTGGCTCTTTGCTCATCTGGTAGTACCCTTAACTTTCAAGAGGGAGTTCTCAAGTTCGAGTCTATGAAGAGACATCGAACCCCCTTTAGTTGTTAGCCAAAAAAAAAAGTTCGTGTGATTAAGCTAGAATGTCTCTTAGTAGATTTTACTCTCTTTAATTTATTTTCTTGGTGAGTATGAAGTTCTGTTTTCTACCTTTTTTCTTGTTATAAGTACCATAGCAATCATGCTTGAAATTTATATAATGCATGCTTTCCCACTTTAGTGTAATGGCAGATTAATGCATATAAATGAATAACATGACAATGCGTCACTATATACATATTTAGTACCACAAATTTATCTTCAAATATCATGTGAAGGTAATATTAACCAGAAGAGGAGACACTATAGAGGAGTGAGGCAAAGGCCATGGGGCAAGTGGGCAGCTGAAATCCGTGACCCGAAAAAGGCTGCCCGAGTCTGGCTGGGCACATTTGACACGGCTGAGGGTGCAGCCCTTGCCTATGATGAAGCTGCTCTTGGATTCAGAGGAAACAAAGCAAAGCTCAATTTCCCCGAAAGGGTTCAAGGAAGAAGTACCGAATTCTTCGGTTACCGGAATTCACTCACTCCTCCTCCTCCTCCTCCTCCTCCTCCTCCTCATCCTCGTCCTCGTCCTCCGCTTCTATCTCCAGATCAAACTAATTACCCGAACGTCCATCACTATGCACAATTTCTTCAAGTTGGGGGGAGAAACGATATCAACAATGGAATTTCGGGTGATTCGGGTAATTTCCCTAGAGGAACATTTGTGTCTCAATCCTTACCAACATCTGATCATCAGCAACAACCAGAAGGAGAGGTCATGAGATTTTCATCCCAGGTTGGAAATTCTTATTCTAGTTCTGATTCTAATACCAATTGGGGAGACTTTGATATCAAGAAGGAGTACTAGCTAGATGGAAGGTGATATAAATGTGACTTTTTTTTTTATTGGGGGCCAGTACTATAGCTCTGGCTTTAAATGGTGGCCGAACAATGAGACTGCCGTCTCAGAATCAGTCAAGGTGCATGCGGGTAAGCTAGTACACCTAGTTATGAATGTGAGTTGTTATTATTTTTCTTTGCAACTTTTTAACACTCTTTCTAGTCTCTTTTCGAATTATTGTGTGTTTGCAGAAGTGCTAGTTTGATGAATTTTAAGTGAGTAAGACTGTAATCAAGTTGCGATTTTACACATTGAACGGTTCAGATCATTGAAATTTTGATCGGAAAATGGGAGTCCCACAAGGAAGCGGTGTGCGGAATCCCTTATAGGATCCTGCCATGTATATATGTGCATGCTTGTGTGTGTGTGTCTATGTATGTATGTATGCATGTATGTATAAGCAACAGACAAAATATATAGCTAGCCGAACAAGAAAAAAACACATAAAATATATAGAATAAGCAATAAATAAGATTTATAAAACGGCCTTTGCTCTATGCATGTTAACAAATAATCATATGTCTATTTGGGTTTGGTTGGCTTCTTGCCTTCCGTTGCTTCTCTTGGGTCTCGGGTGTGTGGCGTTTCGCCGTTATGCCCTTGGTCCTTTTAATCTTTGTTTCTCCATCAAGGATTAATAAATTTCTTTTGCCTAGCAAAAAAATAATAATAATAATCATATGTCACTCGAGCAAATTTAAGTAGGTCACATTAACAGACACACTAATGAATCAATATGGCCACAAATCATTGAATTGAAGCCTTAACTGCTTGAATAAGTGATGGTCACTTTAAACATTATTAGTGTAGGACTGATGCAGTTCATTCATACATAAGGTACTACCTAACTATCAAGAGTTAGGTAGCAATTATCTAGCTTCTCTCCTAAGTAAAGGTCCTATATTTCTAGGGCTCATGTCCATTTCAAGCTTTTTAGTTAGCTAGTGATAATCCATCTCTATTCCACGGGCGAAAGCAAATGGGAAACCACCGCAATAACTGTACATGTACTAGAAATGCCAAATTTTCTACACGCGAAATTAAATTGTGGCTCTCGATTCAAACTAGTTGTCATACGGAACACTTAGATATATATGAGCCTCTTTTCGAGTCAGTTATATTTTGCTTCTCTCTCGCTCACATAAGTAGAGTACTGAGTGACTTCTTACGAGGTCGTTATGGTTTAATTCGAGGACAAAATCTTGTTCTGAATTCATCTCAACTCTTCAGGTGATTGGATATGGGACAACATGGGAAAAAAGAATTTGTCTGGTCTAATTATGTAGTGCTCTTTGAGTACGCGCGGTCACGTTGTGCTCAGAGACATTTCAACAAGTACGGTCACGTAGTACTCCAGGACATTTCAACACCACACATAAATATATGGTCCTGTAATGATCCATAGCACAATGTAACTATGCTTCCGGATTACTAAATAATTACTCGTGTTTTTGTGTGTGTGTGTGTGTGTGTGTGTGTGTGAGAGAGAGAGAGAGAGAGAGGTACCGCTGCTGGGGAAACTGCAGATGATATAAGGATACATTTTCCAATGCTTATAATAACATCTCCATTTTATGTACATATGCTTTTCCCATGCAGCACTTTATATATACATATAATTTTATAAAGATGAAGAAACCCTGTATATGTGTACAAGTCTGAAATTATATAGAGAAAAATGTCAACAGAACTCGAAGTACTGAAAGATGGTCACGCAATTCGGCTGAAATGACCTTCAAAATCATTACTATCAAAATATATCAAAAGGCAAGATTCCAAAAACCAATCGACTAGTCGTATAATGTATACATTAAAATTGTGTTTTTATTAGCTTACTTTTGACTTTCTACAATGTTCAGAGAGTATTATCCAACTTCTATCCCAAGCTACCTACCACTTTTGCACATACACCTATGTATGTCTTTAATTATTAGGTGTTCGGATTAGTTTACATACACTTTAATTAACTCACTGTTCATTAGCGAGAGCTTCATAAAATCAAAGGAAAGCTATGTGGTAATTGTCAAGTTTCTTAGATGGCTTTCATGGCTAAGCCCGTGTTTGAAATGTCCATATATAACGTCAAATTTGTTTTTCTGAATCTTTTCATACAATTTAGTCCTGAAATAAATAAATGAAAAGTTAATTTTCTCTATTTTTGACATGCATGTATTCATTTTATAGATATATGTTTTTATTAGCTTACTTTTGACTTGTACATGTTCTGAGATATTTTTATATTTTTTCCGGTTCGTTCACCTAAAAAGACCACAATTAATGCACTAACAAATTAATGAGTACTAATTAGCAGTAATAAACTAGCCTGACTAATTGGCATCTCAACTCTAGAGATGTGACAAATTACAGTACTTTGGATTACTACTTATGTAGTATGGTCCAATATTTTGACTCGAACTAACGTGTAAGTGAAGAAAATCGTTGCCGAATTTAACACTTCACATATGCTGAAATATACTATAGGATAATCTTTTTAATCAAAATATACTTTTCTTGCTCCCAGAGTGAAGAAAATATACTTTTCTTGCTGTAGGATTCACACCGAAAGGATACGGGTTTTGTATTTAAATTTCTTCGACTTTAATTGCTTTTTTGGTGTTTTGATCGTAATTTTCAGCAGTTTTTTTAAGGAAAATACTATTGTATATTTTCTAAATTTACTCATTGTTTTTTAATACACATGTGTGCAAATCCCATAATTTGACTTTTTGGGAGAAAATTATCGGTGTATAAAGTATTTTCAGTGTGTTTAAATCATCTAAACAAGCAATATGTTTAAATCATTTAATGAAGACTTCTTCTCTCTTCTATTTGGCAGATCATGACTTGTTTGTCAGCACTTATAAAATAACATATATAGGACTGTATACTAACAATTGTACATATATAGTTGTTTTAATTTATCAACCTATTTGTCTCCAAAATGAAATAAATTTATGCTCAAATTTATATTTGGTAACAGAATGATTGGTGATTATGTTACCTATTCTTGTCTTGCTGCTTAAGTCTTGGGATTAATTCCCTTAAACGGTCCCTCCCGTGGACTAGGTCACAAATTCTTAGTCACTGAACCACGTAAATACTTCTTATTTTACGTTTTCTTCATGGTATCAGAACAGGAAGAAGGTAAGGCTTGTACGCCTTTCTTTACTGTTGTGAAATTTTTATTACTTGCAAGTGCACGAATCGTATCGAAGTATAGCTTAGCAAAAGCAAGGTCGAACCCATAGGAACTAATGTGCCGTTATTGAATAACTCAATTAATCTTAAATAAAATTCCAAATCTAGTTGAACAATTTTTGAGTTTTTTATTTCAAATATAAAAGATGGAAAAAAAAGTTAACAAAATACTAGGGCAGTGGAATTCATTACACCCACCACATATGTAATATTTATGTTCCTTAATTTCCATTTTATTTGCCAATAAGTTGGCGGCAAAGCTCATTGTGGAAAATATTCAATGACAACCCTTTTTACTAGCTTTAGAAAATAGTTCTTCTTTTACCAAACGGAAGTATAAAATCAAAACATTCATTGAATCCATCAAAACAGTCTATATCCGTTTCTCACAAATCATAGGCTAAATCCAACAAAACACAATGAAAGTACAATTTTATTTGTTCAATGAAAAGTAGGCAAATGATCAAGAAGAACTTTAATCAATGAAAATATACTTTGGAGATATTAAGTCACATAAATAAAATGGATACTTATGCAAGTAATTTCATAAAGGCAAGAAAACAAATAACAAGAACTTACTTGAATTCATTGATTGGAAACTTCAACAAAAAGAGTAACAGAGTAATATACAACAAAAAGGAAATGAAATATGGAGATCAAGTGGCAAGAGAGCTACTGATCGATTTTTCATGCTTGTCCGAAGCTCTCCTTTTATAGGCTTACAAATACAATAAAAGATTAACCAAAAAGATAAGTGCAATCCCATTTGATCAAAATCCAATCCAAGCACATATTTGGCCGGCACCCACGTTTTCCTTCATGCCAATTGGGAGATTATCCCATGCTTCGCTGATAGGTGCGGATGTGTCTGGTTTGAGTTTTGGGTTTTGATTTTTGTAATGATTGGAGAGAGAAATAGAGATAATAATTAAAAATATGGGTTAATGATTAGAGAGAGAGAGAGAGAGAAATGAAAATAATATTTGAAAGTAAGGATAATGATTGGATAATAATTGAGAAAACCGAGACTTGAAACCCAAAACGAACAAGGTTCGTGCTTCTCGGCTGGTGGCTTTCTTCAAAAAAATGATCCCAAGACTTGAACCTGTATCAACGTGCATAGAATGCTTTCCACGTTTCCTTCATGCCAATTGGGAAATTATCCTACACTTGATGTTTCTTTCCTCTTCCAACTTTCAAATATAAAGGCCTTCCCAGTTTAGTTTTAGTTTTAGCTTTGATGACATCATCAGTTTTCTCATTTCTCTCTCTATCTCTCTCCACTCGTTATACCTGATAGCATCATCAAAACTAAATTAAAACTACCAAACGAACACAGCCAAAGTAACCAAGCCAAGCTTCCATTTTCTTCCTCCTTTTCATCTTTTTTCCACCAAGACTTTATTTACCTACGAAATATAGAACTACGCATAATAAAGAGAAAATAAAACGTAACATAAAGTTAACATCATCTAAGTTAAAGATAAAATATGTACAACATTTACATTAATGCAAATCTCGTTTTGAACACCTTCACGGAAAATATTGTATCTTTTTCACTGGAACTCGGAATTAAGCAAGGTCGGTGGCTTCGGATTCATATCGTTCATATCTAGCTTATATCGCCCTCTTGCAACTGATCTGGTAACACTGCAGAAAAGAGCCGAGCAAGATAAAGTATTTCAGCTATTGTTCAACATCAAACCAGAATTCAAGAATCTTTGAAGCCAAATTTTGATGGGATCTGACATCCCTTCTCGTTCGAGTATTTGTGCTAGCATTCAACAGGAAGAAACTAGGAGGAGAGAAATGAACATTGAGCCCAAATCGATTCTCATCCAGTCTGAAGCCAGTCTAAAGCCCACCCTAAGAGATAAAGTGGTAATTTTTCCCTTAATTAATAAAGGTCGCCACTACGACCATCGTGACAAAGATGGCCATAATAGGGATTGCTGTTGGATTCTTTTTTTACTCTTGAAGCCAAAATTCAAATGGGGAGAGAAGATGGACAAGGGCAACAAATAATTTAACATCTGATTCCGACTTGATTGGGCAACTCAGTTATCATGTACAACAGTTTAACAAGTCAGGTTGTTCCTCTGAATCTTCATCCTTTACCCATGCCTCAGGTAACAAAAATGATATGTGCAAGGAAGATTTACAAGAAATCACGCAAGGAAGGCCCTACGGGTCCCAGTACGGATCTTAAACGGCTGATCTAAGCTGCTAAAAAATTTTAAAAACACATTTCAAGTGGGCTTGTTAGAAACCAGCACCATCCGAGAGGTGTGGATGCTTGATCCAAACTTTTATTTTTTAATGGCTCGGATGAAAAAAAAAATGAAAGTTTGGATTGAGCATTTAAACATATTGGATGGAGCTGATTTTTAGCGGGCCCACTTGAAATGTGTTTCTAAAATTCTTGAGCGGCTCGGATTAGTTGTTCGGGATCTGTACTGGGCCCCGCAGGGCCTTTCCTGCGTGATTCTCTGTAAGTCTTTTCCTTGCATATAGCATTGCTGCTCAGGTAATCTTCAAGCTTTTCTTTCTTTAACTTCTAATACCAACACTTTGATTGTGGATTTTGACGCTACAGACCACATAACTAATGATCGTAGTAGTCTTTTTTAGTATAGTAAAAAGTTACGCTATGTATTTAAATAAATTGCGTCCCGCCTTTTTAAGTAAAAATATTTAAAACTTTTAATACTAATTCACAAGTGACAACGACCGGGCCACGTATATGCAACTTTCTAGACTACTCTGTATCTATCGATGTTCCGGCTGACTTTCCTTTGTGTGGCGGTGTCGCCTGTCGGCTCTCCGTTGTCAAAATTTGCGGCTGAAACCCACCACCACCGCCGTTCATATAAAATGCCCTAAACGTCGCAACCGTAATGTTCAAGACTTCAAGTAATAAATGTCCGTCCAAACAATGCAAAAGGTCAACTTTCTTTGAAATCAGGACAATGAAATAACAATCGTTATCTTTAATATGGAGTCCCTGTTTGTATTCCAACTGATAGAGCTGATAAAGAAAAATATGCTATTTGAGTTCGAACTCGTATTCTCTTGTTCCAGGTTAATTTAATATCGGTATGTTAAATAAACGAATTGTGAAAAAATCGTTCAACTCTCAAACCAAGCTCGAACAAACTGTACCCGTCACGTTAAATTAATGATGACATTCAATTAGTTACGTAATATCAGTTCGTAACTGGCTCGATTGGAACTGGTATAAGTCTAGTTCACCTCACAAATGTACTAAGCTATAAACTTTGAATTATTGACTTTTTGACTTTTGAACTTTTTTGAGGTTATGTATGTGAGGAGGACGTGAGTCGTAAAAGGTCAAAAAATCCTTAGTGGAATGGGAACTCGTTCGCCTTGCTTATCTCGCTCACCAACTTAACATGTTTCTATATCCATATTCTAATGTGGATCGAACCTTCAAAGGAGGCTCGCGTTAGGCCCAAGTATCTAATTAAACTGCACAATCCAATTATCGTAAATAAATAACAAATCTTAGAGCAATTTTGTTCACACTCGATTTATTCACCATCAATCAGAGTATGCTCATTGCATATCTCACTTTGTTGAGCAAAACGTTAAGTTTTTCCGGGTTCATTTTCTAGGAGACCATAACAAAATCCAGCTCTTACTAATATCCGATTACGTTGAATTTTTACATAATTTCCTATCAAATGAATTTGGATAAAATGAACTGTTTTTATTATTGCAGTGAGACACGGAATAAACATGCGCTTGCAAGGGTAAATAAAATTGCTCTCCTTGAATTCGTGGCCCCATCCTGTGCCCAGGGCCGGCCCTGATGTTTGGGTTGCCCAAGCCCAAACACTGCTTGGTTGCCCACTTAATACTGAATTATATATATATAAAATAATATTCAAGTAAAAAATTTCAAAAATTCAAGAGTTATTTTAGGGGCCGGAAGCAAAATCTCAATTTTCTACCACTGGGATAATTTTTTAAATTAAATGTAAGAACATATCACTTGTACATTATTGTTGTTTAGGTTAAAAGCTAAATTTCTAACAATGTAATTGATTAATGTGATTTCGTAATATTGTGGATTGAAAAGGAATAAACAAAAAGTCTAAAACAACACTCAAATGCACCCATATTTACACAAACACATGCATAAATCTGTGGGGCTCACTCATATAACACCACCCATTTGTATGATCCCATATTTTTATAAAAGTTTTTCTATATTTGAGTGTATAATTTGAGTGTGATCTAGACTTGTTAGGAACAAAAAAGGGAGTGAGGAAAAAAGGGCAGGAGGGGGCCCTGCTGATATCAAAATAAAAAACTTTAAAAAAAAAAAAAAAGAAAGAAGGCAAGACAAAAAATACCGAGAAAAGGAGTTGCCCTTGGGTTTCGAACCCACCCCGCTGAAGAGTTTGGTGTTACCCATGACCAACTAAACAAGCATACAACTTGTTGGTTCATTGGGAAACATTTATATTTATACCTTAGGATTTTTTTCTTTTTTTTGGTTGCCCCTGCTAGGGTGGGTTGCCCAAGCCCGGAAGCTTGCTGGGCTTACCCCAGGGCCGGCCCTGCCTGTGCCCATTAGATCCGTTTGTTTCCGAGACACCATGTGTTAGTAAATCAGATCATCCTTTTCAAGAAAGAAAGTGGTTTTTTTGCATTCTACCTTTTACCATCTGTTCACTCTTTTTTTTCTTCCTTTTTTTAAAAAAAAAATTCACATAAGTTTACCACGTCTTTTTCTTATCGGCAAAAAAAAATTAGTATTAAGAAAACTTGACCGGAGGAAACCAACCAAAGGTCGGATAAAATAGAACACTTATTGAGACAAAGCCCAAAAAACATCCAAAGTGCTAAGACCAAACACCTAAAACGCCTAAATGCCAAGCTCAATCCCAAAAAACCTAAACAAGCATAAATCAGCTTCAATACACCAATTAGCAAGAATTGGTATCACTTTCAATCATCTTCTTCTTTATCAGAGTATCATTTTCCATAAAATCCACCCCCAAACGATTGCCAGCGGCAATAGTTAACTGAAATTCACTATCAATATCTAACTGCTTTTGGATGCCGAGAGTCTCACTATTTTCTACAAATTCACTTTCTTGAGAGCTCATGCATTCTTCACATATCTGGCTTTTGATTCTTCTCCTGATGCTTACCGGTCGGTCGTAGATCCACCAAAAGATTGATCCCCTCCCTCTGCGATGCTTTTAAGATGTTTGGAGATCCCAATCTTATTGGTTCAACCACCTCCTTTGAATTAGCCACATCCTCCGCTTTTGTCCGGGTTTCTGACACCTCCTCAGAAAAGGACCGAACATTGTCGGAGTCCAACAACATCCATGGATTAGGGAAGATTATCCACAAAAACAGTAAATAGGCCAGCCATCACACTTGCAGGAAAAGAGCCCACAACAGCATTCACAGCCCAAAAAAGACACAACGAACAACTTGAAAGTAGAAAAAAGCCAACCCAGATCCAAACAATAGAAACGAAGGCGGACCAGGAAAAACCTGAAGCGGCGATGGCAGAAAAGAACTGAGGCCGGAGAGTAATGACAGCAACAAGGAGGGTAGATGGGGGAAGAAAGATATGAGGTGGCGATGGCTGAGGAGTACCGAGACCAGTGAGGAATGACAGCAATAAGGTGGTCTTGATTCCAGACGGATCAGAAGGGACTAAAAGCGGTTGATGACTGAAGAGGGAGCCAAAACGAAAAGGGGCGAAGCGAGACAAGGAAACATTGGTAAATCTAAGAGTGGAATCAGAGGTTGAAGGGATAGATTGAAATAGAGGATAAATCTGGAGAGGAGCGGGATTGGTGGGGACAAGAGAGGGAGAGGTAGACGAATTACAAAGATTAAAGGGAACCTATGCAAACGGCATCACAACAGTGAAATGAGCATCCCAACTAGGTTGGCACCTTCGAACACCGACAATCATATGCCACTTAGGGCCCAAGGGAAAAGCTAACAACAAAAGTAACAAGATACAAAATCATTCCAGAAAATCACCAATCTTCTGCACCAAAGCATAGACACCGTGAATATAGTCAACCCACAGCAAAACATCTCCTTGGCAAAACAGTGGCAGCAAGTAAAGCATCCATATGGCAGCAAAACATCAGCAGAATGACAGACTTGGCAGCAAATCAAATCATTAGAACATGGGTATCAACGGCAATCAAAGATAAATCCTCATTATCAAGAGCAACAGCAGCATCGAATCAATGGCATGAGAAACAAACTAATATCAGGATTCAGCAGAGATCAGCAATAATAAGGCAGCAGAGAATTGAATCTTCAGCTATAATGGTAGCAAAGCATCCAGAAAAAAGCGTGACTTTTCACTCCTCTTCTGGATCGACTGAACTGCAGGAAAAGGTTCTAAAAGATACATGACTCTGAGAGACAGAAAACCACACCCAAATAGACAGGACCAAGCCTGAAGCCACGCAAAACCAATACCGACTCTGACAAAAACACCCTAGCCCAAAAACAAAAAACTGACTCAAGAAAGGAGACAAACCAAATAAACATCAAAAGGGGAGAGAAAAAAATCTAGAACAAAAATACAAGCCCTAACAAAAGCCAAATAAAACCACCCCTGAAAAAGCCCACTCACTAAACTGGTGGTGGGTTGGGTTGACATCAATGCCAGCTAGGGTTTCACCAAGTCACCTCTCTCATATTGTCTGGGACATAAATTTACCACGTTACCCTTCCATAGTTGACTTTTTCACTGGGTAATGTTGTAATTTCACATAAAAAAAAGTGGGTGGTAAAAAGGGAAATCAATACCCACAAAAGTTATAAACTACATGCCAAGACACAAATTTCCAGACAACTCTACCCAAATGCAATAATAATTCATTTCAGCATAAGAATCAAGGTTTCAAAGTTCAAATACACTCTGTCATTGCATTACAAACGGTCACAAAATACCTTCTGATTTTGGTTGATAATAAAAATATCGGGTGCAAAAGTCAGATGTACTCCGCAAATAAAACTCAAGAGATTGAACTGGTACAAATTTTCTGCAGAATGACCGGAGAATATTAGGAAGAATTTGGGCCATTTGACCAACTAAAAGAGTCCCCATATCGCTAAGCAATGCCTATTGTGAGCCGGTTGTACGTTCAGCTTGCCTCCGGTATTCCATTTCTAAACATTCTTTGGCTCTATGAACCTTTGATTGGAGGTAAAAACTACCATTCTTGGCATTCTTCTCAAACAAGGTATCATACTTCTGCACAAAGAGAACCACATCAATTAACACACCATTGTTGACAGAGAGTTTGCATTGTTTGGAACTTGAGAAAGGAAGAGAAAGTAAAAGAGAGGAAATTATGCGCATTATAGTTACTTTCCTTTATGGAGTAATTGTTTTACAAAGGACAGAGAAGAAAAATAAACTCTCATGTTATATGTTAAAGAGAAGGGGGAGTATGCTAAAGAAGCTATTTTGGCCTCTCTTGGTTTTTAAAGAAGGTACCCTCCCAGTCAGGTATCTTGGTGTTCCTTTACGTTGCACCAAGTTGCAATATTCTGACTGCAAAACTCTAGTGGATAGAATCACCATCAAGACCAAATCTTGGACCAATAGAGATCTCTCTCAAGCAGCCAGGATTCAGTTGATAAAATCCATCTTATTCTCAATGCAAACATATTGCTTTTCCTTGTTTATATCCTTCCTAAGAAGGTTATCAAAGAAGTTGAATCCATACTAAAAGCCTTTCTTTGGTCTGGACCAGACCTTAGGAAACTGGTGCTAAAGTTTCTTGGGACCATCTCTGCTCCCCAAAACAAGAAGGTGGTCTAGGTTTTAAATCCTGCAAGTGTGGAACATGGCAGCCATCGCCAAGCATATTCGGTTCCTCATTCTTGGGGGTGAACAGTCCATGTGGTGTCAATGGGTGAAGTCATATTTACTCAAAGGAAAGAGCTTCTGGTTTGTTAAAATGCCTAGCAACACCTCGTGGGTGTGGAGGAAATTGTTAAACCTCAGGCCTTCTATTTAACCCCACATCAAAAGTGTCATTGGTGATGGCCAATCCACATCCTTGTGGCATGATAATTGGCATCCCCTTGGCCCACTTATTGGTTTGGGCCCAGAATTATCAATGATTCTGACCTTCCTATGGATTCTCCAGTCTCTACCATAATTAGGGAGAATTAGTGGGCTTTCCCAGTAGCTCAAACTTTTGAGCTGAATGATGTGAGGGACTCATTACCTTCCTTCCCAATTCCCATCTTTGCGCAGGGGGATAATCAAATTTGGACACTCACTTCTAATGGGGACTTCTCCATTGCATCCTTGTGGGAAAAACTGAGAACTCATTTTCAATGGAGTCATTTGGTCTGGTTCCCAGCTCATATACCCAAATGCAGTGTTATTACCTGGTTAGCCATCCTAAATAGGCTCTCCACAAAGGACAGGCTTGTTATTTTTGGCATTAAAACCTCCTCTTACTGCAGCCTATGCACTGGTAGTCCTATTTTTCAATTGCCCAATCCCTGTTGTTGTTCAAACAATTTGTTCGAATGTTCACGGTAGATTGTTATCTTTGGATAAGCTTCCCCAAGGATAACAATTGAATTGGTGTGTCTCAGAGCGGAACTTGGCTGTCCCTAAGATGATGCATCTTTATCTCTGGCGAATTGGTTTTTATGAATTGCTGTGGTTGTATTTTCAGGTTGATAATGTGCAACGCATGGGATTTTCTGAGATCATTGAAAGAAGATCATGAGGAAAAGGGTTTGTTGTGCTAAGTTTGAATTTCTGGACTGAAATACTTGGAGAGCCTGCTATTACTTCTAATTATGCAGGTGCATGGTCTGTTTTTACCAACAAAAACCTTGATTGCATCATTGTTGCCCACGGTAGCTTGGCATCAGTTCATGAATATGCTTGAAGTGGAATTGAGTGATCTTGATACCAATGTTTAGCCCAAGATGCACATTGGTTGCTACTTCTATAGCCTCATTTTGTTATGTACGTGGGTTTTCACCTCCCTCTTTTAGATGGTCTTCAAACACATCTCATTAGCTTAACGCATTTTGCCGTAGACATTTGGTCTTTGAAGGTTCTTTTTATTTTTCTTTTGTCCTCCCTGGGATATGCCCCTTGTAGGCTGTATATTCGGTTAGCCTTTTTCCTATTTCAAGCTTATTTACCCAAAAAAGGGGGAGAATGCAATAAGAGTAGCAAAGAAAAAGATGAAAGAGTAAGAAAACGAGAAGGTAAGTAACTTGTCATTACTTTTTCTTTGTTTTTTTTTTTTCCCCTCTTTCCTTTTCTGTGAAGAACAAAAAGAGGAGAAGATATAATTATTTACCATTCCTATAAACTTTCCTATTTCCAAAGTTCCAAACAGACCCTTACACTTCTTTTTGTTTTATATATATATATATATAAATATATATATATGAAAGACCCTTAAGACTTCTGCTCATAAGATGCGGTAAAGAAAAAGGAACAAAATAGAATGATGGGAGAAACCTGCAAGATCTCTTCCCAAGATGAACGCTCGGTGACACCTAGAATCTGCCTGGCCTCTGGTTCGGCCATAATTTTGGTTGCTCTTCTGATGTTTTGTGCTGCTTCTTGAGTAACACCATTTCTCGAGGCATCTTCAGTAAGCAGACACAAGATCTCAACAGAAAGGAAATAAAAATGGTTCAAGGCATCAAAACAACAACAATAGGCCATCATGTGTGCCCAGAATGATATTTATTAACATTAAGTATTGATGGATTGGGCTTTTTCCATTGTCCAAGATTCGCCACTGCTGCCCCCCATGGGAGTTTGGGTCGTGTCTCAGTTCCAGAGTAGCTGATCAACCGAAAAGATGAGCTAAGCATCATACGCTTGATGAGCCTTTACCTGATCTAAAGTCCAATCACAATAGACTACACCATGTTTATTGTTGTCTCACGTACTCAGGATTTTACTCTGGGAATAGCTACAGAAATTGAACCTTACATAAGCACAAGATCATTTCCGTTGGGGGCTTGCCTACCCCTCATATGTGCAATTGGTGTGATCAAAACCAAACCGAACCTTATGTCCCAATCAATTGGGTCGGCTAAACTGGTGTCATCATGGACTAAAAATCATAACATTGCCAATTTTAAATCCAAACAATAAATCCTATGCCGGAGAGATGAGTTTACAAAAGGCATACTCATCAGTGCCTGACGATATGCTTGAACCAAAGCTCTAGCCATTATTCCACCGCCCACCACAAGCAAGTTTGCTAGAAGCCTTGCAGCCTGCACCAACAACGTACCGTTTAAGGGGATTGATGTGACATATCAATTCTAAAGTAAAATCTACAATTTTTTGTGCAACTGGTTTCAGAAGTACCAAAACAAAATAGGCTGGAGTCGGAAAACAAATAGCACCCAATGCGAATGCACGTTGCTTTTCCAAAATGTGCATTGATTCTTATTCAAGTTCAAATTGAGAATCTGAAAACTTCTCAACCACATTGAGTAGTTTTTGTGTATCCCAAAGTTCAATTTAAACCTTGCTAATTGCCAAAAACATAAATGTAACATGATTGCAGAATTGCACGCATCAGAAATACATTTGAAGCAGCATGGTAAAGAAACTGATGACTACGATGGAAAAGGAGCACAAATGAAGTGCACTCCCCTCTTAGTCCCTTGTGTCATTTAACCAGGACATTCAACACCCTGAATTTCCATGTATGTTCATGTGTGAAAATTAGAAGTTCCATCACCTTTCTTCCTTAGGCCTCCCCCAAATTATACTACTTAATCTCAAAGACAAATTAACCTAAATACAACACTGTAAACCAGAACGCCTATTATAGACGGTGGTAGGAAGTATGGCAAGCATTTAGGTGCTGAGAAACCACACGAAGCAGACCAAGGATAGCAGCCTCTATAAGAGACGGACAGAGAGAGAAAGAAAGGTAAAAATATACAGAACCAGAGGCAGTAAAGCAGAAAATCTAGGATGTGGAAGCAGAGTGAAGATTTGCTTGCTTGCAAACGAACATGGATGAGAACTAGCGTCGGGCCTGACAGGCAAGCAACTCACTTGAGCAGACCACAGTAGCGTGTTTGAGTGGCAGAAAAGATAGGAGGTCCCCTCTGCTTGACCCAATAAACATAAACAAAGTCTATATGACAGGACGCCTGTATGGCAGCATAGGTGTTGAGCGTATTCCCAGGAGGAAACATTGCATCACCTACTCTTGCATTGATAGGGAGAATATTTCCTTCTCGAGATCTGCAAAAACCTCAGATGAGGAAGAAGTTAAATTATATTATAACTCCTCGACTCTAGCCAAGTTAGATATCTCAAGAAATCCAACGCAACGGTCACAGGGATGCACCAAGACTGCAACATATACTTGAACGGGGTCCTTAGACCCTGCTGACCTAGCTCAGCATGAGAGTATCAGGGTGTCATACGAAGTTAACAGTAAACGAATCACGATATGAGGGGCACACTAAAGCGTAGGTTACATGAGCAAAAGGTGTTAAGCATGTCATCGTGAACAGAATGGACATTTGGTCATACATTCACTTAGCTTGGCTGACTGAGTGTCTCAACGATATAGGCATGAGTACCAGAAGTGCCTCTGGTGCCTCTGCACGTGACCAAACTCAGGGCTAAGGTTGTGAATATAAGTTATGCCACTGCTAACGTGGCTAGACTGTAGAGCGGAGCATGTTCTTTTGATTGGAATCCCAAATGGGAAGCATCGAGACACAAAAAGATGTTCATTACTCTGCACGTCACCACAAAGCTAACACACGGGTTCGAAGCCTTTTTGATGGAGGCATTGCAATGACATGCCACATGCAACATTTGAGATTTAACTTAACAAGCACACTCATGCCATATAACGTTACTAAGTACCTTTAGTACTTGTATAACTCAACCAAAAATAAATCATCCAATTAGGATCCAACTAATCGCCAACATCAAGTTCATCAATAATTGATTCGAAGATAGTTCCATAGAAGGATCAATGTTCATACGAGATGAACGCATGGCGAAGAACAAAACGTGAATATCATTTGGAACTTGCCCATGAAGAGGAAACTAAAAATCAAGTGACGAGTGACCAATGAATCTCTGAACCAAAGATGAATGAGATAAAGCCATCCAACACAACCAACGAAAAAAGTAGGCACTTGGAGAGAGAGAGAGAGAGAGAGAGAGAGAGAGAGAGAGAGAGAGAGAGAGAGAGAGAGAATTATGCTCAAGAATGAAACTTCATTAAGGACCAAACAATGAGTCATACTTACCATCTCCAAGATTAAGGAGAGGGAAAATTCCAAGGGTAAGGTGAGCAAGAGATAAATCAGTCACAAACCTACAAAACAAAAAACTCCGTAAGTTAGAATTTGTTCCCTGATCAAATCTCACAAAGTCCCACAATGCATGTTGGTGTGCACAACCATGTGTCGACAAGAAATTTAGCACAGAATCCCACTCTGTTGCAACAAAAAGACTCGTGTCGACAAGAAATTTAGCACAGAATCCCACTCTGTTGCAACAAAAAGACTCGTAGAACAAAATTCTATTCATGCATAAATAATAAAACCAAACTAAGCATTCTGTCCAAATCAACGTAAAGTAAATACAAACTGAACTAAACTCAACAACCCTATACCCACCCAGAAACAAAACTTAAAGCATTTAACCATTATTCCCTGTGCCCGTCTATTTACAAAGTATTCTCAGGTAAAATTCAAGTCACTCATGCCCAACTTAATCGAACTCCTAAACAAGGTTGTCCAATCGTAAATAAATCGAAATGGTCGTTTTTCGGATTGTGAATTGCTACGATTTGGTCATGATTTCTAAAATACATGTTAAATACTTAAATATATCTATTGATTTGGGTAACAAAAATACATACTATAAATGGAAGTTTTAGACCTAAATCAAATAATCAATATAAAAAGCTTGTTTTCAATGATATGATTTGATAATAATGAGGTGTAATGGTAGCTGATTCAATTGCAACTTGCAAGAGATGAATCCAACTTATGGTCTTTTTCGTGAAAAATAGTTAAAAGTATAAAAGACAATAAAATAAAATAAAATAAAAACCCTTATAAGGGCTTCAGGGTGGTTGTATATCCACAATTTTTTTCCCCCCCGTTTCATTCACTCAAAATAAATCTCCCCTTTCTTATTACATAACATACTTAATAACTTAACAAGAGAATTATATTTTTAAGACTAAATAAGGAGAAACGTAGACAAAAGATAGTATATAACAATACTAAAGATCTTAAAAAATAATTTGAACCCTTTTTCCAAACAACAAAAAGGCAAAAAAACGTCAAATCGGCATTCAACAAATTGAAACGGAATGGAGCAATTCACCGATTCGGATCACCGATTCACTTACGGAGCTATTCATATCAGTGACCCACTGAATAGTATCAAATCAAATCGTACGACATGAATCGTATGATTCTTACAACTCAACCCCTGACAATACTGTACATTTGTACTAGAATACCTATAAATGCAAAAAGCTCAAGAAGTTCATCTGTAAGCATATTGGAACAATGTCATGTTGAAAATGCTTAACATTATATTTTCTCGAATTCTTGTACCCATTGACACATAAAACTAACCATTAAGTTGCATATACTGTCTCAAATATCTATTTTCAATGATCCAAACTCTTCCCATATGTGTTTTCAATTGAAGATGTGTTCCTTAATAACCGAAATAGCAGTATTCCACTATATTCAATTCATTGTGGGGTGAATAATGTTCTTACTCTTAAGGCCGTGATATCACAAACTACCTAGGGCATGCAACGATGGTAAGCTTGTTGGAAATGAGAACCCCTTGAGAAAAAGGTGTATGGCAGAAAGAAACCAACAGCAAGGGTTGATTGTAGTGACCTAAAACTCCCCATTACAATATAAAACGCATTGTACCCGTTCAATGAACCGGTTGACGATTATATTAATTTATTCGTTAATGAAAATTCAGTATGCATTTGTCGTCGAGTAAAGTTAACAAAATTAACCTTCCAAATTAAATAGTACAGCCAATGTTTTGAATAGCGCGCACCACGCGCGCTATAGTGCTATGGCGAGGCGAGGTGCACCTATTGTACCACGGGGAGTCGTGCTATGGCGCATGTCACAACCCAATTCCATTACAGAGTCACGTGGCAGGCCGGTGACAGAATCACCAAGGCCTCCATAACCAACATCATTCAAAGCATTCAATACACCATTTAGTGAGAAACATCGCAAGTGTCATTATATACATCTCCAGAGTGACTAAGTGACAACTTGACATATTACATTATTCAAACCTCAAACATAGATTTACGAACATTCCTTATCGACAGACTTGCTATTTACAACTAACCCTCATGGAACTATATCAAAACTATGTCCTTGCTATCTACATCCACAACCTTGCTATTTACATCAACCTGGAAAAAGAAAATAGAATTTTCATAAGCCAAAGCTCGGGTGAGGAACAAGATTCATACCAAGGATAAAGGTTTGACCATGGAATATGAAAATCGAACAAGATTCATAGTTTGCAAAATAGTTGCGTCCAATAAAGCAAAATAATAATTTGCAGGCATTCAGTCCAAGAAGGACTCATTTCTTTGGTGCAAGAAGTAAGATCTATTCTCATTTCACATGCTAATTTCAATATTACCATTTGACGGCACTTTTAGAGAGTGGTATGATATCAATACTTGTTTGGTGCTTGGCTGCACCTCCAACCTTATATCCTCAGTCACATAGTTGTCAAAGGCGTGCCTAGGCGCTCGCCTCGGCGAGAGGCGCACCCATTGTGCCTGGGTTACACCCATGCAAGGCGACTTGACTGAGACGAGGCAAAGGCGCAAAAGGCAACAAGGCGAGAGGCGCACAAAAAGCGCGCTTCATTGAAGTTCAATCACAGCCCTAGATTTTTGTTACCTAAGTTACAAATCTTACCTTGGCCGTCGATTTTGGGTCTCTTAAACCCGAAATAAAGTCTTAATCGCAGACTCTCAGCCATAGATCATCTCTCGATTTTGGGTCTCTTAAACCCGAAATAAAGTCTCAATCTCAGACTCTCAGCCCTAGATAATCTCTCTCTCTCTCTCTCTCTCACACACACAGTAGTTTCTTGAAGTCGATCAAACTTGAAATCATTTCTCGGTGTCGATCAGCAAGACCGAAGGCAAACCTGAAGTCGTTTGTGGGTTTTGATTGTTGTTTCTGGGTTTTGATTGGGCTTCGATCAGCTTCCTGGCCTCTGGGATTCTCTGTTTCCTTCAAGCCTTCAAGGTACTTTCTTTCTTCTCTTTTTCTGGGTACATAAAATAAAACTTCTGGGTTTATCTGTTTTGTTTCTTGGTGTCAACCTCTGTTTTGAATCTTATCTGTATCTCTGTTTCGAGTCTTCTCTGTTTCTCTGTTCACTGTGTTTCATTTAACGGCTTATAGATTTCTTTAGGGAAAGTAAATTAGACTTGTTTGTTTTGTTTTTAGATGTCAAGCGGAGGAGATAAAGTTAATACCAGAACAGATCCCGCATGGAAGTATCACCATTTGCCGAATCCCGCAAACACTAACCAATTGAAGTGTAATTTTTGTGACAAAGTAACCAATGGAGGGGTTAGTCGGGCAAAGAAACACCTTGTGAGAGCCGAGAGGTTATAAAGATGTGACAGCTTGTCCAAGATGCCCACCCTAAGTCAAAGAAGAGATTCGAGAGTATATAAGAAATAAGAAATCATTGAAAGAGCAAATGCAAATGATGCCGGATATTGACGATCATGGTTTTGATGAGGAGGATGACAATGTTGTGGAGATTGAGATTGCCCGAGGCTGAGGTAAATCTGTTTGAACAGGGAGCAGTCAAGGCTCCGTTTCTAAACCTTTGCCCAAAACACCGAAGAGGAAAGGGCCTATGGATGTATACTTCACTCCCGATCCGGATGTTGTGATACAAAATCGGAAAGGGAGACACCAACAATCGAAGAGATCATGCAGTGACGAGATTCGCAAGGTGGATGTACGATGTTGGTATTGCTTTTAATGCAGTTAAATATATAAGCTTTGGGCCCGTGGTTGAAGCTTTTGGGCAATATGGTCTGGGCATGAAACCACCAAGTTACCATGAGACACGGGTCACCTATTTGAACAAGGAGGTGATTGATACTAATAATATGATGAAGGATCACAATGAGGATTGGGTGAACTATGGATGACTGGATGCTTTATAAATAGCGGATGGATGGAGTGACAGGAATTTGAAGACCTTGATCAATTTTTTAGTGAATTGTCCAAAAGGAACAATGTTTATCAAGTCCATCGTGCCTCGAGCTATGCTAAGGATGGCAAAAAATTGTTTGATCTTCTTGACAAGTATGTGGACCTCAGTGAAGCCAATGTAGTTCAGATTGTCATGGACAATGCTTCAGCTAATGTATTGGCCTGTAAGAAACTAAAAATGTTATCTCTTACTTCACTATAAAGAAGTTTATAGTTAGAATTTTGTAGTTTCTACTTTGTATTAATACTTTCTTTTGATTTAAACTTCTAATAGGAAAGTTTTTGGAAGCAAAGCGACCGAATCTTTATTGGACACCATGTGCGGCCCATTCCATTGACGTGATGCTGGAAGATATTTTCAAGATACCACAATTTAAGGTGGTTTTCAAAAGGGCCATCAGAATGAATGGCTATATTTATGCTCGTACCGGCATACTTAATATGATGAGGCATTATACAGGAGAAAAGGAACTGGCCAGGCATGCAAAAACAAGACTCGCAACTACTTTCCTCACTTTATCTAGGATTCAAAAGATGTTCCTTTCAAAAGATTGGACAAAAAGCAAATGGGCAAAAGAGCCGGCATGTAAAACCGTGTAAAGATATCTAATGATGCCTTCATTTTGGAATAATATTGTATATGCTCTTAAGGTCGCGGGCCCTCTTGTTAAGGTGTTGAGATTGGTAGATAGTGAGAGGAAGCCTCCCATGGGATACATCTATGAGGCTATGGATAGGGAAAAAGAAGCCATAGCCAAATCATTTGGTGAAAAGGTTGAGAAATACGAAGAAAAATATAGGATTATTGACAATAGGTGGTCAATCCAGTTGCATCGTCCTTTGCATGCAGCGGGGCAATTTTTGAATCTGGAGTTCTTTTACTCAAACCCACAAGTTGAGCAAGATGTTGAGATTATGACAGGGATTTATGGTTGCATAACAAAGTTAGTTGCAGATGAAGAGACCCAGAATCAAATCACTTCTCAGATGACTACTTACATGAAAGCTGAGGGACTTTTTGGAATGCCACTAGCAATTAGGCAAAGAGCTACAAGGGCACCGGATAATTTAAAGTATGTTCTACTAGACAATCTATTTTTACCGTAACTTGATGGCTAATTAGTAATCCATAGCTGATTGGTGGGTTGCATATGGTACTACGACTCCCCATTTGCAAAAAGTTTGCGATAAGGGTTCTTAGCCTCACGAGTGGTTCTTCCGGTTGTGAACGAAATTGGAGTGTATTTGAAGTATCTGCCTCAAGTCACGTATATTCCTATTTTCTATTAGTTTTTAAACATCCTTGTATAAAATAGCATTTGATTGTGGTTCTTGCAGCTCCACAGCAAAAAGAGAAATAGGCTCCAACAAAAACGCCTCAATGACTTGGTGTTTGTCAAGTATAACAAGGCATTAAAATGTCGATACGAAATGCGAGATACAATTGATCCTAATTCCTATTTATTGACAAATGTTGATGAGAGTAATGAGTAGTTGCGTGGGGTGATGGATGGAGAATCGGATGAAGATAATGAGGCGGTGTTTGGGGATGATAGTTTAACATAGGGTGCTGTGTCTAGAGCTTCAGGAGCGAGAGAAAGTAGCAATGCAACAAGATCATCAAGAGCACGAGCAAGGGCAACAAATCCAATTCAAAAGATAGATGAAGAAGAGGCAAATTCCGAAACAGAAGAAGAGGAAGATGAGGAGGGGTACAAATCCATTGATGAAGATGAAGATGTGGATTTACTTGATTGAAGTTGACGATGATTAGTAAATCTTCGTTAGGATGATGTGAAGTCCAATTGGGATAACTACTTACTTTAAATTTATTTCAAATGTTGGATGCTTTTGTTTTGTTGATTTCGATGTTTTAGTTCTCCTCTATGCAAACCGTAAACTATTTGACATTTGGTAGATGATTTTGTGTATCTTATGGATGGTATGCTATCTAAAACTCATTAGCTTAGTGTTATTAGTTAAAGTATTGGTGTATGTTGTTTTTCCTATTTTTATTCACATAGGTGCGCCTCTCTTCAAAAAGGCGCGTGCTTCGCCTCTTGCCTTAGTCCCAACTAGACTTTGCGCCTCGGTGCGCCTTTCGCCTTCGATAACCATGCTCAGTCACTAGTCCATTTAACGTCCCCTAGCGCTCGGGACACCGTCCGAATAAGTCATATCATCACAAACATGTATTGGCCAGAATTTCATCTTTCAAATATTGTTCCATGGCCTAGTTCGAATATTCACAAACCATTCGCATGGAAACCATTTTCGAAATTAGCTTAATCAATAATATCAACTCAGGTAAAGAAAACACATGATTCATTTTCCAGTCTTTCAAGCAAAACGTTTCAGAAGCATTTAGGAAATACAATTAACCAAGGTATGTGCTACTCACCGAAAGGTAGTGTCTAGACACTCGATGTAGTTTGAACTACTCAGATCCACTGGTACCTATATCAAACATTATAGATTACTACATGTCTAATTGGTAAACTTGGTATAGCAATTAATTTAAGATAAATACGCATTCTTTTTCTCTCTTTACAGCGCCAAATCGGATTCTCACGTATAATTTGTCCTCTCCCTATGGAGCTATAAGTATATATGGAAATATGGATTTAAACTGAATTCCTATAATCTGTTAGAATAGAAAACCTAAGGCTTTAGGAGAATTTTGATAAAGACAATTCCACTTCAAGGTAACAGCCGCAGTGGTCAAAAGATTTTCATTCCGGCGACTTCTTCAATTAGCTACCCGCTATCAATTACTAAGGTTCAAATTCCTCAATTAGGGGCTTAATTACTAATAATCATCTTTTTATTGCGGCGAGTCCTAATCGGTTCCAGAAAAGGGGTTTTGATTTTGAGGGGTAAATGGGTTCGGTACCGGAGAGGATATGGGAGGAACGAGGTGCAGTGGGGAAGCAAGGAGGAAACAGGGTGATGTCTGAAGTCGCCGGCGGCTGGGGCTGCCGATTCCGGCATATCATACGCGTGGGTGTGGGGTTCACTGATTAGGTGGTGCCATTTACATTTAGGATTAAGTTCACATAAATTAGAGTGTGAGAGAGTGATTACCGTATAGGGAGGTGAAGAATTTCCGGCGAGATCGATTGGGATTGAAGCGGCGGTCGGGCGGGTTTGGCTCTAGGCGTCTACTGTGCCCTCTTCTCTCTCTCTCTCTCTCTCTCTGCCTTCTTTGTTTACTGGGAAACTATAAACCGTAATACACGCGGTGCATGTGCAAGTTGAACTAAAAAAAACACACGATAAAGAAGTGAGTACCAAAATTTCAATTCGGGCGTTTTTCTTTTAAACCGGATGATATTCTAAATTATTTTGGTCGGTAGAATCGGCACCAGTATTTTTTTATTTTTAAGAAGTGTGTAGGAAGTACTAAAATATTATTCAGTTTTTTCCAATATTTTGCACCAGTATTTTTTTATTTTTAAGAAGTGTGTAGGAAGTACTAAAATATTATTCAGTTTTTTCCAATATTTTGAACAAAGGGAAATAGATGATATTTAGTATACTTTGGACTTATTTTCCCCTCAAAGTTTGAATTGCTACAACACTCCAGCAAAGCGAGAGAGAAAAGAAAAAAAAAAGCAACGTTAATCAATCGACTCCTCCAATCTTAGTGGCGCTTTGAACATTTTTTTTTTTTGCAAGGCAAATTTTTTTATTAACCTATGAAATGAAACAAAGACAAAAGTACAAGGGATGAAGGCATCATATCCAAGCAAAGCTAAAAACAGTCATATGCCCACCCGAGACCCAAACCTGAGGTTAGCAAGAAACCAACCAAGGGAACACCCAATGGGACGAGCCCAAAACACCCAATGGTCTATGATGGTCTAGGCCCAAAAGCCATACCAGATAAATAAGACAAAACCAACACCAAATGGCCTAAGCCCAATAAAGGGCATACTATATACACAACAAAGCCCACCAAGCCCAAACAAAACCCTAAAAAATAAATGGCCACCATCACCGCAGCCAAGCACAACTGCATCACGACCAGCGCCACCACCATAGCCAAGCTCCAACGCTCCACGGTCACCAGAGGAGAGAGAATCCGCTGCCACCACCGTCACCGGAACTCGAGGAACATGCTCCTGTTGTTGCTCCAGATAACGGCTCGAACACCCCTCCATGGCAAACCGAACCGAAGAGCCACGCCGCCGTAAAAAACCCATATCTCAGTCGTAGCAAAACCAAATCTGTGCCCCTGTTGCCGCCGTAGCAAAACCAAATCTCAATCGCAGCCACCAACACCACAACCGGAGACCACCACCACCAGGCCAAGCAACACACTAGTCGTAAGGCCAAGAACCGCGAACATTCAGCAATGAAAGTGGCGTGAGAGGCTACACGAAACAACGAGCTGTTAAGCAAGAATGGTCGCACCCAACGGAGTGACCATGGCCGGGAACGAAACCAGGTGAATGGAAAGGACGCCAGGGGAGGGATGGGGGAAAAGGAGAGAGAGAGAGAGAGAGAGAACGGCACGGGCACGGCACAGTAGTTGGCCTGGCACGACACGGTCTAAGCCTGGCACAACACGAGCACGACATGATAGTTGGCCTGGCGTGGCACAACACAACACAGACTTAATCAGGCACGACTGTGGACGGCCCACCGAGATTGTTCGAAAAGATTGTGATCGTTAGAGTCGCCACCCGGATTTGAGGTCCGAACCCGAGAAACCGATCGAAAATAAACATGACTTGTTTGCCCATTTGAAAAAGATTTCACTGATCATGGCGGAACCAAAGATTTCTCGGATTCGGGGGTTTGGTTACGAGAGGGGAAGGGTTTTACGGCACCCCTCTCGCCCGGTCCGTGAACCGGTCTCTACTCAACATTTTGTGGGATTTTGGAAATGTTTGAAATTTGATTTTAAACACGAAATGGGAGATACGGGAATGGCAAACACGTAGCAACAAAACATGCAAGAAATGCGATTTTTACTGTGGATGCTTGTGCGTGCAATCTACATGGATGATGAACATGATGCAACAAATATTCATAAAAAATATATTACAACAGAAATCGTACAATAACCCAAGAAATCATGGACATGAGACTTATTAAACTGTTTGCAATCTGGATTCCAGAATGGGGATTGAGCGCTCAAGGGTGGTGACTTGAGCGCTCAACCCTCATTCCACCCGAACATTTTCCTTGTTGGTTTTTGATATCTGATGATGCTTTAAGGCTTAAATACATCACAGAAAGATCACACAAGCATCACCTCTCTTTAAAATCACCAGAAAATGCTTAAAGCAAACTTTGCTTTAGAACCAGCTTGAGCGCTCAAGGATCATGGGTTGAGCGCTCAAACCAATTCTGCAAAACAGAGGGATCCTGACCACAAACGCTATATTGACAACCCATACACACTAACAAATAATTAAACCATAAGCCATCATCAGAATTGCTGGAAAACTGCAAATAGGCCAAGAACAGCTTGAGCGCTCAAAGATCTGACCTTGAGCGCTCAAGCCATAACATGGCTTTCCACTGTTTTAACCTTTAAACTGATTTCCACACTTCCTCAGGACCACCAAAGACAGAAAACAAAGTTTCAAAAGGTTTGACAACCACTGTTTTGCAATCAAATATAAGGAATTTGAAGTTTTTGATGTTTAATCACTATAAAATGGTTAATTTTCATTCATGCATGTAGTTTTGGTGTAGAAATAAACTGTTTTAAGAGCTACTTGAACGCAATTAACTCTTAAATAGTGATCAAAATCAAAAGGAAGCTCAGAAGTTAGCAAAACAGTGGCCTGTTCAGAACTGGGCTTGAGCGCTCAAGGCCAGAGGCTTGAGCGCTCAAACCTGCTGTAACTACAAATTTGAGAAAGGTTTTTAAGCAACTTTCAGGCCTTTGTGAGTTCAATGCAAGTATAGAGAACTTGCTTAAACTCACTAACCTTCCTCAGAAAGATCAAAACAGTGAGTTCATCACATGTTTTTACTACCTTTTGGAAAATGTTTGAGACTTGAGCTTGATTCTGGACTTTTTGAGGTTGATTATGGATGTTCTTGGCTTGTATTCTGTACGAATTGGACAATGTAGGTGGTTGACAGATGATCAAGGGTCGAATTTCTGGGTTTTGTGGATGGTATTGTAGGTGGTTTTAATGGTAGAAGGATGATTTTGAAGAGAGAGAGAGAGAGAGGAGTGGTTCTTTGGTTAGAAACTGAAGGTAAAGAGTGGTGGAATCCGTCCCTCAAACCAGGGGGCAATGGGTGGTTTTATAGAGTGAGTGGGAGGGAAGAAAGGAGAGAGAGAGAAGTGGGTTTGGGTGTTTGGGAGTATTTTTTGTGTATTTTCGGAGTTGGTGGGGTGTATTATACGTATAGGGATCGTATAAGATCAACCACAGACGCTCCCATGCAGGAAATCTCATGATGAGATACTCTGCAAGTTGCTGACTGGACGGGGGTTGAGCGCTCAAGGCTGTGGACTTGAGCGCTCAAGGTGCTCCTCAGGGGTTTGAGCGCTCAAAGCCATGGGCTTGAGCGCTCAAGGCTATAGATGGCAGATTGATGGTTTGGCTTGGTTCAACAATGCTTGGGTTGGTTTGGCACATTTTGATTGCTTGGGTAGTGTTTGGTTGGTTTTGGTCAAACTCAAATCATTTTCACCAATTCCAGGTAATTGTGATTGATCCGTTTCATCATCGGAGATGCATGAGCGTATTTCGGGTTCAAAATTGGGGTGTCTACAGTTGCCCCTCTTGGATGAGACTCGATACCATTGATTTGGTATGAGTAACGTCCAAGATATAGACACCCAACTCTTTATCCATAATACATCTCAAACTGCCAAAAGGAAACATTTTAAAAATCAATCGGTCGTGCCATTCAGGCTGCCTACGTACCCCACTGTAGGGATCAGACCGGCGTAGTTCCTGGGAGCATCAAACAAATGCAATGGGTTCTCCTGTCCCTCAGGACGATTGATCAAAAAGTTTGGTCCCTCAGGACAAATGATACAACACGAATCAACGAGCCTTCCCGGGTCGTGAAACGCCTTAGCGAATGAAGTAAATAATTGAGATTGTGATTGTGATTGTGATTGTGATTGCGATTGTGATTGTGATTGTGATTGTGTAGCTACCTTCTGAACAACGAGGAGGCTAAATTTAATGGGGCTATCCCTTGAGCAACAAGATAGCCAATGATAAGATGATTGTCTACTGAGCAACGAGACAATCGATACGCTGTTGAACCGAACACATAAATATGATGGTTTTAGCGGCATGACAGTTGGGCGATCAACAAAAACTCAGATGATTAATGAGATTGACTTGGAACATGATTGCTATACATGATTTTAGACGAGCACGTGGCTTTCAAAATGATGATGTAAACGAGCACGTGGCCCTCAGACCGTAGTCAAAACACTTCGCATACGCTAACGCGAAAACATGATTGGTGCACTATGATTTAAACGAGCACGTGGCCCTCAGAAAATGATTTAAATGAGCCCAAAGCTCTCAAACCACAGTCAAAATACTTCGCGCATACGCTAACGCGAAAACATGATTGGTGCACTATGATTTAAACGAGCACGTGGCCCTCAGAAAATGATTTAAATGAGCCCAAAGCTCTCAAACCGCAGTCAAAATACTTCGCGCATACGCTAACGCGAAAACATGATTGGTGCACTATGATTTAAACGAGCACGTGGCCCTCAGAAAATGATTTAAATGAGCCCAAAGCTCTCAAACCGCAGTCAAAATACTTCGCGCATACGCTAACGCGAAAACATGATACACAACACATCTTGATTGATTAACACGGTCTGGTGCGACCAATTGCCGAGATTTTAGATCCTTGGATCATTACACGTTCAGTTGATTGGCACCGACAAGTCCAAAGTATACTAACAAATCATAAGGGATGCCCAAAATGCCCCTGCAAAGCTTACAAAAGAAGCCAAGAATCCTGCCAGGATTGGGTTTGAGTGCTCAGGGTCCTCCCCCTTGAGCGCTCAACCCTCCCTTGAGCGCTCAACTCCAAAGCCTTGAGCGCTCAACTTCACAAGTTGACCCTCCAGCGCTCAAAAGGTCCAGCTTGAGCGCTTAGACCCCTGATCGGGGACGACGGTTCAGAAACATAACGTCCGTTTAAATCCGTTTTTTTACTCCGATCAACCTTCATAACGTTCCAAAACTTTTCCGAAATCAAATCCTCATACTCCTCTCGCGATTCCGAACCAAACCCATTCGTTTCTCACTCAAATTTTCTGCAAAATCGAAAACCCCCAATTCCTAGGGTTTTCCCGCACGGTCTCGGTCCAATTTCTGTTCAATTAAGGTTCGAATCACGTTTAGATCGGTTTTCATGGAGAATCCCGATGAGTCACGGCTTCCGGTGGACTCGCCGACGTCGAGGGAAGGCAACGGTGGTAGTGCGGTGGTTTTGCCACCGCCGAGCTTGAGCGCTCAAGGCCCTGGCCCGGCGGTTGAGGGGCCATCAGAGGCTGTGCCACCATCCACGGCCATGGAGGCGGTTGGAAATGAAGAAGGAGAGAGGGAGAGAGAGGGTGGCAGTGGAGGGAGTGGTGAGGGTAGTGGTGCCGGTGGTGGTGAGGGTAGTGGTGCCGGTGGTGGTGACGGTGGTGATGCCGGTGGTGACGGTGGTGAGGGTAGTGGTGCCGGTGGTGAGGGTAGTGGTGAGGATAGTGGTGCCGGTGGTGGTGACGGTGGTGATGCCGGTGGTGACGGTGGTGATGCCGGTGGTGACGGTGGTGGGGGTAGTGGTGATGGTGGCCCGGCACCAGAGAGAGTAGAGGAGAGGGGAGAGGGGATGGAGATGGTGGAGGTCCATGACGTGGACAGCGACGGTAGTGAGGATACAGTTGAGGAGAGGGGGACGAGCGGCGGCGATGGCGGGGATAGGGCGGAGGGTACTAGCGGGGTCACCAGGACTAGGGTTGACCGCTGGAGGATAGAGCCGAGACCTCGCCAGCAGCCTAGCGGAGTGGATAGGGGGAAGGCGGTGGTGATTGGTGGGGAGTCACTGACTCGGGGTCAGAGTAGTAGACCGGCGGATCAGGGGCCGGTTGGGATTTCTCGGGAGGATTATCTTGAGCACGCGCCGCCGGAGGTGGTGATGGCGGCTGCAGCAGATGCCCCGGGGATCTTAGATGCAGCGAGGGAGGCTGTAGTTGAGAGCAGAGAGAGAGAGGTGGCGATGCTACGGGAGGCCGCCGCTGAGGATGAGGCGGCGAGGGCTTTTTGCGAGGAGTTTGAGACAGAGGAGGCGGCGGAGGAGGCGAGGACACAGGCTGAGGAGGAGGAGAGGGCAGCTGGACGGAGAGTGACGGTGGTCCAGGCTGCTAGACTGTGGCTGAGGAGGGGGAGACCAGCCTTTGATGCGGCGACTTACGCTCCATCGGTGCACCTCTTCGTGCCTTCCGCTTCAGATGCTTACACTCCCCAACGGGAGTTGTACTTTGGAGAGGAGGTGCTACTGGACCCCGAGGTCCACCTCTCGACAGACTGCTTGACGGTACACTTGCTTTTACTTCCTTGCTTCATTGTTTTCACGCACTTTAGCAATTAATAAACCCGATTCGCATTGAATGATTGAATTACTGCTTGTTGATGACTGAATCTGAATAAGAGATTGGACTAACATCTGATTGCTTGTCTTGTCTGTTGATTGTGTGCAGAGTGATTTGCGCTTGAAGGCTCATGGAGGCATGGGCTCCAGTTGGGAGATATACCAGCAGCTGCATGCCTCTGTGAAGGCTCTGGTGGATCTGGCCGGGTTTGGGAGGTTCATCCCGACTCTCACGGGCACACAGCACGACCATGCTGTGGTGACAGCACTGGCCGAGAGGTGGAGGGACTCTACGAGTTCTTTCCACCTCACCTTCGGAGAGGCGACGATGACGCCGCTGGACTTCTCAGCGATCACAGGGCTGCAGGTGGGAGGAGACCCGATCCCATTCGACTCTGGGATTGGCAGGGATGATGCGGCGCTGAGGTGGTTTTTGGGCTTCGTGCCCAACAAGGAGGGAGAGACGGCCACATATGGCCAATTCAAGACGAAGGGATTGGGCGAGCCGACTGACGAGGAGGACGCAGCTCGGAAGGCGAGGTGCTACCTGTTATACTTGTTTGGGGCATCACTGTACCCAAACAGGCGTAACAGGGTGCATCTCTCCTATCTCGGAGGTTTGAGAGATTTCGCCAGGGCGGCGAGATATGACTGGGGAGGGGCAGCGTTGGGAAGCTACTACGCGTTCATGAATGCTGTCTCTAGGCGGAAAGGGACAGGCATTTCAGGATTGTGGAGTGTCTGGGAGGTAAACTCAAAACTCTTAGTTTCAAATTTAATTGCATGCATTTCAATACTCGCACTTGATTATCAAAATTCGCACTGATTGACGGATTCGTTGTTTTCATTGCAGCTCTGGGCTTACGAGGTGTTGGGGTTACACCCCCCTGAGACACGGCACCAGGACCCGAACGTCATCCCCCGGGCGTTGTGCTGGGGTGAAGGCTTCCGCTACGGCGGCACAGCACGGGGGAACATCCACGTTCTCCGTGCTTCACTTGACAGACTCGCCGCTTCTCTGGTAAATATCGAGCTCTTTCTCATGTATTCAATTTGCTTTTGTTCTATTTCACAGTCGATTACTGATGCTCTCAACAACTCTTGCAGGTTCGCTGGGAGGTATGGGATGCCATTGACGAGCCTTACCTGGCTCGGAGCAGGGAGCTCACGAGAGGGAGGGTCCTACTTGAGTGCCAGTACGGCTGGTTCTGGTACCTTGGTGACAGGGTGCTGCGCCAGTCGATACAGGCCGATAAACCACAGGTGCCAGGACGCCTTCCTCCCCGGGTGCTGATGACGTCCCGGTATACGCTGGCAGAGATTGAGCGCTACACGACGCCTGACCTGGACTTACGCCAGTATCTGCGCCCTGCTTTGAGCTATATCGACTACCGGAGCAGGTATCTGGCTGGTCCCCTGAGAGCGGCAGAGTGGATGGAGAGGATGGAGAGAGAGAAGGCCGCGAAGGCGCGCGCCTCAGCTGGCGGGGTGGCAGGAGGTGAAGGTACTGGTACCTCATCTCAGGAGATAGCGGGAGCTAGGTGGTGGGTGCGCGTTACCTCTGCCGGGGGTGAGATAGGGGACATAGATATCCCAAGGCCTCCAGCAGACTTCCCGCGGCTTGCAGCACCGGTAAGAAACACTTCATTCTTTCAATTTGTGAACTTCAATTATGATTGCCCAAATGTACTTGATGACTCAAATTTTGATGTGCTCGCAGGTTTCACATGAGGCGGTACAGACTCTGTATGAGCAGAACCGAGGACTGCGCGTCTTGATTCGCCGCCTCATAGCCGGAGAGGAGGTTGCTATCCGCCGGGAGGGCGAGCCAGTACCTCCTGCTGCTCCTGGTCCGTCTCGACTGAGAGTCGCACCGGTATGCTATTTATCTTCCTTGTGCTTTCAATACCTTGACTATACCATGTACTGATTCTTTCCTTGTTTGCTTGATGATGCAGCCGCCCGTGATCAGGAAGAGGACACATGACGGAGCTGGTGGTCCTGGAGACACGACTGTGCGGCTTGGGCGTTCAAAGCCCGCGGAGGTGAGGCCACGGAGATCGACCCGTCAGAGGGTGGAGGTAGCACCCGGGGGGATAGTTGAGACCACGAGCTCGAGCGATGACAGCGTTGATGACGCTAACTATCCCTCTTCCCGGCAGGAGCGACTGGAGCAGCGGCAGGGGGACGAGACTGAGAGCTCGGACGAGACGATGGATGAGGCGGAGTAGTACACAGTAGATATAGAGTAGTTTAGAGTCTTGTTTTTGCTTTTATATCTTTTCTTTTTGATTGGGCCTGCGTGCCCCAGTAGATAGATGGATTGGGCCTGCGTGCCCCAGTTGCGGATTTCTTCATTGGGCGTCGTGTGCCCTGTACAGACTTGATGTTTTTGCCTTGCATGAATTTAGTTCAGTTTATGCACATGATTTGCACTTTCATTGTTCGTTGTATTACTTGCTGTTTTAATGTACAAACGAACAACCTGTTGTAGAATGTACGCGATTTATCCACCAAACTCTTGAATTCAAACATCCGAGTATAAAGTTTTAAAATTCAACCTTTAAGAAAAGCTAACATGTTCGAGAATTTGGACGAAACATGATTATTTGAATTTATGTACAACCGGAAGATGTATTTACATGACGCACAACTTGACTCACTTCCCACATATAAGCAATCAATAACAATTTATACCAAGTGACCTTAGAACGGAATTTGATGTTCATAAGGCAAATTTGAAAGTAAGATGCTTCATGAGCCTCTTTGCATGTACTGAATTACCATGTTACCACCTTGACCAAGTCAAAAATGACATAAATGCCCCTGGGACCGTGACCATTCATCAAGAAAACTTCTAAAACCATTTTTGACGCGGTGATGACCGCTATTTCATTGCTTGAATGAGCCGTCGGAACCTCAAAACCTTGAGTCTTTGAAGAACTGCCCCGGGAAATGTTCCGACAAGTCAAAAGTGCCTTCCGACACGTGTTTCAATGATTGGATATGGCTAGCAAGGCTTGGAAATGGATTTGAACATTTTGAGTGGCCACTTTAAGCTTGTATCTCGTATCCGTACACGTATCGGCTTGATAACTCGGGGCACAGGACGTTCCGTGAAGTCACAAATGCTTATTGAAACTTGGCTTGGGTGTTAAATGAGGTTTAAGAAGCTTGGAAGAGGTTTCGGGCATCAAACGGGCAAGAATGCAGCTGCTGCTGTCTGCTGCATTTTCTGCAGGCTTTGAGCGCTCAATGGGGCTTGAGCGCTCAAGCTCACCACCTTGAGCGCTCAAGGTGGTCTGGGGGAAGTTGAGCGCTCAACTCTCTGGCCTTGAGCGCTCAATGCCTGTGCTGGGCTGGTTTGTGGTATTGCTTCCCAATGCATTTTTGGACTCTTTTGCATGGTTTCCTCTGCCCCAAATGTCTTGTTGCTCTGCTATAACCCCTTTCAAGCTTTGAACATCACCTTCCCAAGGTCTTTTCACATTTTCCCACAAATGCCATGTATTTCCAATGCATTTTCAAATTTTCAAACACAAATACTTTGGAAACATGCAATTGACCATCTTGAAAATGTAATCTTTAATTTCCAATGTTGCATGGCAAATTTGTAAGGTTCCTCACAAGTCCCCTATAAATACCATTCATGATCAAGCTTTTTCCACACACCATTTCTACATCAATTTTCATTTCTCACTCCATATACATTCCTCAATAATTCTTCATTGCCCCAAACATGGCTTCCCTTGATCCTTCCATTATCAACACTTGGATTGCTAGCCTTGAAAACATTGATTGGTTCAACTTTCGGGGTCTTGGCCTTAATGCCCTTCGCCACCTCCACACTTTTCCTATTTGCCAGGACATCTTACGTGCCGCCGTCCGCTGTTGGGATTCAGAGCTCCATGTGTTCCGCTTCGGCATGCAAGAACTTTGTCCGACCGTCGAAGAATTTCAGGCATATCTTGGCGGTAATGCTTTCGCTGATCCCGTCATACCGCCCATCCGTCAAAATTACGCCAACATTCTCAGCAGGAAGCTTGGTCTTGGGAATGGTGTTGCGCGCTTTTTGATTCGCAACGAGACTCTCAACATCCTTCGTCTTTTTGCGGATTACGGTCCAACAGGCGATCTTTTAGATTTTACCGTTCAGAACAGGCGCATGTTTGCACTTTGCATGTGCCTCTTGGCATTATACTTGTTGGTCCCCGGTGATGGCCATCCCAGTTCTGCCATTGTCGGTGTTGCTGCTCAGATCGAACAGCGGCGGGATGTGGTTCCTTTGGTTTTGGCTGAAACAATCATGGGCTTGGATGCGGTTAAAACTGGGAGAACAGATACATTTGCTGGGAGTCCGCTTCTGCTTCAGGTTTGGTTTATTTGGTTTGGATGCTTTGGGTTTTTGGGAATTTTGGGGAATTTTTGGTTGTTTGGCTTTGGTTTTGACTTTGACTTGGGTGTTTTTGGTTTTGTAGATGTGGCTGTGTGACAAGGTTGGGCTTTTGAGGGAGCCAGCAGGTGATTGGGTTTACGAGCCCCGGACTTGGGTGAGTAGGCCGTTTGTGCATGACGAGCCTGATGAAGATGAATGGGTTGACTTCTTCAGATCATTGGAAGAGGATCACATCACTTGGAGGTGCCATTGGTTGCCCTTGCCAGATATGACGGCCAGTCACATGGGAGACACATGGGTGATTTTAGCGGGACTGCAAGGTTATGCATATTATTTTCCACAGCGTATTCTCCGTCAATACTGCATTCGCCAAGAAGTGGAGTATATAGTTCCTGCTACTTTCTGCCTTCCCGTATTCAAACATTCCGTTCTTGAGCGCTATCGTACTTCTTGGAGGCACAGGGTTGTTTGGGCTCCTGATCCCTACCCAACTATTCATTTGAATGGGCACTACAGAGATTGGATGAGGATACAGATGAGGGCCATACGCTGAAGAAATTAGGACAACTTCCTTTCTGACCCACTAGGCTGTTTCCCAAAATAAATGGTGTTTTTTTTTTTTTTTTTTTTTTTTTTTTTTTTACCATGCTCAGCTTATGTAATTGAAGAAGTGATTTGAATAAAATTGAATGATGAAGGGTTTCCCCCTCTTGGTTCATCTAGTTCCATATGCTATCTTCTTCAAATATTGCAAAACTGCGGGCCAACTCATCAGATTTAGACCGAACCCCAAGATAGGGTTGCCTACGTATCCCTTTTCAAGGAATTAGGTCATGGCGTAGTTCAGGGAAAGGTTCACTCGGGTATTAACACTCTCCTTTTTGTGCTCTAAGTTTTGCCTGGTACCGCCTTTTCAGGTTTTCGGTCCAGCGAGCTTCTTTTGGATTTTCGCCTTAGATTTTGCCTAGACTGCCCAGTGTGGGTTTTCAGACTAGCAGGCTTGCTCTAATTTTTGCTTGGGTCGGTTCGCCCTTGCGATTTTCCGCCCAACGAGCATCTCTCAGGGATAATATCGTTTGAGTTGGTCCAAGTTGACAAGATTGCTGAACTCGTTACCATCCAAATCAAGGATCACTGCTGCTCCACCGTCGAGGATAGTCTTGATGATGTATGGTCCTGCCCATTTTGGCCTGAATTTTCCCCGCGGATCGAATATCGGTGCCCGAATTTCCTTCACCACCATATCCCCTTCAATCAGATCCCTGGACTTCACCTTTTTGTTGAATGCGCGGGCAATTCTTCTCTGATATCCCTGAATATGATACAATGCCCGCAACCTCCTTTCATCAAACAACATTAGCTCTGCGAACCTGTCGCTCAACCAATCGGCTTCGTTAATCTCACTTTCTATCATCACCCTCAGGGATGGTACTTCAAGCTCAATAGGAAGTACTGCTTCCATTCCATAAACCAGTGAATAGGGCGTTGCCCCTGTTGGAGTTCGGATCGAAGTGCGGTACCCCCATAATGCTAATGGCAGCTTCTCATGCCAATCCCTGGATGACTCGATGGTTTTCTCCAAGATGTTCTTGATTGACTTGTTTGCTGCTTCTACTGCCCCATTGGTTTGTGGTCTGTATACTGTTGACTTGTGAACCTGAACATTGAATTCCTCAAGCACCTCTGCTGCTCTTCCCTTGAAATGTACACCATTGTCTGACACGAAGGCATTAGGAACCCCGTATCGGTAGATGATGTTTTGCTTAATGAAATGAGCCACTTGTACCGCGGTCAATGTAGCGTAAGAGGCCGACTCTACCCACTTCGTGAAATAATCAATTGCCACCAATATAAACTTGTGTCCGTTCGATGCTGGTGGCGTGATTTTCCCTATCACATCTATCCCCCATACTGAGAAAGGCCAGGGCGTCGCCATTGTATGAAGTTCAGATGGCGGCACGTGCATGAGGTTAGCGTGGATCTGACACTTATGGCATCTCCGCACATACTGCACGCAGTCTGTTTCCAAAGTTGACCAATAATACCCCTGCCTCAGAATCTTCTTTGCCATCATTAATCCACTCATGTGAGGACCGCAGATTCCTTCGTGAATTTCCTCCATCACCCTTTTCGTGTCATCACCATAAATGCACAATTTATGCATGCCACAATACGACCTTTTGTATAACCTTCCACCGCAGAGGATGTATTGCGAAGCTAACCTTTGTAATGCTATCCGGTCTTTCTTGTTTGCTCCTTCTGGATATTCTCCTTTCTCAACCAAATTCCAGATATCATGGTACCAAGGCAGGCCATCGTCAATTTCGCCGACATTCATCACATACTCGTATGCCGGCTTATTCTTTTGCTCAATCATGATTGGTCTCATTCTCACTCCCACAGGCAATTCCACCATGGATGCCAAAGTAGCAAGAGCGTCGGCAAACTGGTTTTTCATTCTCGGGATATGTGTAAAAGTAACTTGCTCGAATCGATGGATCAGATCATCGAGGTCTTTGTGGTATGGTTTCAACTTTTCCTCTCGCACTTTCCAATCACCATTAGCTTGAGATACTACCAGATTCGAATCTCCGACCACTTCCAACTTCCTAACCCCAATTTCAAAAGCAGCCTCCATTCCAACAATGCACGCTTCATATTCTGCTTGATTATTGGTAACTTCGAAATTCAATTTGAAAGATAGGGGAATGTGCGGCCCTTCTGGTGAAACCAATAATATGCCGATCCCGAATCCTCTCTGATTTGCAGCTCCATCGAAGTACAATTTCCAAACATCCTCTGTTACTGTCATAACGTGTTCATCGGGAAATTGGAACTCTGTATCTTCTGGCCCTTCGATTGAGTGATCTGCCAAGAATTCTGCCACAGCCCTGCCTTTCACCGATTTTCGCGTTACATACTTGAGTTCAAACTCGGCCAATAAGAGCAACCACCGTGCCAACTTTCCAGTGAGTGCCGGTTTTTCGAACAAATATTTGAGGGGGTCCATTCGAGAAATCAACACCACCGAATAAGCTAACATGTAATGCCTTAGCTTTTTAGAGGCCCATACAAGAGCCCAACAAGTCTTCTCTAAAGAGGTGTATCTTTCTTCGGCTCCAACCATTTTCTTACTTAGATAATACACTGCCTTCTCGATACCTGCTTCACCTTCTTGTGCCAACATGCAACCCATTGCAGACTGTGTTACTGATAAATACAGAATCAGCGGCTTTCCAGGTGTTGGCGGCATCAATACTGGGGGACTTTGAAGATACTGCCGAATTGATTCGAAGGATTTTTGGCACCTGTCATCCCACTTGAACAGCACTCCTTTCTTGAGCAAATGAAACATCGGCTCGCAAGTTGAAGTCAACTTGGCGATGAATCTGCTGATGAACTGAATTTTCCCAAGAAAACTCCGAACCTCTTTTTCCGTCTTTGGTGGCTCCATTTCTAATATCGCCTTGATTTTCGTTGGATCAACTTCAATCCCTCGGGTAGTGATCATAAACCCCAACATTTTCCCTGCGGTGACTCCAAATGTGCACTTCTGTGGATTGAGGCGCATCCGATACTTCCGTATCCTTTCAAAGAACTTGCGTAACGCCGGAAGATGTCCTTCCCTTTCCTTGGCTTTTACAATCATGTCATCCACATATACCTCAACTTCTCTATGCATCATATCATGCAACAAAGTTGTTGCAGCCCGTTGGTAAGTCGACCCTGCGTTCTTTAATCCAAACGGCATGACCCGATAACAGAACGTCCCCCATTCAGTGGTGAAGGTCGTTTTCTCCCGATCCTCTGGTGCCATCAAAATCTGATTGTATCCCGAAAAACCATCCATAAATGATAGCAGCGCGTGCCCTGCCGTATTGTCTACCAATACATCAATGTGTGGTAAGGGAAAATCATCTTTCGGACTGGCTTTGTTTAAATCCTTGAAATCTACACATACCCTGACTTTTCCATCTTTCTTGGACACCGGCACAATATTTGCAACCCACTGTGGATATTCAGTTACCATCAAAAAGCCGGCATTGAATTGCTTGGTGACTTCTTCTTTGACTTTTTCAACCCAATCTGGCCTGATTTTTCTCAATTTTTGTTTTACCGGTTTTGCATCAGGATACAGGGGAATTCGATGTTGCACAATTTCAGGATCGATTCCGGGCATATCTGCGTGGGACCAAGCAAAGACATCTTCAAATTCTTTGAGTAAATCGACGAGTAATTCTTGTTCCTCAGTAGATAGCCCGGAACCGATTTGAACCATGCGAGGATTCTCCTCATCCCTCAATTTAACTGAAATAACTTCTTCTTTTATTGGCTGAGCATGCCTTTCATTTTCCCTTTCGATTAGAGACTTGAGTTCTTTGGGTATTTCTCCCTCAAACTCAGTCTCATCATTGTCAGGGTCAACACAATTTATTTCGGGAACAGCAAAGTAAGCGAAATCACCGTTTATTTCATTAGCAAAGCCCTCTGGGGCACAGTACATGACATCAGACTCAAATTCGAAATAGAAATGACGACGTGGAGGGCCAAGAGGCACAAACTCCGACTCACAGCCAAATTCAAACCCTGACTCAGACTCGAACTCTAACTTAGTGAATGCATTGGTAAATTTTACAACAGGAGTGAAAGTGCAATTCTTGTATTCACCGACTGCATCCACTATCAGCACACTGGGATCATCGAGGGCCTCCTGTCCGAGCATCATCACAGCTGGCTCTTCTTCATCCTTACCTGTCAGACTGACCTCATCGAACATTGACATCAAGACCCCACCATCCAAAGCCTCCATCCAATCTGCTTTAAGGTCTTTCACCAATTTCTCGACCTTTTCATGTTCATCTTCGCTGTCCCAAGCATCATTAGCAAAGATTTCGAACCCAGGGTGTACCTTTCCACTTATTTCATTTACAAACGGCTCAGGCTGGCCGCGATAAGGTGCATTCGACCCTTCTCCAACAAAGCGAATCCGACGGTTTGCACTGCTACTTGCTCCATTGGTCTTTCCCCTTTGCATCTCTTTCAGTGTAGGTTCGTATCCCAACCCGAAACGACCTCGCTGAGAAGGGAATTCTGGAAACTGAGCCACCCCCTGGTGAGTTCGTCCCAAGCCCGTGCCTGGCAAATAAGACATTCTTCTCATCATTTCGAGGGCTGTGGTGCTGATTGAAAAATCGTCATCAATACGAAGCGTAAACACACCACCAGACGTATCGAAAGCAAAGCCCCCAAGTTGAACATCATTCTCATCATGCATAATTTCTAACAAAGGAGCATTGTCTTCAGCATGAGGGCGAATGCCAGTATCTCCGTAGAGGGCAACTGTCCCACTTTCCAAACCGAGCAAAACCTTTTGATGCAAGGTGGATGGAACTGCCATAATATCAGATCGATGCATCCAGGGACGTCCCAACAGCAAATTGAACGAAGCTGGGATCTCAAGCACATGAAACTCAACTGTTGACTTAAACCCCTCTGCAGCAATTTCCATTTCAACAGTCCCAAGCACATTGCGACGGGTGTTATCATAAGCCCGAACAGTGAGACTAGATGGTGTGAAATCCTTTGGTTTGAGTCCCAAACATAAAGCCGTTCGAAGGGGGCATACATTGAGTGCTGACCCATTGTCTATCAATACCACCGGGATCCATTTCCCCATGCACTTCATGGTGACATGCAAAGGCTTATTGTGGTCAGTTCCCTCAAGCGGCAGGTCAGCTTCGGTAAAGGTTACAACATGTTTGGTTGGCTTAGTGGCAATGGTAGGCTTGGTGACAATAGCGGCCATCATGGCTTCAGGGGTGATATCAGGCGCAATTTCCATGCAGGATAATGTTTGAGCGAGTTTCTGACGATGCTCACTGGAGCTCATAAGCAATCCCCAAATGGTAAGAGCGGCTGGGGTTTTCTCAAGTTGTTTCTGGATGGGGTTTTCCTCGTTGGTTGGTGGAGGCTTCGGACGGGGAACACGACTGTTGGCAGTAGAGGTAGCTTGGGATTGGTTGGTTATTGGGTTAAAGAGATTTTGGAAATCAGCTGGGTTAGCGATTGGGTCACTAAGGTTGTTTGGTGTGGCTAGGTTATTTTGTGGAGCTGGGTTGTTTTGTGGAGCTGGGTTGTTTTGTGGAGCTAGGTTAAATGGTAACTGGTTTGTAGTATTTGGTGGTGGGTTGGAGGTGTTTCCAGTGAACCTCTGAGGTGGTTGATAAAACCGACCACTCCGAAGAAGATGAAGAACCGAGTCGATGTCATCTCCCCATAAATCAGTGTAGTCCGTGTAGAAATCGACAAGATCCCCTTCCGCCTTTCTCTTTCCCTTTGCAATACTGGCTCCTTCCAAACCTTTGGTAATTCCTTCTACAGTCGCTTCACTCCAAACATCTCCATTTTCCATGGCAGCCTCGTTAACAGCCCAAACCTCATTGTTTCCGACCCACAACGGTGCTATGCCCTCATTCTGATTGGCCCACATATTTGCTACAATGTTTTCTTCCATTTGCTGTCCCCAAACATCGGGTAGGCCCCCATTTAAAACCATGATGTTGCAGTCCTCCGGGACTTGCACTCGGGGTGCCGGAAGGTTTTCATCAACTATGTAGTCATAAGGTGTGAACTCTATCCCTTCCGTCATTCGATTTATCGCGTACTCACTCATCATGGAAAAATCAGGGCGACCCTCCCATAATGGTTGCATTGGAAAATATGCTTCTTCGAAGAACATGGGAAGTGTAGATCCATCCAGAGGGTCGTTAGGGTCCATGAGCTGCCATTCATTAGGTGTGGGGTCCCATTCATCTTCTTGTGCACCATCGGGTGCCCCATTCTCTTCTTGCCAATTTTGTCCTTGTCCTTCTTCCATAGGTTGTTGATCTTGTAGCATAGGCAATGGTTCAAATAGATTGGGAAGCGCAAATCCATCTAGTGGATCCTCAAACATCGGATCCCAAAGTAGGTTAATCATTGCACCAAATGGAAGTCCTTCATTAAGCTGTTCATTATGCGGCCAAACTTCTTCATTTGCCACATTGTTGGCCACCATCTGCTCATACTCCCGAGCTTCCATTGCCATTATCAAATCACCCCATTCTTGCCACACAGTGGGATCCAAGTGGATGTCTAGAAAGCATACTTCGTGCTCAACAGGTATTGGCACAATGGGCTTGGGGTCTGTTTCGGGTAGGATGAACTGGCTTGGGTCAAACGGAGTGGATTTTGGAGTGGAGCTAAAGGTAATTTGACCTATGTCAGTATTCCTTTTGTGGGTTGGCAGAGGGTTTGTGAGGATATTGGGCTTCTCAGTGGGATCTCGGATTTGTTTGTTGTCAATGAGATCTTGAATCTCATGACGCAGGCGCTGGCATCTTTCAGTGGGATGACCGGGTGTCTGGTGAAATATACAGAAGGTGTTAGGGTTATATGTTGGCGGGGGATTTTGTGGAGGTGGAGTTGGCTGAAGAGGTTTGATTTTTCCCTGTTGCACGAGTCGTTCGAAAACAACAGGTAAAGGTAAGGGAAGAGGGGTGAAGATGCGCCGTCCTCTTTGATTTTGTGGTGGTTGAATTGATTGGATTGGTTGAGATAAGATGGCGTTTATGGGTTCGGCTTTGTGGGATTGGTGATTCATGGTGTTGGATGAGGTACCGGCTGTGTAACTGGGGTTCGCATACAGGGAAGACGTGTTCCCAATGTAGTTTCGCTTTGGTTTGGGGAATGAGTCTCCTTTCTTTAGCATCCCGCTTTGTAGAGCTTCTTCAATCGACAGACCCATCTCAAAGTAGGTTTCAAAATTATGTGCTTGGGCCATGACCATGTACTGAGCCAAATCGGGTTGAAGGTTCTTGGTTATGATGCGCATTTGGTCCTTATCACTGGGACGATCGGTCATCTGTGCAGCCTTCGCTCTCCATCTTTTCACAAAATCTGCGAAAGATTCCCTTTCCTTCATCTTGATGCTCTCAAGCTCTCGAGTGGTGACTTTGAGTTGAACATTATACTCATACTGCTTAATGAAAGCAGCCACCATTTCTTCCCAAGTTTGTCTTTTTGAAATGTCAAGGGATAAGAGCCACTGAAGTGCAGGCCCTGTGAGAGTTTCGTGAAACATCTGTGCCATAGCAGGCTCATCAACTTCTTGTAACGAGAGGGAGCTTACATATGCCTGAATGTGTCCTCTCGGGTCCCCAGTCCCGTCAAACTTCTCGAAGTCTACATGCTTGAACCTCTTGGGAAGCTTTGCGCCTAGGAAGATGCAAAGTTTGTTCATGTCAAAGCCGGTAATGGCTCGCTTTTCACTTTTAGCCACAGATTCTTCCAACTTAAGTATTTTTGCTAGCATTTCAGCCAGCTGAGGATTTTCAGGGGGAGGAGGCTGTTCCGGATGTTCATCATTGGAAATCTCCTGATCCCGAGCTTCATCATCATGTACTCGCTGCTGCGGTGGGGGAAGTCGACCCTGGATGTTTACCATAATTGCCATCAGTTGAGCGATTCGGGTGTCATTTCGGACCCTCTCATCATGCATTTCCTTTCTCAGTTGCTCAAACTCATTTGGGGGGTTTTGTCTCTGTTCTTCTGCCATACTTGTCTCGGCCTTTGGTGATAAAGATCTAGACAATCTTTGCCCAGGAGGTCGAGTCCAAACAGGTAAGGTCTTCTTCTTCTTTGCAGGCCCAATGATTCAAGAACTGATTATAAAGCAAAAACCGGACTCAGATGTGTACTCAATGTGTCCACTATGCACAAAATGAATGAATTATGAATGCTCACTATCGTCTCGCCACAACTTAACTCACGGAGTCAGTCTTATTTCTAGCCTTAGGAATTAGTCTACCGGTTTCGGAACTCACTTAGAATCGTTTGCACAGCAGATTGTATCAACACCACGGGTAAGTCATTACTCGGTGAATACGGCGTTTCAACCTAAGCCCAGATGTTGACGCCGTAGCACTTTTCTTAACCATCCGAGACAAAGCAATGAGATGTTGCCATCCAGTTGCAATCAATTCTAAGGCTAGTCCGAAACACGGGTGGCCGTTCGGGCACGACCAACACCGGAGGTATCTCAAACTCCGTGGATTTTAAGTCTCCTAGACTACATGTACAATCTTAGGGTTAGTCTACCGGATCTGAATCTCACTTAAGATCATTGCACAGAAGATTTTCCAACACCCCGGGTAGACCATTACTCGGCAGGTTAAACTCCAAACTTTGTTGGAATCAGAGCCAATCGCTTTTCTTGATCATCCGAGACAAAGCAATTTGGATGTTGTAATCCAGATATCAATGATCTTAAGGCTAGTCCAAATCACGGTGGCCGTTCGGGCACGACCAACACCGGAGGTATCTCAAACTCCGTGGATTTTAAGTCTCCTAGACTAAAAATTGACAGTTTTGGAAGATTGCCTCAATCCTCAAGTTTTCTTTTTGAGTAATAAGTCCTTGATATCGGATGGTCGGATTTGGGAAATCCTGGTCCATACCACTTCCGACAATGATCGAAGATCAGATGCCTAAGGGCGATTGACCCTCCTCGGGCCAAGGTCCCTTAAACCTGTTTTAGATCATTGTTTAGGAATTCGATGATCCAAATTTTCCCACGTCCGGCCGTCCTAAAGGCTAACTTGCAAGAACAACGCGCATATGGGATGCACGATTCATCATCGGGCCGAGGCAACCTTCTACTAACTGTAAAGGCATTAAAACCAAGTAGGATATGTACACAGAAAACCTATACCAACGACGCTCGCAGTGACTATATACAATGCGAATGTATGAATGCAACATGGCATGGCGAGAAAAAGCGGTAACACATAGCATGTAACAAAATGGAGCACGTAAGCCTAACACACAGGTGGATTACTAAACGTGGGGTTCTATGGTTAATTATATGCAAAGGCCGGTTTTGGTCACTGAGGGTACCCCGGACTTAAAATCAAAACTGTCTCCTACCGTTAAAAACGATAGTGACAATGTGATTTATCACGGTCGAGGGCTGCTGGGCATTTCGGGATTCCCTGTCACCGGCAAGCCGGACAGGATTGCCAAAACACGCCAGCGGGGTTAAGAACCATGCAAGTGCAATGCAAAAATTGAATTCCAAACATCTGAAAAATCCCATAAAATATTTTTCGAATTAAACCCACTTTAATTAACACATATTTCAATAAAATTACACAAGTGCAACAAAAATTGCACAAGTGTAATTAAATAAAATATATATTAACCAACAGTCCCCAGCAGAGTCGCCAGCTTGTGGACGGCCCACCGAGATTGTTCGAAAAGATTGTGATCGTTAGAGTCGCCACCCGGATTTGAGGTCCGAACCCGAGAAACCGATCGAAAATAAACATGACTTGTTTGCCCATTTGAAAAAGATTTCACTGATCATGGCGGAACCAAAGATTTCTCGGATTCGGGGGTTTGGTTACGAGAGGGGAAGGGTTTTACGGCACCCCTCTCGCCCGGTCCGTGAACCGGTCTCTACTCAACATTTTGTGGGATTTTGGAAATGTTTGAAAATTGATTTTAAACACGAAATGGGAGATACGGGAATGGCAAACACGTAGCAACAAAACATGCAAGAAATGCGATTTTTACTGTGGATGCTTGTGCGTGCAATCTACATGGATGATGAACATGATGCAACAAATATTCATAAAAAATATATTACAACAGAAATCGTACAATAACCCAAGAAATCATGGACATGAGACTTATTAAACTGTTTGCAATCTGGATTCCAGAATGGGGATTGAGCGCTCAAGGGTGGTGACTTGAGCGCTCAACCCTCATTCCACCCGAACATTTTCCTTGTTGGTTTTTGATATCTGATGATGCTTTAAGGCTTAAATACATCACAGAAAGATCACACAAGCATCACCTCTCTTTAAAATCACCAGAAAATGCTTAAAGCAAACTTTGCTTTAGAACCAGCTTGAGCGCTCAAGGATCATGGGTTGAGCGCTCAAACCAATTCTGCAAAACAGAGGGATCCTGACCACAAACGCTATATTGACAACCCATACACACTAACAAATAATTAAACCATAAGCCATCATCAGAATTGCTGGAAAACTGCAAATAGGCCAAGAACAGCTTGAGCGCTCAAAGATCTGACCTTGAGCGCTCAAGCCATAACATGGCTTTCCACTGTTTTAACCTTTAAACTGATTTCCACACTTCCTCAGGACCACCAAAGACAGAAAACAAAGTTTCAAAAGGTTTGACAACCACTGTTTTGCAATCAAATATAAGGAATTTGAAGTTTTTGATGTTTAATCACTATAAAATGGTTAATTTTCATTCATGCATGTAGTTTTGGTGTAGAAATAAACTGTTTTAAGAGCTACTTGAACGCAATTAACTCTTAAATAGTGATCAAAATCAAAAGGAAGCTCAGAAGTTAGCAAAACAGTGGCCTGTTCAGAACTGGGCTTGAGCGCTCAAGGCCAGAGGCTTGAGCGCTCAAACCTGTTGTAACTACAAATTTGAGAAAGGTTTTTAAGCAACTTTCAGGCCTTTGTGAGTTCAATGCAAGTATAGAGAACTTGCTTAAACTCACTAACCTTCCTCAGAAAGATCAAAACAGTGAGTTCATCACATGTTTTTACTACCTTTTGGAAAATGTTTGAGACTTGAGCTTGATTCTGGACTTTTTGAGGTTGATTATGGATGTTCTTGGCTTGTATTCTGTACGAATTGGACAATGTAGGTGGTTGACAGATGATCAAGGGTCGAATTTCTGGGTTTTGTGGATGGTATTGTAGGTGGTTTTAATGGTAGAAGGATGATTTTGAAGAGAGAGAGAGAGAGAGGAGTGGTTCTTTGGTTAGAAACTGAAGGTAAAGAGTGGTGGAATCCGTCCCTCAAACCAGGGGGCAATGGGTGGTTTTATAGAGTGAGTGGGAGGGAAGAAAGGAGAGAGAGAGAAGTGGGTTTGGGTGTTTGGGAGTATTTTTTGTGTATTTTCGGAGTTGGTGGGGTGTATTATACGTATAGGGATCGTATAAGATCAACCACAGACGCTCCCATGCAGGAAATCTCATGATGAGATACTCTGCAAGTTGCTGACTGGACGGGGGTTGAGCGCTCAAGGCTGTGGACTTGAGCGCTCAAGGTGCTCCTCAGGGGTTTGAGCGCTCAAAGCCATGGGCTTGAGCGCTCAAGGCTATAGATGGCAGATTGATGGTTTGGCTTGGTTCAACAATGCTTGGGTTGGTTTGGCACATTTTGATTGCTTGGGTAGTGTTTGGTTGGTTTTGGTCAAACTCAAATCATTTTCACCAATTCCAGGTAATTGTGATTGATCCGTTTCATCATCGGAGATGCATGAGCGTATTTCGGGTTCAAAATTGGGGTGTCTACAACGACACAGTCATAGTCTGGCATGGCACGGGCACGACACGGTCTTAGTCTGGCACGACACAGGCATGACACGGTAGTGTCAAGGGCACGACACGGGCACGGGCACGAAACGAAAGTGGCACGGGCACGGCACGGTAATTGGCCTGGCACGACACGAGCACGAAACGGAAGTGGCACGGGCATGGCATGGTATAATAACGAAAAGAATGAGAGAAAATAAAAATAAAATTTAGTTGCCAAATGCCATAATAATGAAAAAATTGATGGAAATTAAAAATAATTTTTAGAATAATAATTAGAATTTAATAAATGGACTTGCCAAATAGGGGGGAAAAAAGAGGTAAAAAAAAGAAAATTTTGAATAAATTTTAATTAAATAAATGGACTTCACAAAAATAAATAAATAAATAATAAATCGAAAATTCATTTTTATTAAATAAATTAAGTTTCCAAATGCCATAATAAGGAAAAAATGAGGGAAATTAAAAATAAATTTTTGAATAACATAAATGAAAAAACTTACGGGTGAAATAAAAATTAAATTTTGATAACAAAAATATAAATTTTGAAAAACATTTTTATAAAATAAAATAAATTTTATTTGAAAATGAGGAAAAAATGAAAAATAAAATTTTTAATAATTAAAATGAAATTTATGGTTTACGTTAGGGTTAACGTTGTTCACTTTACAAAAAAGTAAAATGTGACAGGATGTTTGTCTAATGAGAAGGGATTCATACTAATTATTGAAACCACCAGTCACCAATTAACTCAAATTAACAGATTTCAAATACAAATGGCGTGTCCAATGTGCTAGGGGTCTTGTAGCTTCTGGGATGTCATAAATCACTTTGTTGAGCGCCGGTTCTTGAGCAGTTTTAAATCCTGGAGACGATTCTCGGATATCCATTCTCCTATTTCAGGTGGAGCAGATTTCAGGGAGTCAATGTGAATGACAATGATGGAATCGGTATCCATCTCCGACTGCCGGCATTGGATGGGTTTTTTTGTCACCTTGTAGTATCCCATGAATAGTGCCAATATAAGGGAAGTAGTGAACTTAATGAGGGGGAACGAATTATCCCAAGGAAAATGCAAAAAACGTAAGAACTGCAAGAGTGAACTGTATAACTCCCATAATCAGTTCTACATATGCAAGAAACCCAATGGGAAGCTTCTTCATTTTCATCCAATAAAGCTCCCCAATAGAGAAAAAAACGGCCACGAACCCAAATACTAGAGGTGTCAAATGGGCCTTGCCAGCCCGGCCCGGCACGGTAAAAGTTGGGCACCGCACGACACGGTCTGAGCGGGCACGGAAATGGGTGGGCACGACACGGTAGTTGGCCTGGCACGACACGGTCTAAGCCGGGCACGACACGACACAGTCTAAGCCGGGCACGGCACGGCACAGTCTAAGCCAGGCACGACATGATAGTTGGCATGGCGTGGCACGACACGGACTTAATCTGGCACGGCACGGTCTTAGTCTGGCACGGCACAGGCACGAAACGCAAGTGGCACGGGCACGGCACGGGCACGAAACGAAAGTGGCACGGGCACGGCACGAACACGAAGCGGAAGTGCCACGGGCATGGCATGGTATAATAACGAAAAGAATGAGGGAAAATAAAAATAAAATTTAGTTGCCAAATGCCATAATAACGAAAAAAATGTGGAAATTACAAATGAATTTTTAAATAATAATTAGAATTTAATAAATGGACTTGCCATAATAAGAAGAAAAAAAATGAGGGAAACTAAAAATAATTTTTTGAATAATAATTAGAATTTAATTAATGGACTAGCCAAATAAGGGGGAAAAAAAGAGGTAAAAAAAAATTTCAATAAATTTTAATTAAATAAATGGACTTCACAAAAATAAATAAATAAATAAATAATAAATCAAAAATATATTAAATAAATTAAGTTTCCAAATGCCATAATAAGGAAAAAATGAGGGAAATTAAAAATAAATTTTTGAATAACATAAATGAAAAAACTTTGGGGTGAAATAAAAATTAAATTTTGATAACAAAAATATAAATTTTGAAAAACATTTTTATAAAATAAATTAAATTTTATTTGAAAATGAGGAAAAAATGAAAAACAAAATTTTTAATAATTAAAATGAAATTTATGGCTAACGTTAGGGTTAACGTTGTTCACTTTACAAAAAAGTAAAATGTGACAGGATGCTTGTCTAATGAGGAGGGATTCATACTAATTATTGAGACAACCAGTCACCAATTAACTCAAATTAACATATTTCAAATACAAATTGCGTGTCCAACGTGCTAGGGGTCTTGTAGCTTCTAGGATGTCATAAATCACTTTGTTGAGCGCCGATTCTTGAGCAGTTTTAAATCCTGGAGACGATTCTCGGATATCCATTTTCCTATTTTAGGTGGAGCAGATTTCAGGGAGTCAATGTGAATGACAATGATGGAATCGGTATCCATCTCCGACTGCCGGCACTGGATGGGTTTTTTTGTCACCTTGTAGTATCCCACGAATAGTGCCAATATAAGGGAAGTAGTGAACTTAATAAGGGGGAACGAATTATCCCAAGGAAAATGCAGAAACGTAAGAATTGCAAGAGTGAATTGTATAACTCCCATAATCAGTTCTACATATGCAAGAAACCCAATGGGAAGCTTCTTCATTTTCATCCAATAAAGCTCCACAATAGAGAAAAAAACGGCCACGAACCCAAAAACTAGAGGTGTCAAATGGGCCTTGCCAGCCAAGCCCGGCCCGGCACGAAATACTCCGGTACAGGCACGGTTTGGGCATGGTAAAAGTTGGGCACGACACGGTCTGAGCGGGCACGGAAATGGGTGGGCCCGGCACGGTAGTTGGCCTGGCACGACACGGTCTAAGCCGGGCACGGCATGATAGTTGGTGTGGCACGGCACGACACGACATAGACTTAATCAGGCACGACACAGTCATAGTCTGGCACGGCAAGGTCTTAGTCTGGCACGGCACAGGCACGACACGGTAGTGTTAAGGGCACGACACAGGCACGAAACGAAAGTGGCACGGGCACGGCACGGTAATTGGCCTGGCACAGCCCGGGCACGAAACGGAAGTGTCACAGGCATGGCATGGTATAATAACGAAAAGAATGAGGGAAAATAAATATAAAATTTAGTTGCCAAATGCCATAATAATGAAAAAAATGATGGAAATTAAAAATGAATTTTTGAATAATAATTAGAATTTAATAAATGGACTTGCCATAATAAGAAGAAAAAAAAAGAGGGAAAATAAAAATATTTTTTTGAATAATAATTAGAATTTAATAAATGGACTTGCCAAATTAGGGGGAAAAAGAGGTAGAAAAAAGAAAATTTTGAATAAATTTTAATTAAATAAATGGACTTCACAAAAATAAATAAATAAATAATAAATAAAAAATACATTAAATAAATTAAGTTTCCAAATGCCATAATAAGGGAAAAATGAGGGAAATTAAAAATAAAATTTTGAATTACAAAAATGAAAAAACTTAAGGATGAAATAAAAATTAAATTTTGATAACAAAAATATAAATTTTGAAAAACATTTTTATAAAATAAATTAAATTTTATATCAAAATGAGGAAAAAATGAAAATGAAAATGGGTGGGCCTTGCCAGCCCGGCCCGGCACAAAATACTCCGGTGCGGGCACGGTAAAAGTTGGGCAAGAGACGGTCTGAGCGGGCACGGAAATGGGTGGGCACGATAGTTGGCCTAACACGACACGACACAACACAGTCTAAGCCAGGCACGACATGATAGTTGGCCTGGCGTGGCACAGCACGACACGGTGTTAGTCTGGCACGACACAGGCATGACACGGTAGTGTCAAGGGCACGACACGAAACGAAAGTGGCACGGGCACGACACGGTAATTTGCCTGGCACGAAACGGAAGTGCCACGGGCATGGCATGGTATGATAACGAAAAGAATGAGGGAAAATAAATATAAAATTTAGTTGCCAAATGCCATAATAATGAAAAAAATGATGGAAATTAAAAATGAATTTTTGAATAATAATTAGAATTTAATAAATGGACTTGCCATAATAAGAAGAAAAAAAATGAGGGAAAATAAAAATATTTTTTGAATAATAATTAGAATTTAATAAATGGACTTGCCATAATAAGAAGAAAAAAAATGAGGGAAAATAAAAATATTTTTTGAATAATAATTAGAATTTAATAAATGGACTTGCCAAATTAGGGGGAAAAAGAGGTAGGAAAAAGAAAATTTTGAATAAATTTTAATTAAATAAATGGACTTCACAAAAATAAATAAAAAAATAAAAAATAAAAAATATATTAAATAAATTAAGTTTCCAAATGCCATAATAAGGAAAAATTGAGGGAAATTAAAAATAAATTTTTGAATAACAAAAATGAAAAAACTTAAGGATGAAATAAAAATTAAATTTTGATAACAAAAATATAAATTTTGAAAAACATGTTTATAAAATAAATTAAATTTTATATGAAAATGAGGAAAAAATGAAAATGAAATTTTTTAATAATTAAAATGAAATTTATGGTTAACGTTAGGGTTATGTTGTTCACTTTACAAAAAAGTAAAATGTGACAAGATGCTTTTCTAATGAGAAGGGATTCATACTAATTATTGAGACCACCAGTCACCAATTAACTCAAATTAACAGATTTCAAATTCAAATGGCGTGTCCAATGTGCTAGGGGTCTTGTAGCTTCTAGGATGTCATAAATCACTTTGCTGAGCGCCGGTTCTTGAGCAGTTTTAAATCCTGGAGACGATTCTCGGATATCCATTCTCCTATTTCAGGTGGAGCAGATTTCAGGGAGTCAATGTGAATGAAAATTATGGAATCGGTATCCATCTCCGACTGCCGACACTGGATGGGTTTTTTTGTCACCTTGTAGTATCCCACGAATAGTGCCAATATAAGGGAAGTAGTGAACTTAATAAGGGGGAACGAATTATCCCAAGGAAAATGCAAAAACGTAAGAACTGCAAGAGTGAACTGTATAACTCCCATAATATGTTCTACATATGCAAAAAACCCAATGGGAAGCTTTTTCATTTTCAACCAATAAAGCTCCCCAATAGAGAAAAAAACGGCCACAAACCCAAATACTAGAGGTGTCAAATGGGCCTTGCCAGCCAAGCCCGGCCCGGCACGAAATACTCCGGTACGGGCACGGTAAAAGTTGGCACGACACGGTCTGAACGGGCACGGAAATGGGTGGGCACGATAGTTGGCCTGGCACGACACGGTCTAAGCCAGGTACGGCATGATAGTTGGCCTAGCGTGGCACGGCACGACACGACAAAGACTTAATCAGGCACGACACGGTCATAGTCTGGCACGACACGGTAGTGTCAAGGGCACGACACGAAACGAAAGTGGCACGGGCACGACACGGTAATTTGCCTGGCACGGCCCGGGCACGAAATGGAAGTGCCACGGGCATGGCATGGTATAATAACGAAAAGAATGAGGGAAATTAAAAATAAAATTTAGTTGCCAAATGCCATAATAATGAAAAGAATGATGGAAATTAAAAATGAATTTTTGAATAATAATTAGAATTTAATAAATGGACTTGCCATAATAAGAAGAAAAAAAAAGAGGGAAAATAAAATATTTTTTTGAATATTAATTAGAATTTAATAAATGGACTTGCCAAATTAGGGGGAAAAAGAGGTTAAAAAAAAAATTGAATAAATTTTAATTAAATAAATGGACTTCACAAAAATAAATAAATAAATAAAAAATCAAAAATACATTTTTATTAAATAAATTAAGTTTCCAAATGCCATAATAAGGAAAAAATGAGGGAAATTAAAAATAAATTTTTGAATAACATAAATGAAAAAACTTAGGGGTGAAATAAAAATTAAATTTTGATAAGGGAAGTAGTGAACTTAATAAGGGGGAATGAATTATCCCAAGGAAAATGCAAAAACGTAAAAACTGCAAGGGTGAACTGTATAACTCCCATAATCAGTTCTACATATGCGAGAAACCTAAAGGGAAGCTTCTTCATTTTCAACCAATAAAGCTCCCCAATAGAGAAAAAAAACGGCCACGAACCCAAATACTAGAGGTGTCAAATGGGCCTTGCCGGCCCGGCACGGGCACAGTAAAAGTTGGGCATGGTGCGGCAAGGTCTGAGTGGGCACGGGCACGGGGCACGGAAATGGGTGGGCAAGACACGTTAGTTGGCCTGGCACGACACGGTCTAAGCCGAGCATGACACAATAGTTGGCCTGGCGTGGCACGGCACGGTCATAGTCTGGCACGACAAGGTCTTAGTCTGGCACGGCACGGTATTAGTCTAGCACGACACGGGCACGAAACGAAAGTGGCACGGTCACGGCACGATAATTGGGCTGGCATGGCACGGGCACGGAACGGAAGTGTCACGGGCATGACATGGTATAATAACGAAAAGAATGAGGGAAAATAAAAATAAAATTTTGTATAATAAAAGTAAATTTAATTTTGAATAAAAAAATAAGTAAAAATTACATTTTTATATAATAAATTTAATTTTATTTCAAAAAATGAGGAAAATTAAAAATGATTTTTTGAATAATAAAAATTAAAATTTTGATTTTTTAATTGATAAGTGAAAATTAATTTTTGGAATTACACAATATATCACGGAGAGAGAGAGAGATAAAGTTGAATTTTGACTTGCCATAATAAGGGAAAAAATGAGGGAAAATACAAATAAATTTTTGAATAATAATTAAATAAAAAATAAATACATAATTAGAAAATACATTTTTATTTAATAAATCAAGTTGCCAAATGCCATAATAATGAAAAAAATGATGGAAATTAAAAATGAATTTTTGAATAATAATTAGAATTCAATAAATGGACTTGCCATAATAAGAAGAAAAAAAATGTGGTAAAATAAAAATAATTTTTTGAATAATAATTAGAATTTAATAAATGGACTTGCCAAATAAGGAAAAAAAAAAAGAGGTAAAAAAAAGAAAATTTGAATAAATTTTAATTAAATAAATGGACTTCAAAAAAATAAAAAAATAAAAAATAAATCGATAATTCATTTTTATTAAATAAATTAAGTTTCCAAATGCCATAATAAGGAAAAATGAGGGAAATTAAAAATGAATTTTTGAATAACATAAATGAAAAAACTTAGGGGTGAAATAAAAATTAAATTTTGATAACAAAAATATAAATTTTGAAAAACATTTTTATAAAATAAATTAAATTTTATTTAAAAATGAGGAAAAAATGAAAAATTAAAATTTTAATAATTAAAATGAAATTTATGACTTTTGAATTAATAGATCAAAATTGAATTTTTATAATTACATAATATGTTAAATTATTAATATGTTATATTGTTTTGTATAAAATTTTGAATATATTATGCATTAGCCACACGATCGCAACACAATTATGACGATCCACACCGTTTACTTTGTTTGTCTAGCTATTTTATTCACCCTCGCCAAATTTGAAGTCCATCGGGTATTGAATGCCCTTTCATCTGGGACATTGATTCATTGTCAATTGACAATTTGTCTCATTCGATCAAGTACGTAACGATAGTTAAATCACTTCATTTTTTGCATGGAGAATATAATCACTCCCACTTGCAATCTAGACGGTTTCGATTCGAAAAAAACTGCTCTGATGGCCGTCGAGTCATGCATTATAGGACATTATTGCTCTTAGATGCACCGAATGTGATCCGATCAGGTGGTTGCCGACATTTAATCGTCACCGTTTTCGGGGAAAGTGATAAATAGGAGGGTGTGTCATTTGTAAGTGTGTGTGGAGAGTACACCAAGTGAGTGGCGAGAGCACCAAGAGAGTGTGCTTGTGTAATATTGTCTTGTGTACAAGTGAAAGTATCAATAAAAGTGTATTGTTTGGTGTGTCCAAACTCAATAATCTGGTATCAGGGCTTGACGGTCAAGGACTTATAACAGCAAGGCAGTCAGGTGGTCATTCCAAGACATCATTGGAAGAGAGTGTTATTGGAGATTGCAGAGCTGAAAGGTCTAGGGACCAAACAAAATGTTAGAGTTTGGCAACATAACAGAAGGTTTTGAGAAGCTAAACAATTATAATTATGATTATTGGAAGATGTGCATAGAAGCATATCTTCAAGGTCAAGATCTGTGGGAGATCGTTGGTGGCAAGGAGACTACCCAACCGACAAAACAAGATGCCGAGGCACTGCGCAAGTGGAAGATCAAGGCTGGAAAAGCGTTGTTCGTACTGAGGACGACAGTTCAGAAAGAATTGTTGGAGTATATACGGGAGGCTATTACTCCAAAAGAAATTTGGGATACATTTGTGGCATTGTTTTCCAAGACGAATGATGCTCGTCTTCAATTTCTAGAAAATGAACTGGCTATGGTGACGCAAGGATCAATGACAGTGAGCCAATATTTTCTCAAGGTGAAGACTCTCTGAAATGAAATTTCTCAACTTGACTCCGAATCAAAGATCAGTGAATCTAGGATGAGACGCATTATCACTCGAGGTCTAAGGCCAGAGTATAGTGGTCTCATGGCAGCTATTCGTGGATGGTCGAAGCAACCATCATTGGTGGAGTTGGAGAGTCTCCTGACAAATCAAGAAACCTTGGTGAAGCAAATGACTGGAGAAAAAATGAAGAACGATGAAGAGGAGGCCTTGTTCTGTAGCAAGAGGAATGGAGGCTCGAGGCGGCAGAACTCTGCGAAGCCGAAGAAAGCAGAAGATGAAAAGTTGGAGTTTAGCAAGAGCTATCAAGCAGGGGGAGCTCGGTTCAACAAAAGTCAAGGTGATCAAATGACTGAGGGATATCGAAGACAAGACATAGAATGCTTCAACTGTGGCAAGAAATGCCATTACCTAAGAGAGTGTCCCTATATTAGAAGATCAGCTGAGGGTGATATGGTTACTTCATGTGGTCACAATGATGAGAGTGATGAAGAGTGGGATGCTCAAGCTAGCTATGTAGTTCTCAGGTTTGATGAAGACATACCAACTGAAGAAGGCTGGGAAGTTGAATCACCTTCCGCTCTTTTCGTTGTTACTGAAGCTGACACAGAAGAGGAGATAGACTTTGACGCACAAGTGGAAGAGGAGTGCAATCCGACTAATGATGAATTGGCTATTTGCACCATTGTCACAGGGCCTAATGAGCCAACATTTGTAAAAGAGGAGGAAGTAAGTACTATTGAATCAAGTCTGCAAGCACAACCACAAGAAAAAGTGGGGGAGCTAATGCAAGCCGACACATGCGTCGAGAAACTGAAAGAACTTTGTCCAAGACTGCAAAAGAAAATTGAAGAAGCTATACCACCACTAGGGGGATTGAATAGCCAACAAAAGCTTAATAAAGTGAATCCAATTGATGTTCCAATGGGTGGTGGAAGGAAGGGACTCCAAATCACAGAATTGAATAGTATACTTCACGGAGGAGAAGAAGAGTCGGTGATGAGGGGGAGTGTTGAAGTAATCACCGCCTCTCCGGATGATTCTAGAAATCTCTGGGTTCCTCCGGAATGTTTCGGATCTCGCTGGAATGTTCCGGACTCCACTAGAAAGTTCTGGGTCCCTCTGGAACCTTCTGGATTACAATGGAAGCCTCCGGATTTCGCCGGATACATCCGGATTCTACCGGAAAGTTCTGGTACTTGAAGCTTCTAGATTCTTCACCATCATTCCTCATTCTCCACATTTGTCTAGATTCCTCTTGTATTATCTCTAGGAGTCCTAGTCTAGAATGTTCTAATGTAGTCTATAAATAGGAGGGTGTGTCATTTGTAAGTGTGTGTGGAGAGTACACCAAGTGAGAGAGACAAGTGAGGTCACAAGTGTAAGGTACTAAAGTGTGTGTTGGTGAGAGAACACCAAGTGAGTGGTGAGAGCACCAAGAGAGTGTGCTTGTGTAATATTGTCTTGTGTACTACAAAATGGGGCTCCCCCCTCTCGATCTCTTTTTCTATTTACTTCGCACACAAATATAAGACAATCACCCACATATATGCTGATTACAAATCCAAAACCGAACAAAATGAGATCCCAACGTCTTTTCCCAACAGTTCTCTTCGCGGCGGCACTGCTAGCCTGTACGGCGACAACAGTTCTCTCTCTCTCTCGGTAAAAATGCCTAGCGAGTTTATGCGCACCTTAAATAATACTTGAACCCAATTACACTGCCTACTTGCAGGGAGTCCAGTTCTTGTAGATTTAAAACATTGTTTTTAGTTATAGAAATAAAAGAATTAGACCTAAGTCACACATGTAGCATATGCTTAAATAAAGATATCAGGGCATAAAACAGTACCGGCATAGTTACCGGTTGAAAAGTGCGTAAATTACCTTTTCAACGGTCGACTATTGGATGTGATTAAGGGTCATCATTGGGCCGGGCTGGGCTGGGCCGGCCCAGCCCGCGAACTTTCAGCCCAAGTCCGCCCGCGGGCTGGGCTATGCGGGCTTTTTCTTTTTAGCGGGCCGGGCTATCTCTCAAAAGTTGAAGCCTAGGCCCGCCCACGGGCTTATCCTAGTCGGTCGGGCGGGCGGGCTGGACTGGGCTATTTGGGCTGGCCAAATGCCCTTTTTTTTATTTTTTATTTTTGTTACAGCTAAACCTTTTGGAGCCATTTTTTTTAATTACAACTGAACCTTGTCTAGCCTACCATATGCTGTAACAATAATACACCATGAGCAGTTGTTAGTTACCCATGCAACAAATGAATGGTCAATCAATGCATATGTTCAAACCTTCTCAAAATTTTAATGCATATGTTTAGTTTTTTATTAGAACTTTACTGTGAGATATATACACATAGTTACACACATATGTCCAACTGTGTATTATTATTTTTTATTTTGGTACATTTGTATTATATCTTTTTTTTGGTACATTATATATTAGATCTTATGTACATTAACTGTGCAATAATGCATTACAAGTGTACCGGGCTACGGGCGGGCTAGTATCTCGGGCCGGTGGGCCTGGCTATTGGGCGGGCCAACGGGCGGGCGGGCTGGTTGTAGCTAAAATTTTTAGGCCCAAGCCTGGCCCATGGAAAAGTCGGGCTGGGCTAGCCCGCCCATTTGGCGAGCTCGGGTAAAGCCCGACGGGCCTTGCGGGCCCCGGGCCAATGGGCCAAATGATGAGGCTTAGTTGTGATTCACAGAGCCGGCTTATGGCTACGGTTTCAAGTCCCATAAAATTGTTAAAAATAGGGTTTTTCAAATATATAAGGCCTTTAAATATGTTAGGTCTAATTATGTTTTTTGTTTAAGCTGTGCTACACCTGAAAATTGAAATAGACTCAAACTAAGTCCCTCATATATGCCAATTACAGTTGTGTAATGGAAAAGAAGTTTTCCAAAATTAAAATTAAAATTAAAATTGATTAAAATTTATCTTCGGTTAACAATGCAATGTCCTAAGCAATATTAAAGCGATTGGCTTTATTGCCAACTGAGATGGATCGATGAAAAAGTTTGATTATGAAAACCAAATTATTACATTTGCATTTGCAGGCCACGCATATCATAAAAGTGCAAAGATACTAGGAACCGCTATTGTGTTATGCAAGTCTTTTATATATTTTGATTTTGATCTCCATTTTTTGGTTGATATTTTGATTTCGGCTGTTACAATCGGATGCAGGATTTTTTCGTAGATGAGTTTCAGCAAAAAAAAAAATTGATTGCTAGCCTAACAACGACGATTAAGATAGGATTGTTTACAATTTAGACGACTGATGATATTTTTAAGCATTTGCAGGGTGAAAGTGCTACTTTTTCAATTATATATCAACTTTAGGGGAAAAAAAATGTATTCGTATATTATACCAATGCACTAATAAAAAGGAGACATCTCGTAGTATTCAAAATATGGTCTTCAAATTGGGTCACTATAACATTGCTCATGATCTCTGTCATATTGAATTTTAACCACAAAGATTTTACTTGTGGTAAGGTGTCCCAATAATTACTTGCTCTCTGTTTTGCCTAATTATAATAGAATCAGCAATGTCACTGGAGATTAAAAAAAAAAAGTAAAAGAAGAAAAAAAAAAAAGACATCACTGGCGGTTTTTGCCTTGACCCAAAGCGTTCAAATGAACACCCTAAATTATTTGTCATTCTAGGTGCAAGGCGTTGTGTCCAGCACGACTTTTATGCCCGTTAGTTTAATTGATGTATTTTGCCGAAGCACTTGTAATAATGAAGTGAAAAAAAAGAAAGACATAACTCTGGATGCCTCACATTTTAAGCCAACTCGAAATCACGATTTTGAGGTTTCTTGCGTTTCTGACATCCTGATAAGTTTATAAATGCCACTTGCGCCTAGCATTGGAAGAAGAAGTTAATTTATTAAGGTTCGAAAAGGGTAAACTTCAACAATTCAAGCAATAGCCGCAATTTTACGATTTACGAGTTGTGAAGCAATAATATAGCATCCTCAAATAAAGGCACATCATATTTTAAATCTGCGGTAAGTGGTAACAGGAAGATAACATAGAAATACAACCCCTGCAGTAACCTGTCAACGAAGGGCCTCTGGAAGCCTTTGGTCAGCTATCGCACCTAGGGCCTGATTTGCTATGAGATGAGGAGGAGTATAAGTTTTGGACCCGGATGAGTAATCCCGGGTCCACTCCTCATCCTAGGTTTGACAGATTTTTGGGCAGTCCAGATCACTTATCCCCCCCTACCCAAATAATCCTCCTTCATACCCTTTTCCACCTCTAATCTAGTTTTATTTTATTATTATTATTATTATTATTTTGTATTTTTAAGGTGTAACGTCACTCTCCATTTTTATTAGACATAGACAAATATACACTCACATTAGATTTAATACTATATGATATACTCTCGCAAAAAAAGTTTACCTAAAAAATTTCTTTTCTTTTTTATTTTTTTTTTTATAACTAGGTGTCCGGGCCAGCTTTCGCGCACCTCTACTAATCCTGGAAGACCAATCCTCACTGGTGCCGGAAAAGTCACCGGAAATTTGACTTCGCCGAAAAAGTCGCCGGCGCAGATAACCATATCTGAAATCACAAGAGGTGGTTATCTTGACTTACAAGATGTGGTTATTTGTACTATATCTTTTTTTTAAAGCCTACTTGGGATCAGATGTGATTGTCTAGACTCACAAGAAGTTGTTATTTGGACTATATCTTTTTTTCTTAAAACCTCCTTGGGATCAGATCCTTATCCACCCAAACACCACAAGGCAGCAGCACATACCCTCCATTTTTGACATAAAAATTAATTCCGAAAGAAATTTATTTTTTCAAATCAAAATTTTACCGGAAAATTTGAAATGGATCGAAGGGAGTAACTTTGCATACGGTTTTCTTGGAAGGATAGAGTACAAAATTTGAAATTTGACCCTACAATGCGCAAATATTTTGCAACAGTAAGAAGATGTTTGACTATCAGCTTTTTGCATGTTTAATCTACCTTCTTGGCCAGTTTTGGCGCCATTGGACACCATGGGTTTGGCCTCCCCCTCCTCCTCTCCCGTTTTTTTTTTTGCTGTTTCCCTGATCTTAGAGCCGTAATAGGCATCTCGTTTTGGGTCATCGGTGATTGCTCCAGTGATCAGCTTTGCTTCGGCGGATTCTGCTCCTTTCTGGCGTCCCCATCAGATTTGTATCCATGCATATATATCCCCCCCCACCAACTTCCCCTCCCCGTCGAGCGGCGTTTCCCCTTTCCCCCAGCCGGCGGCTCCCCTTTTTTGATTTCCCCATCTTTGTCCGAGTTGTTGGTTTCTCTCTCGACCCGATCGGCCCGCCTTTCCCTTTCCCCCCTTCCCCGTCCGATCGGGTGTCTTTTCTCCCATCCTCCAATCGAATCCCACCCCATTTTCGCTTTCTCACATTCCCTGCCTGATTCAATCAGCTCCCTTTGTCCGATTGGATATCTACATGCAGTTGATGTTTTGTTTTGGGGGCTTGTGTTTGGGTCTGTTTTTATCGTTGCAGATCTATTTGGTTAAGCATCCAGTCATTGGTCACCTGTTCTTGGCGAAACTGGTTGTGTTCACTAGTGATTTGTTTAAAATGCCCATGTAGTTTTTTTTCCCCCCGCTAGACAACACACACGGTGCTCTGTTCTTAGGCTTTATATTGGCCTGCATTTGTCATCGGCATCCTTGGGCCTTTTGTTGGGCCTCTTATCTACTGGCGATAGCATTGTTTGTGGGTCCTTTCTGTTTGTGTGTGTAACTATGTTATGCTTTGTAGGCCTGAAGTTTGACAGTGACAGCTGAAGCTTCGTTTAAGTCTTCGTCCGTCACTGATGTCTTTTCTTATGTATTGGCGATAACACAGTTAATAAAATTATCTCTTTATTATCTAAAAAAATAATGGAAAAACCTTTCAAAATGACTCATTATTTTTTTTCTCAAGAAAAACTTAATTCATATTTGATTGAACTAATAAAATTACGCACACATACAAACGTGTTAAAAGATAAAATTTGGAGTGCATAAAAGTGGGCGCAAACCCCATTTTCCATTGCTATCCAATTAATCTTTGAGAAATACTTATTCACGAATGAGCCATGAATAAGGTGTTTGCGCCGAACAAATTCGGACCATAGATTCCGAGATCAACGGCTCGGATCAATACACTCTCGCTCTCTCTCCTCATTAAAAGCATGTCAGATTAAAAAAAAAAACCCGCGCATTGATGAGGAAAGAGGGGAAGAGTGCATTGATCCGAGCCGTTGGATCTTAGAATCCAAGGCTCCTTGAATAGGGTGTTTGCACCGAACAAATCCGAGCCGTGGATTTTCTGTGAATAGGGTGTTTGCACCAAACAAATCCAAGCCGTGGATTCTGAGTTCTAACAGCTATTCCGTGAATTAAGGGTGAAAATCGGTCGGTTCGGTTCGGTTTTTAAAGTGCTCGGGACTGAGCCGATCGGCTCGGGATAACTTATCCGGGAACCGACCCCTACCGAAAAAAACAATGGACCAAAATTGATTGAGGGTGATTCAGTCCGGTCAATTTTTTTGGTCCGATGTTAAGATTGAAATGAACGGTTGAAATTGAGATGGATGGCTGAGATTTGAAGAGAAAAAAAGAGAAAGAGAGGGGCAATAATGGACCACATTTTAACATTATTCAAACCCCATGTCATTGCCTCCACGTACAAAGGCTATGTGCCTGCTTTTGGATTCCTAATTCAAGTGAAAATTTCTAAGAAACGAGATAAGGATGGTTTTCGGTCCAAACAGGGGTGGTTTCAAGGTATTTCGGTCCAAATCGGCATGATTTGGCGGTATTTCGGTTCGGTCAAAAGGAATTTCCGGGAAACTGAAACTGAAACCGACTGAATTTTCGGTTTTCGATCGGTTCGGGTCTTGTTGGTTTTTCACCGCTACCGTGAATAGGGTGGTTGTGCCAAACAAATCCGAGCCGTGGATTCTGAGATCCAACGGCTCGGATCAATGCACTCTCTCTCTTCTCATCAAAAGCATGTCGGATTCAAAAAAAAAAAAATTTCGTGCATTAATCCGAACCGTTGGATCACAGAATCCACGGCCCGGATTTGTACGGCACAAAGCATCCTTTTCACACGGCTCATCCGTGAATATCTTTTGTACTTGCAAGGGCTCATTGGTCTTTGAAACATCCAGGGAGCAAACTGTTAAAACCCTAGAGAGTAGAACGGGACAACTAAACCCTAACCTGTACCCACCCAGTTCGCAGTTACAGTGAAGTATCTGCAAAAGAGCCCTGCACATCCCCAATTCATCATTCTTCGTTTTCACTCGAAATCTTCCTTCTGGTCTTCTTCATCAGATGGCTTCAAAATGCAACAGACTCATCAACAGAGCATCCGTTTCGTCTCTCAAATCCGCCATTAAATCCAATCTCCGAAGAAATTCGGCTTCCATCGACGGATCTGCAACCTCTTCTTCCTCGAAGTTCCCTCTCCCTTCTCGATCCACTTCCTCACCAATTCGCCGTTTCTCCTCGTCCAGGTTCCGCCATACGCATATTTTATGTTACCGTTTATGTTTTGGGCGCATGTTCACAGATTATGTTTTGAACAAGAATTATGATTTGCTTTTTGTGTAAGATTATTGCCTTACATATCTATGACCTATATTGTATTTGTTGAGACAATTCCTATTTGTTCCTAGTCAGCTGCGTTTACTCGTGTACTATAATACAAGAAGAGTGAAGAACGGAGGAGTTTTACAATGGAAAAATGGTTCATTTATGAATCAGAGAGTTATGAGTATGAGTCCGTATGACAATTAGAATAACTTTACACAACTCTGCTTTTTTTTGGTTGGTGACTCGTTCTTGTTCTCCCATGATCATGCTCATCGAAGGAGACTGGGTAAGAGCATTGGGAGGAACACCATTACCTACATGAGGGGAGGATTCTTTAGCTTTAGCACTATGCATTTGCCGACCATTCCATTATTCAGGGCAGATTAGCTTCAGGAGCCTATTGGGTTTAAGACCACTGGCCAAATATGTAGTAGTAGTATAGTACAATCAATAAAAGGACCCTAAATTAAGTGGACTTTAATACGGTAAAGGGAAAGGCTCGTGATAGTTATGGGTCTAACAGACTGGAATATTTAGTTCCTAGTAGTAAGTTACTGGTCACAAATTTGTGATTCCTGGTAGTGAGGCTATCGACTACGATAAAATATTTTGGTTGCTGGATCAAATTTATTCAAGGGACCATGATGCAATGCTTTGACTGTTGGATTCAAAAAATGAATTTTCTATAATATTTTTTTTTTGTCTCAGATGGAATTTATATTTATATCGAATGTACATGATACTTCAACATTTTGTGTTGCATTGAATGAGAAAAGGACCATTTTGCTTTGTTGGTCCTAGGTACCAAAATTTTGAGAAGCCCCTCATAAATATTGTTATGTTTCAAAACGAACCTTAAAGGAAATGTGGAAAGGACTTTTGTTATGGGTGGGAAGGAATTTCATGACGTGGGATTGTTATTGGTGGAAAAAGGAGTTTCATGATACGTCTATACTTCAAGATACTGTTGTTATTTTGCATTTGTTAAAGTGACTTTAAAGAGATTGCTCCTAGTAGTGTGCATATTGCTTGCCATATCTGGAATAATAAGTGGCTCTTGTGGAAAAAGAATTATAGACTCTTTTAAGTATAGGTGTTGACTTCTATATAGATGAAGGGCAAAAAGTGGTGATGGTTCTAAGTAGGTTAATGAGGCTCTGAAATATGTAGTTCCGAAGTAGTAGGCTACTGGTCATAAAATTTTGATGCCTTGTAGCAAGGCAACTGACTACTTTCAGTTGCTTGATAAACTTTATTTTTAGGGACTTATGATGTGACGCCTCAACATTATAGCGGTTGATTGGATTCAAAATATGTTTTGCCTTGATTTTACGATGCCTCAATCTAAAACAAAACCTTGGATTGGATCTGAAAAATGAATCCGTAAGTGTTGTTGCCTTGATTTTATTTTGCGTGAGATTGGATTTTGATCAAATTTACATGGTGGATCCGATATTGTACGTATTTGTCGCCCAATTGCATTAATATACTTTTCATGTATTGATATTGTGACCGAATCGGAGCGATTCACATTTCGATCCACTTCACTGTTGGAAAAAGGACCTTCTTGATTCTCCTCTATTTGACAACTATGCGTACAATAATAGAATATAATTGTTTTTGAGGTATTCTCAAGTAATTTATTGTAGCTTCAACTAGTTCAGCGGAAAAAATAAATGGTTGGTAGTTGTAGGTGAACAGACTATTCAACGACGGAAAATGACATCTTATGCAGCAAAAAGGAATGAAAGTACCCTAAATAAAGGTGTGGACTTTGATATTGAAAAAGAAGAAAGAGTCATAATGCTTTCGAGCAGGTTAACAAGACTGCTGATCAAAATATGCAGTTTAGGATGCAGTTCACAAGTTTGTGATTCTTTGCACTAAGGTGACTCGCTACCATAAGAAGTATTTGGTTTGTTGGATCTATCTTTTTTTTTTGTTGAGAAATCTATGATTAAGGATGACAATTGTCCCAAATACGCGACGGATTAGGGATATAGCGGTGGTCATAGAAGGTGCGGGCTGGGGCTACGCCACTCCCAAGGTTTTTGATAATCTCATACTTCCATGTAATTTTGGTATATACAATAGAACTTAGTGTTTTGACCCCTTCAAACTCTTGATTAATTTTTACATTACCTCCTTCAAAATTGAATTTCTTTTACTATAATCCTCCAAACCATGACTCACGTTTCATTTGGCCCTCTTTGTACAAACTGGACAGCCCTGCCTACATCGATGCGGGTTTTCACCGATTTTTTTCCCCAAAGTAGTTGAGGTCTTGCGGATATGATATAACTAAAAGAACCCCTCTTGGGTTATGGGTCGGGTATGGTTTTGCATTCCCTACCCAGTACCCAGAATATGACCTCCGCCCCTAATCTGGTTGTACCTACGTAAGTACCTAAGGTTATATATCTGTACATTCTATGGTGACGGGGCATGACCAGTCGATCGAAAAGGAACTCTACTCTCTTGCTGCCTCTTATTTTATGTTGAATTTAATCACGGTTATTTCAGGTTTACTTGATAGAAAGTGAATCTGAAAACATTTTTTAGACTAGTGAATTCTTATGGTTGGAACAGAATTACTGATTTTTAGATTATTGTGGTTAATAGATGTCCATCAGAGCTTGGATGCGTGCAGTCTTTGCTGCCTCTCCACAGTGCAGTTGCTGCAGCCAGGATGACATCGCGGCTAAGCACCACTTCGAGGAGTTTCAAAGCACTTTCCCAGGGTACACTCTGCCGTACCTCTCCTGGCCTCTAGTATAGATATTTGTTATTTGAATGTGAGTAGATGCTTCTCCGTCTACATAAAAAGATTATTTTTGTGCCTTGAATGTCCAATTTTCACCTTCTAATTTGTTTTTCTGTGTGTCTGAGATTTAATTTGCATCTGTCCACAATCGAAATGCTTAACCAGAACATTTACCTAGGCCATTAAATGTTGCACTTCTGTAGTCCTGTTGTTATTATGCGTTGCCGCCTTCTGCTGTATCTGGAGCATGGTTTTAAATTGCGGTATTGGTTGGCGCAATGGGTGCGGTTGCGAGTAACGGCCTTGGAGTATCGGTCATTTGTAAGGGGATGAGAATCTCTCTACCTAATAAGCTAGGATTGGTTCTAGAAAATGGTAAAAAATTCATTGACTATGGTGTTCTAACCTTATTTATGACACAATTCAATGTTTTCAAAGATTTGAACCAATACTTGACTTTTACAAGTAGTTTTTCAAGTAAGATTGAATCAAATGTCATGTTTTAAGGCTATTAATATCAATATTTCATAGGGGATGAGAATCTCTCTACCTAATAAGCTAGGATTGGTTCTAGAATAGATAATTTATGGAGAATACTAATATCGATCCCTACATTGATGCAAATACCATAAAAGTAGCACCACGGTACACAATTACACATACAGATGCAGCTATACATACATTCTTAGGACATTATTAAAGGTGCTCTAATGTTGTGTATTGTCTGTTACACACCGATATGTGATACGTAATGGGCATATCGGCCAAACGTGGGTGATTTTGTGTACCGCAGTTTGTTCACCATATCATAAACAGCTTCCCGGTAACCCATTATGTTACGTAATAACTGTTTTTATAACCCTCATATGGAGTGATTCCAAAACTACTTGACTGCAGGTTATTGTTAAAGTTCGTGTTGGATAACCATGGACCTATGTACCTGGTTTTCGGCGGGCCAGTAATTTTATAGCCACTTCTGCTCATCTAAGCATTTTGTAGTAAATGGAATTGGTGATAAGTTTGACATAACTAAATATTAAAATCAAGACAACTGATTGGTTTTTATGGTCTCTCAATAAATAAGGAGAAATATTTGTGAATCTGTCGTGGGGTTGTAGTGTTACCCTTTAGATTAAAAAATTAGTTGAAAATATCCTGCTGGCTACAAGAATGTCAGCACATGGCAGAACAAATCTCAAGTAGAGCGTCAGCGCTGCAAGATTACCCTCCCGGCCAACCCCAATGTCCTTGCACCCATATACTGCATAAATATTTGCACGTCACGGATAAGAAGTGCTATAAATGTTGTCAATTATCTATTGATGTGAATAACAATCATCTTCTACCTTTAGGTTATGAAATTATAGTGCTACTCAAGAGTCGAGACATGTAACTATGTTATTGTGGTGAGTGGTCAATGATGTTATCACATTATTCATAAATTTTTGTTTATTTTGGCTGAAACGTAATAGTTCCATTGGCTTAAAGGCATCACATGTATTTGTCCGATTCTTATATGTATACATCATATGCATTATAGATACCTGTGTCTGTGTGTATATATGATGGATGACAATGAAGAAGAAATTAAGAAAGAAGAAGCGTAGTCATCCCCATCCCTAAGGAACCGTTTGGATCCTCAAGCCTAAGGAGGGAGGGAGGGAGTACCAAGGGACCCAAGGGCATTCCCAGAGTAAATTATGGCATCCGCACCAATGCGAAAATACAATTAAATTCATTCGATGAATTAATAGAAACACCACTGGTAGTGTCTGTTAAACAGGCTCTTGGAAATGGTAACAAAAAGATAAAGGGAAGACTGTCAAACAATCCCAGAAGAAGCTAAAATAACAGCTAATCTACTAAGATTCTTAGGTGAATAACTGTAAAAAAGGAAAAAAAGAAAAGAAAAGAAAAGAAATATCCTCTATGATCAAATACCAATAGCCCGTGGTGTGGTCCTTCATTTTCCCTATCAGTAAATCATAGATATCTAATATGTGTGGTGGAGGAGAGACACAGAGAAAGGAAAGACGTTAGTCAACTTGTGAGCTTGCTGATCCTAACCAATTTATAGCATGGCCCAATTTGATGCTTTTATTGGACCATGATCTGGGTCATAGTTTGACCATGTCCACTAAGGTTTATTCAATTTTACTCCCGCTCCACGCAAACAAAATTTTACATGCGCTTTTGTGTTTGATGGCCATTTCTAGTTTATTTTTTGCTCCCTGTTCATTGAACCTAAAAATTCCTTTCTCTAAGATAATTGAAGTTAAAGTCAATCATATGCTGCCCATCTAAAGAAGTTAGAAACATCTGATGCTTTTGAGGCACTGTATTTGGGCTTTTGGAGTTAGAACTAAGAAACATGCGTCTGATCTCAAAAGGTTAGAACATCTGATGCTTCTGGGGCACTATTTTTCAGTTGTTTGACTGCTATATTTGCTAGATATTCCTCTTATCAAATCTTTTTAAGAACCTCCCTTGCGAACAATTGGCAATGCTCTTGGAGGAGTGCATCCCTTGCATAGTTGTCAGAATCACACGATTCGATTCACATGCAAAAACGATATGAATCTATAGGTGAATCGAGATTTATATAAAATCGGCGGTGAATTGTATGATTTGCGATTCAATTCACAGTTCATGCAGAAACGATATGAATACATAGGTGAATCAAGGTTTATCAATTGTTGCATTCGACTATACGAAACCACTTTTGTTTGTTTGAAATTTTTCTTCCAGAAAAGCTAGAATATAAGATCATATGTACTTTTTAGGAACAAAAAACTTTATTCCCATGCAAAATTTGTTAATTATTTGTTCATCGGTATTTATTATAATATGGGGCAGGGCTCAGAGCCTCGAACCAACCCATAAAATGTTGCCATAAAAAGCTAATTTGTACCACTACTTACTTTTATTGTGTCAAGAATAAGCTTTCATATTTATAATGAACCCATAACATCTGTATATGCATATCAATTTTATTATAGTATTAATTTTCCTATTATGTACAAGTCTTCCCTATTTGGCCACGTGATCATCAATCAATAGTAAACAAACTTAAATATAGTTGAGAACAAACTTAAATATTGATTTAAGCTTCAATTATTCAATGTATCTTTATCAAGTAGGTGCATAGATTCATTTTCCAATTTTTTTCTTTGGACCGAATCGTTACGATTCATAATTCGATTCGATTCGATTCGATTCACGATTCGGTAAAGGGTCAATCTGATTCTCGATTCAATTCGCGATTTAACAACCTTGGTCCCTTGGGTATCTGACTGGAATATTTGGTTCCTGCAGGGACATGAGTATCCAGTGCTTGAAAGGGATATACTGGGATATTTACAACACCTGCCAATTTTCAAGTACGACTGTCCTGTTAAGAGTTTAAAAACATATAACTATGCGTGCACTGAACTTTAAAGTGGGAAAGGTTAAACAACTTTCACTTAATTATTATTGCATTGATCCTCCCCAAATTTCCCAAATTTAACCTTTGCTTTCATGTAAATAATTTTGTCAGAGGCTTGCAGTAGTATTCTTCTCTGATTTTTGATTCATGGTATTGCATCATGGTAGCCCAGCTGGATATCAATAAAGTCCTATTCCTTTCCCTCCAAATACTCCACATAATGCATTATGGGGGGACACTGTCCACGCCTTCCTAGTTCTTTTTAACCATGTATGCATGTCACTTTGCTGCCGCTAATTACCTGAGCTGACTATTAATTTTATCTAACACTGTTAAAATGTTCTCATTTTTGTGGTTAACTTGCATTCAAGCAAACCCATTTCAACAATGTCTTCAAATTTTTTGATATGTGTTTAGTATTCCACCCAGAGACCATTGTAGAATGCACGGAAACGAATTCACATTTTGAAGAGAGAGCATTAGGAAGAAACTTCTGATTACTGTAGCAGATGAATCTGATACTGGCAAGTGTGAATACTCGTCTAGTATAAATCCAGACCTTGAAAGATTCCTACCTTCTTTCTTTAAACCATTCCTTGCCTGTTTTTCTTCTGTGGATCTTCGAACTTCTTCCACAACTATGCAGGGGTTGTTGAGGAATTCTATCATTGAACTTCCTTCTAAAGCCTTAATTTGTATTGTATGCGGGTCTTATGTCATTTTTGCTCACCCTTGTCCACTTCATTTTAGTGGTAAAGTCACTTTTAAAGTTCCTCTCTTCATTTATATGCTGATGGGCCATCTTAATCAGAACATGAAGGTCTGGGAGCTAAGATGGAATTTATCAGACAATGAAACCAGATTTCCTTAACATCTATTTTAATTTGAATGCATTGAGAGATCGTATATATTTGAGATGACTACTATTAGTAACTAGCCTGCTCCTTTTCCAGATGACAGTGATGGAACGTGAGACATTGTGCCTTGTCTGGAGGTGGGCGCTGTCATCTTTGCTGCTCTCATAGGACTCATCGATTATATATTTTGCGACACAATATATGTAGCCATTTGTACAATCTATTCGAATCAAAATCGTTTCTTTAGCATTAAGACGGGGGTTGGGGTTTTACTTCATCTTTCTTTTTGACTTTTTGGTGTCTGGTCCCATCAATAACACTATTAAATTGCAAGGCTTTCAACAAAATGGTTGATGTTTATGTATCGGAGTGGTCTACATTATGGTTTCTGATACTATGTTCCCTTTGCTGTTTGTTGAATTAGAGCTAGGTCAATCAGTTCCGAGGTGACAGCAGTTAGCTGAGACCGGCGCTATAAGGAAAACAATTTCTCCACATGATTGGACGTGGAAAAGCAAGGTTTTGTAATTCATCCCGGCAAACTTATCAATTAGGAGAATTGCTTTGAATCTTTAACATAGCTGGAAACAAATTTCAGTTCCGCACAAACTCAGATGGAGATGATTGTGTGAAAATAAGTGTTGAAGATGTACCTTGCCTATTCTTTTTCACAAGTATTTTTACATGTGATTAACTGGGCGTCAATTGTTTTAAACCTTATTTGCTCGATCTGTTATGGCCCTGGAGTGGCGTTATTCTTGCAAGGTCTAGCATTTCTTATCCTAATGTAATGATTGATGTGCGATCAAAGCAAATAGAGCTTCGATGTTGAGTTGATGTCCACTAGGATTATTCTGATTCCTGTTCATAACTTCAGAATGGTGGCCTAATCACTGGAAGGAGGCTCACATATTTAGCAGTCATTAATTTGCAGCACATTCGCAGACCTAAGAAATTGTATGTGCACGCTAAGGCAACGCATTCGAAGACAATGGATGTTCGGATCTGCTTCTTGCGGCAGGTGTATTTAGATCACAAGATGTGTATAGTTGTAGTTCAAATCTGGTAGCCGCGCACGTATCTTGCTCACAAAACTCGAATGATTACCATGTGCTGTCAAAAGCACAGTAGCACAGAGAAGTTCCAAGAAGCAGAATTCGAGTTCAGCATATGTAATAGTATGTCAATGGCAGCATCAATGTTTTCAAAACTGCGCGAAGTCGTTAAGCAGTTCAGTCTGTGAGATTGTATCAGGAATTTGGCATCTGATGCAAAAATTTGACTGCTTGTTCGAGTTTTCGGTTCCGAGCACTTGCTGCAATCAGTGAATTCCAAGAAATGATGTCCTCACCAATTTCTTGTAACACATTTAACAAGCTCACATTCCCCAAACAAGTCGATTAAGCAATTTGCTACCATGACACTACATTCCGCACCAACTTTCATAACTTTGGAGTGAAGTGAATTGATTTTCCCAGATTCAAATCTTTTGCACACCATAAATATTTTTATAAGTGCTTTTCTCTCTCTTAATTTATTTTAATTTTACTCTTAACTTTTCAAATTGAATTCACATATAAGTAATATTGACAATAAATAAACAATAATTTATTTCTACTCTTCGAAATTTGATAAAAAAGATTTAAAATAAATAATTTTTATTGTTAGAATAGTGTTTTTACGAGAGTAAAGTTGATAATATGATTCTACCAATAAAATTTGATAAAAATAAAAAGGTTTAAAATAAATAATTTTTCTTGTTAAAATAGTATTTTTACGAGAGTTAAATTGATAACATGATTAGTTAGAGAAACACAAGATGAGCCGAACTTTGTAATGTTTGATTCATTTTTTTCTAGTTGTAATTTTAGTTAAATTACGAAACTACAATACCATGTTTGATCTGTTTACCTTCTCGGATGTATTAAAAATCATGAAGAATTTGCTTCAAAAATACAAGGAGAAGTTGTTTTCTTTGAATCGAATTGTGCTTATCATAAAACACTATAACCGGGATTATATTTTGATTTTAATTTGTTGATGTAATTCAAGTTAAAAGCATAATGTAACGTAGATATTAAGTGGGCAACCAAATTTTGGTCGGACTTAGGCAACCCAAACATCAGGGTCGGCCCTGGTAACACTCTAGAAATGCTTTAACAATATCAAATGTACCCCCTCCATTCCTTAAAAAGACTAGTGTATTACTATATTTTTGGGTTGTTTCTAAATAAGTGTGATGTTAAAAAGTTAGTAGGTAAAAGTTAGTACATTTTCTATTCTTCCCTTAAAAGTTGATTCTTTTTTGGAAAGTTAGTGAGTAAAGTTAATAATTATGTCTACATCAAGGGTAATAGTGGAAAGTGAATGTAAAAATTGATGTGAAAGGTGCAATGATGATGCTTTCTTAATAAGTTGGAATTACGAAGTTACACACTTAAACACTTTGTCACTTTCTACCTATCAAGCTCTAACGCATAACTTTTGAGCCAATTTTTAGCACTTTTTATCATATAACATATTGTTTAACAAAAAAAATTCAAAATATCGAATGGAGATGCTCTTAGTAGGCCTCAAGCCGATAAAGCAGAGCTTTTTATAACAGAATAACGAGAAATTCATTACTGTTTATAAAAAGTATTTTTCAAACTATTTATAAAAATAAGCAAATCGCAGGTTCAAAATGGGATTTTACATCTTGCATTTAAAAAATGCAAGTTTTTTCAAGTCCACACGGACATTTGTGTGTACCACGTATCAGACTAAACTCGCATGTTCAAAACATGCTTTTTATGGCAGACGTAATTCTCATTTTCAATACGCGATTTTTGGTGACAGACTAAAATGCGAGTTTAAGAGTCACAAAATCAAAATGTTTGGATAGCAGAATTCATACATTTTTGCTAAATTGATAGTTATATCTTCCTAAAATTGATTTTAGATCGATGAACTAAAAGTAGGCAAAAATCTGTAAAGTCACTTTTACAGATTGATAGTTATATCTTCCTAAAATGGGTAAATTACACTGACCTCCCCTGAGGTTTCTGACTTGTACACTGACCACCCCTACTTTATCTGAAATAGCACTGACCTCCCCTGAGTTTTATATTTTAGTATCAAAAGCACCCTTCAACAGTACCGACGGGTACTGACGGCGCTGGGGACCCCCTTGTGGGTCCCCAACGGTCGATCCGAGCCGTCCATTCATTCCATAATCGAATTCCGAGTGGGTCTACGCGGGAATCACCTCAATCAGACAGTCCTAAGTGCTCGATCCAAAATTTTTGAACGAAATGGGGTGATTTTGGATCGAGCACTTAGGACCGTCCGATTGAGGTGATTCCTGCGTGGACCCACTCGGAATTCGATTCTAGAATGAATGGATGGCTCAGATTGACCGTTGGGGACCCACAAGGGGGTCCCCGGCGCCGTCGGTACCCGTCGGTACTGTTGAAGGGTGCTTTTGATACTAAAATATAAAACTCAGGGGAGGTCAGTGCTATTTCAGATAAAGTAGGGGTGGTCAGTGTACAAGTCAGAAACCTCAGGGGAGGTCAGTGTCATTTACCCTCCTAAAATTGATTTTAGGTCGATGAACTAAAAGTAGGCAAATAAAGTCACTTTTACAGATCCGTTTTGGGTTTGTTTCTTTCACAATTTGCAAAGGCAACAAGATTGTAAAAAAGAAAAAAAGAAAAAAAGAAAAAGAAGTGTGCACCACCGGATTGGAACCCATTTAACTCAATTCTTTAATACATTTCGAAATAATATCAAATGATATCCGTTCAATGTGATTTTCGATGTAATTAATGTTCTCGACAATCTCTAAAAGTGAGTGGTTTCGATCATTGTTATGTTGGAAATTTTCCAGAAATTCGGTGTGAATGAAACAGGGCATTCAGAAGGTTTTCTGAGGCAAACGAAGGGACCCCACGAGATTGGAAGTTACGCGTGATAAATTTGCTGGTTAATACACCAATTAATGTTAAGAAAGTCTCACATTGCTTAGGAGTGGAATGGGTGATCAATTAATATATGCTGGGACCTCTCCACTCATTGCCAATTGGTTTTGAGATGGATATAAAGTTTCCACATGGTATCAGAGCGGGACCCATTCCACCCCACTTTATAAAAAAAAAAAAAATCAAAATCCACCCCCACGATGACAGACCAGCAAAAAAGGCTGCACGATGATAGGACCCAAAAAGTGACCACACGTGACAGACCTCAAACGTGGCTGCACGTGAGGGGGGATGTTAAGAAAGTCTCACATTGCTTAGGAGTGGAATGAGTGATCACTTAATAAATGCTGGGACCTCTCCATTCATTGCCAATTGGTTTTGAGATGGATATAAAATTTCTACAATTACAGCCCTCCATGATGAGGTTTGAAGGCATTCAAATTCTGCATTAGTGTGAGAGTTACACAATTCAAAATCTGCATTATGGCTGGGAGTTACTCGATTCATTGGTGGAGTGGGTAAAATCTAATTACCCTACTATTAGGCATAGCACGTGCCTATGGCGGTCACCACGAAAGGGTGAATAGCTCGGCCCACATAGGAAGTTCGTGGGCCCTGTGCCGACCTGATCCCGGACCATGAATAAGGTCGGGATAATTAAGTAAGTTAATATATCAGGATGCACTAGCTCGGCATAAGACATAAAGGGATACCCCTGGTATGGCCGAGCTAGGTAGGCTACGTGTATAGCTTGAATAGCGTTCTGGAATACATAATTCAGCTCGGCGTAATAAGCTGAACTATGTACGAGTTATTCCGAGCTACGTGGAAGCACGGCACCGCCACGAATAGGGCGGTGAGACATTCCAGAATATTCTACAGCGGCTCCTTATGAGATAAAGAGCAATCCCGTGAAATAAGGGATTAATATGGGAAGTCCTAACGTGATTAGGAGTATACCCCATATAGGAGAGAATCCTATATGGAAAAGAAGACCCCTACTAGACGAGATCTAGCAGGACATGGAGACTCGTCCCTAATAGGAAAGTCCTATTAGGAAAAGGATTCCTAAAGAGAATAGGAAACAAGGGCATGAGATGCCTAATATGAAGAACATCTACACCTATAAATACAAGACAAGAACCATGACAAAAGGTACGCTGTGAAACCTATTTTCATACGCATTGTGATTTGAGCTTTTAAGTACGTGATACTGACTTAGGCATCGGAGGGCCTTTGCCAACGAGAGGCAAATGTGCTCTAACCCTTTTTCTGTCTTGCAGATCTAGGGTTGATTCAAGGAAGCACGTGATCCAGGGTTACGTGGATTTATCCCCGTACAATTGGCGCCGTCTGTGGGAAAGGCTTGCAAAAGGATTTATTCTCTTAAACGGAGATCGACAATGGTGAATTCAAAGCCTATACTATGTACTCCGCAAAGGAAAGATGTGGAAGACGATGGAACCACCCTAGTGTACACTACGAGAAAGAGTACAAGGGTGGACAAAACTCCCATGGTTTTGAGAGCGCCACAGAAAAAGCCAGCGATTAGGAGATTCAACATAGGGCATATCCTTGAGATCCCAAAATTCAGGGATACGCGCCTAATACGCTACGATTCTCCAAGGACGGGCAAGAGGCAAGGACGCTAAAAGACACCACCAAGAGATAGGGAAACCTCTACCCGACGAGAACGGGGGAGAAGCCCCCCTAGGAAAGATGGTCATAGGCACACAAGAAATCAAGAAAGAGAAGATAGCCTCGACAGAAAGGAACAAGAGGCAGAAGAATTGGCCCGCGAAGTCACTCGACGAGAACGAGAAATTCAGGACCTGAAGAAGCAGCTCCAAGAGAAGGAAAAAGATTTGCGCTCACGGACGAGATCCGTGCAGTATGAGAAACAAGAGAAAGGTCATCACCACGACAACGTTTCCACTGACCGAGCTGCCTCTCCACGAAAAAGGAGAGACAGGAGTATTTCTGTGGAAAGAAGGGAAAAGAGGAAGCATGCTAGGGACAGATACGAGAGATCTGGATCCAATGAGCACATTCCCGAGCAGCATGCGAGAAGGAGGGATGCTGACCGAGCTGGTCAAAGCCCTAGAACTGCACGAGAAGCAGCTAAAGAGGCCCTAGGCCAGATCTCCAAATCACCATTGGCCCACTGGATCCGCACGGAGAAGACGCCGAGCAGGGTGAAACACTCAGCGTTCATCCCATACGAAACCAGCACGGATCCTGTGGCCCACATTCAGCATTACCAACAGGCCATGTTCATGCACGAGCAAGATGATGCACTACTATGCAAAATGTTCTCGTCCAGCCTAGGGAAGTGGCATTGAGTTGGTACCATAAGCTCCCAGAGGGTTCCATCCTGTGTTGGACTCAGCTGGCCGAGGAGTTCACTGCTCGGTTTCTTACAAGCCGAGCGGCTCCAAAAACCTTTGATGCGTTAACCTCTATGAGACAAAGGGATGATGAGACTCTGCGTCAATACTCAAAACGCTACTGGGAAACCTTCAACGAAATTGAAAATTGTAGTGAGGAGTATGCCCTAGCAACATTCAAAACAAGTCTGCCCGTGCATAGTAAGCTACGAGAATCGCTTACCATGCACCCAGTCAAGACTGTGGCCAAATTGATGGAGAGAATTCAGGAGCATGCACGAGTAGAAGATGATATCCTGCAGGCTGGAGGGAAGATCGTGGCAGGACAACCTTAGCTCCTAGAAAAGAGGACCGTGGAGTCAAAGGTATATAAGAAGGACTTCACAACGGGAAGAAAGGATTACGCCCAGCAGAGGAAGGACAAAGCTGATCCAGATCCCAAGTCATATTTCAGCGTTATGGCAACTTTCAACATCCCCATCTATAAGATGTTGTACAGAATCAAGAACGAACAGTGGTTCAGACGGCCCCCAAAGATGACTGGGAACCCGGAAAAAAGGAGAGCTACTAATCAGCATTGCAGCTATCACAGAGACTGGGGACACATGACCGAAGATTGTGTGGAGTATAAGAAGTTCTTGGACGAAAAGGTAGCGGAAGGCCATCTTAAAGAATTCTTAGCTGACAGCAAGCACGACGCCGAGCTAATAGAAGAAACGGACTACGAAAAAGGTCCAAAGGGAACGATCCATATGATACATGGATTAGTGGCCCCATACACAAATAACGAAATAAGGCACATCCAAAGGGTCAACGGACAAGCGAAGCAAGTCATGAAGCTCGGCGCGAAAAGGTCAAGACCTGAGGGAGTCATGGAGGCCCCAATCACCTTCACTGATGACGACCTGGATGGGGTGTCAATACCCCATAACGACGCATTAGTAATCACCCTACGAATAGGGGAGTATGACCTGGAGAAAATCCTGGTGGATCAAGGAGCTAGCACGGAAATCATGTACTACGACACCTTTAAGAAGATGGAACTCCCAGCGAGCTCGCTGCAAAGATGCCTTGTCCCCTTGGTTGGTTTCAGTGCGCAGACGGTATGGCCTATGGGAAAGGTCACACTACCTGTCCGAGCAGGATCAGTAGTACTGAAGACTGATTTCCTTGTGGTAGACATCCCTTCCTCCTATAACATGATTATAGGGAGGACATGGATGCACAAAATGAGGGCGGTCTCTTCAACCTACCACCAGAAGATCAAGTATCCCGGAGCAGATGGAATAGAATGCATCAAAGGCAACCAAAAGATGGCCGATCAGTGCTTCACCATGGTCCTGAAAAAATCCCCAAAGGCCGAGCTGGTGCAGACGGTTGAAGTTCCAGACCAACCAACTTTGGAGGATGTCGGAGGTGATCCCACCAAGAAGATGGTGGAAGGACTAAAGAAAGTACAAATTCAAGAGGACGATGCAGAAATGTATTTCCTGATCGGCGAAACCCTCTCCGAGCTAGAAGAGAGAGATCTGGTTACTTTTCTTAAGGACCACGTTGATGTGTTTGCTTGGACCCCCCAGGAAATGCCTGGGATAGATCCTGAAGTCATTTGCCACCACTTGAACGTGGACCCTCAGCACAAGCCAGTTGTGCAGAAGGCAAGGAGGTCGGCCCCACAGCACGCAGACGCTGTAATTGAGGAAGTAGAACGGCTACTAGAAGCGGATGCCATACGAGAAGTGAGCTATCCAGATTGGTTGGCCAACACAGTTGTAGTCAAAAAGAAAAATGGGAAGTGGAGGGTCTGTGTGGATTTCACCAGTCTCAACAAAGCATGCCCCAAAGATAGCTTCCCACTTCCCAGAATTGATCAACTTGTGGATGCTACATCAGGCTATGAGAGGATGAGCTTTCTTGACGCATATCGAGGATACCATCAAATAGCTATGTACGAGCCCGATCAAGAGAAGACGTCCTTCATCTCCCCCAGAGGGCTCTACTGTTACAAGGTTATGCCGTTTGGGCTAAGGAATGCTGGAGCAACCTATCAGAGGCTGGTTACTAAGATGTTCAAGGAACAGCTCGGCAAGACTATGGAGGTCTACATCGACGACATGGTAGTCAAAAGCAAATTGAGGCCTGATCACCTTGCCGATCTAAAGGTAACCTTCAACATTCTAAGAGAATACAAGCTTAAGTTAAACGCTTCCAAATGTGCCTTTGGGGTTAGCTCGGGGAAGTTTCTTGGGCACCTAGTGACAAAAAGGGGGATTGAAGCCAACCCAGATCAAATAGCGGCCCTGCAAGGCCTTCAAAGCCCAAAGACCACGAAGGAGGTCCAAAGGCTAACAGGGATGGCAGCAGCTCTTAATCGCTTCATCAGTAAGTCCTCAGACCGCTGCAGACCTTTCTTTCAACTTCTGAAGAAGAGAGAAGGCTACGAGTGGGGAACCGATCAGGAATGGGCTTTCCAGGAGTTAAAAAGCTACTTATCATCACCACCTTTGCTCTCAACTCCAGAAGCTGGGGAGCGGTTGATACTATACTTAGCAGTATCTGATCATGCGGTCAGCTCAGTCCTCCTACGAATAAAGGAAACAGAGCAGGCCCCAGTCTATTTCGTGAGCAAAACGTTGTTAGATGCTGAGACACGTTACCTACCACTGGAGAAGTTGGTATACGCTCTCGTTGTTGCATCAAGAAAATTGCCTCACTATTTTTTACAGCACCCCATCACTGTGTTCACCGAATACCCACTAAGGGCCTTGCTCAGGAAGGCAGACTTCTCTGGTAGAATCTCCAAGTGGTCGATAGAACTAAGTCAGTTCGACCTCGATTATCAGCCCAGAACAGCAATCAAGGGGCAGGTCTTAGCTGATTTCATAGCAGAATTCGCTCCAGCAGTGGCCCCACCGCCACCAATTCTCCACGAGAAGGAGCAAATCAATAATCCCGAGCAGCCAACGAGGATGGCCGATCTGGATCCAGACGAGTGGAGGCTTTACGTTGATGGGTCAGCCTGCAGCAAAGGATCTGGAGCAGGGGTTGTGCTTTTCTCTCCAGAAGGATCGGTTCTGGAGCAAGCACTACGGCTGGGATTTAGTGCTACAAACAACGTAGCAGAATATGAAGCCTTACTTGCTGGACTAAGAAGTGCGCTGGAACTCAAGGTAACTAAATTACGAATATTTTGTGACTCCTAACTAGTTGTTAACCAGCTTTCAGGAGAATATGCTGCGAAAAGCGAAAAGATGGCTGCGTACTCAGAAGCGGCCAAGGATTTGTTAGACAAGTTTGACAAGATCCACATCCAGCAGATCAGCTCAGGTCAGAATGCACATGCAGACTCGCTGGCTTGTTTGGGGTCAGCAGTAAAGACGGAGTATCGCCGCACAGTGACAGTGGATTATTTGAGCGAACCAAGCATTGGCCGAGCAGTAGAAGTCGTAATGGAAACAGAACTTGGGCCGAGCTGGATGGATCCAATAGTGGCATACCTACGAGATGGGACCTTGCCAGAAGATAAGAGGGAAGCACACAAAATCAAAACCAAGTCTGTACGCTTTTGGCTCTCCCCAGAAGGTAAGCTTTATAGAAAGTCTTTCCTTGGTCCATATTTGTTGTGTGTACACCCAGTCCTTGTTCAGAAATTCCTCCACGAGATCCATGCTGGAACTTGTGGGGGACACACCGGAGGCAGATCCATAGCCCACCGAGCAATATCCCAGGGATATTGGTGGCCCTACATGCAGGAGGATGAAAAGGCTTTCGTTAAGACTTGTGAAAAGTGCCAGAGGTTTTCTCCCCTCATCCGAGCTCCAGCGGAGGATCTATTGCCTCTAACCAGCCCATGGCCATTTGCCCAATGGGGATTGGATATCGTGGGTCCTCTCCCTATGGCAACAGGGAAACGAAAATTCCTACTTATTGGCACTGACTACTTCACCAAATGGATCGAGGGGGAAGCTCTTGCTAAAATCACAGAAGCTATGGTGGAGAAATTTGTGTGGAATAAGATAATCACAAGGTTTGGAGTGCCTTACTCTATTATCTCCGATAACGGGTCACAGTTTGGCAAGAAGTTCAAGGCCTTCTGTGCCCAGTACGGCATCAGAAACTATTACTCAACCCCAGCTTACCCACAGAGTAATGGGCAAGCAGAGGCTTCAAACAAGACCATCCTAAAAAGTCTCAAGAAACGGTTGGAAAAGAAGAAAGGAAAATGGCCCGATGAGCTTCCAGCCGTGCTCTGGGCATACAGAACCACCCCACGGCGATCTACGGGAGAGACGCCATATTCCCTTGCTTATGGGACAGAGGCAGTGATTCCCTTGGAGATTGGTTTGCCAACCATTCGCACTACTCTTGTAGAGTCGGGGGGCAACGATAAAGCCCTAGCCGAGCAGCTAGATCTCGCTGAGGAAAAAAGAGAGCGGGCACTCATTACCTTAGCAGCATACCAGGAACAGCTACGAAGAAGCTACAATAAAAAGGTACAACCAAGAGAGTTCAAAGTAGGCGACCTAGTCTTAAGGAAGGTCTTGGCTAACACCAAAGTGTCCTCGGATGGGAAACTTGGACCGAACTGGGAAGGCCCATACAAGATTGTGGGAATTGCTGGCATTGGGGCCTACCGTTTGGCCGACTTGGATGGAGACCCAGTTCCACGGCCATGGAATGTCCAAAACCTTAGGAAATTCTTCCAGTAGCATGTTTACGTGATTACGAATACAATCACACCTTTTCTAGTGGATACGAATAAATTCGCATTCTATTTCTTTTTATTATGTGGTTGGGATTACGAGTAAAATCACCGACATCAGTTATTTAGATTTTTATTTCGAGCATTAATAAGATTTCATCTTATCCTATTGTGTTTAATACGAACCAAATGATGTCTCAAATTTGATTCCTATTGGGGAGCAGTGGATGTGTGTAATCCTAAAACTTAGGGTTTTGCAACGAATATTGCACAAGAAATTCTAAGTATGAAAAAACTTAGGGTTTTGCAACGAATATTGCACAAGAAATTCTAAGTATGAAAAAACTTAGGGTTTTGCAACGAGTATTGCAAGAAATTCTAAGTATGAAGAAACTTAGATTTGCAGCGAGTATTGCAAGAAATTCTAAGTATGAAGAAACTTAGATCTGCAACGAACTTTGCAGCAAATTAATTCTAAGTATGAAGAAACTTAGACCTGCAATGAATACTGCAAATCTGCAACGTATATTGCGGCAACTAAACAACAAAGTTTGACAAAAAACTTGAATCTGCAGTTAACACCACAGTAGTTCCTAAGTATGAAAACACTTAGGCTATGAGGGACTCAAGTAAGAAGGTACTTGAATCGCTTAGCGTGCAGACAAACACATCAAGGATGAGACTTGATAAAAGGTTGAATTAAAGGAAAGAGTACGAAAACACTTACAAAGGAATAACTTAACAAAATACCAAAGTATTCAGAAAGGCCACATCTGGCCGAGCCAAGACCACGCAGGGTCAAAGGTTGAGATTCAAGTAAGCAAAAGACAAGTCTAGCAGCAGGCATCAAGCCTCTTCACCGTGCTGACCAGCATCGATGGCAGGATTGGGGTCAGGGTTGTCGCCCCTAAGGCCTTCAGCAACATCCCCAAAAATAGTAAGGTCAGTGATGGTTTCATCTGTCGGAATCAGCTCGGTAGTGGACTCAGGTTGAGCTTCTGAGTTGGGTTGAGCTCCAGCATCAGGATTGGCTTGGGGAGCAGATACCTCACTGGGAAGTTCCATATCAGTCCAGTAAGGGGAGGACGGATCCACCCCGAGCTTGGTAAGGCACCTTTGCCAAGCCGCGCTCCAGACAGCATCCTGCACTGCAGGCATCTGTGCTCTATAGTTGTCGGTGATCACGACAACAGCGCGATCGTATTCAGCTTCCGCCTTGGCTTCTGCAGTTGCAAGTTGCTGACGAAGTTCGCGCTCGACCTCAGCAGCCTTCCTTTTGAGTTCAGCAGTCTCTCCTTTCAAACCCTCCACCTCCACCCGAGCTTCCTTCAATGATTGGGCATGCTGGGCGCTCTCCCGTTCAGCTTTGTCGGCCCTCTTCTGCTCTCTCTTAAGGTCTTTCTCAACCTCTTTTGCTCAGTCAAAACCGGCGGCGGCTTTCTGCATGATCTGTAGAAGGAGGAGTCAGCTTTAAACAAACAAAAACACAACAGAGCAATTATTAAACTTTTGTACCTTGGCACTCGATTGAAAGATCGACTTCATAAGAGTGTCAAAGGAACCACTCTTCTCTCTCTCCATGTCAAGTGGAAGAAGAGCAGCTCTGGACACACCGAACGCCACCTCGGTGGAAGAGATCTTATCAATCATATTCAGGGGAGTGCCGTCAGGACGGGCCAGGAGAGGCTCCCATGGCTGCACCAATGGAGGAGAGTCAGTAAGGCGTTGGCTTGGGCCCGAGCTTGCTGTCCTTCTCCTATGCGGGGGAGGCTGATCGTCATGGGTACTCTCTGATGGCCTCTTGTCCCTCTGTCGCTCAGATAGAGACGCGTCAGGTGCTTCAAGGGGGTTGATAACTCGAACAGCCGAAGGGGCATGAGAAGCCCGCCCACCAAGGTTCAACTCACCGAGCAGGTTGATTGGCTCAAGCGGCATCTCTCTATCAGGGGAGGGAGAATAACCGGACGAATCGTCTGAGTCTGCAAGAAGAGCAGCCTGCTCAGACAAGGATTGGACGATTGAGCGGTGATCCAACGCTCTTTCTTCTGTTTCTTCTTCTTCTTCTGCTGCCTCCCTACCAGATGTGCTCGCCTCTTGATCAGTACGGATGAGGATTGGGATAGCAGTTGGTATTTCAGGGATGTGAGCAAACGTGATTTGCTGTTGAAGATCGCTCGGGGCCCGAGCTCTCCTAACTCTTCTTGGGGCTTGGCCTCTTCGGGGTCGAGTACTTCTTTGCTCGGCCGGTGGGCGTGTGGCGATTAACGGGGCAGCTGGAGGCCAGGGGTGTCTCGATCTTGGCTCGCCGACCCTTCTGATACCACCCCAGTATGTTGGGGTGTAGTCCAAAAGCAGGTGAGCTGCACGGCCGAGACCAACAGGGGTTGGTGCGAAACCGTCGAAATACAGAGCCCGAGCAATATCCTCGCGATGAAGATTGCCGTGGATCAGACGGCCACCATGGTTGAGGTTGCTAGCTGTAAAGTAACATGAAGAAGAAACAATCAAATTGCAATTTCTAAAGAAAAGCAAATAAATGAAGATACATGAATGAAGGTACTAACGCAGTCCGCCAGGAGTTGTGGGGCAGGCAAAGCCGATGGTCCTCCCCTCGGCATCTCTGGGCTCCCAGTTGCCAGTGACTACGAGGTAGTCGTCTGCCTCTCCCTTGGAGGAATTTGGCAGGTCGGTGATAAGCTTCTGGTTGGGATCCCTGGCTTTGAAGTAGAAGTTGTTGTCGATTGTAGGGATTACGCTATAGAGGTAGTGTAAGTCCCACCAATCGAGATGGAGGCCGAGTAGCCTATTAAGGGCTACTGTGCCCATAACTACCCTAACAAAGTTGGGGCAGAGCTGCATAGGGTTTAACTGGCACCTACTGCACACTTCCCTAAAAAAAGGGTGTAACGGGAACCTAAGGCCCCCCTCAACTATGAAAATCAAGGGGATGTGGATCTTGTTTTCATCCTGACCTTGTTCTTTCATATCACTACGGTTGTCTAGCCGGAATCGAACATCGGCGGGAATCCCATACTTCCTACGAAACTCTAACGCTTTATCTGGGGTGCTTAGAAGGGCTCTGTGTCTGCCCATTTTTTTTACTAAAATTAGGGTTTCGCAGTTGAAACCCAGAAGGAAGACGATGAACAAGACAATCAAGGAAAACCTAACAGAGGAACACGTGATGGAAATCTAAGGATAGGAAGAATGCACTTACGTGAGGAAGTGTGGGTTTTGAAGGGGATTTCCGGCGAGGAACGGAAACGATGCGACGAAAGAATGAACTCTAGAGGCAGCGTTGATGGCAGACGAAACTCTTTTCTCTTTCTCCCTTTCTTTGTTTCTTACTTCTGGTAAAGGAACTAAGGAAATGAAGGGGGAGAGGGAGGGATTTTTCGAGACCTAGGGGTTTTTTGGGGGGAGGGAATAATGATTATCCCGCCCAAAACCCCAAAAAGTTGGGTATGACGCATCTGGACACGTCAGTAGAAAACGTCCTTTGGGCTTATCCGGTGACCAACGGGTCATTTCGTATTTAATGCGAGAACAGTCTTGCTCCCCACGTGAGGGGAGGCGTGCAAGAAGATGCATCTGGAACCATGGAAGCTCTGCGCACTGCTGATGAATGACAGCAGTAGCAGAGCTGGGGAGCAATTGGAGTGGGTAAAATTTGATTACCCTACTAGCTATTAGGCATAGCACGTGCCTATGGCGGTCACCACGAAAGGGTGAATAGCTTGGCCCACATAGGGAGTTCGTGGGCCCTGTGCCGACCTGATCCCGGACCATGAATAAGGTTGGGATAATTAAGTAAGTTAATATATCAGGATGCACTAGCTTGGCATAAGACATAAAGGGATACCCCTGGTATGGCCGAGCTAGGTAGGCTACGTGTATAGCTTGAATAGCGTTCTGGAATACATAATTCAGCTCGGCGTAATAAGCTGAACTATGTACGAGTTATTCCGAGCTACGTGGAAGCACGGCACCGCCACGAATAGGGCGGTGAGACATTCCAGAATATTCTACAGCGGCTCCTTATGAGATAAAGAGCAATCCCGTGAAATAAGGGATTAATATGGGAAGTCCTAACGTGATTAGGAGTATACCCCATATAGGAGAGAATCCTATATGGAAAAGAAGACCCCTACTAGACGAGATCTAGCAGGACATGGAGACTCGTCCCTAATAGGAAAGTCCTATTAGGAAAAGGATTCCTAAAGAGAATAGGAAACAAGGGCATGAGATGCCTAATATGAAGAACATCTACACCTATAAATACAAGACAAGAACCATGACAAAAGGTACGCTGTGAAACCTATTTTCATACGCATTGTGATTTGAGCTTTTAAGTACGTGATACTGACTTAGGCATCGGAGGGCCTTTGCCAACGAGAGGCAAAGGTGCTCTAACCTTTTTTCTGTCTTGCAGATCTAGGGTTGATTCAAGGAAGCACGTGATCCAGGGTTACGTGGATTTATCCCCGTACAATTGGCAATGAAGGTGAAGGCTCCTCCATCACCTATAGTGGAGCTTCATACAGTGGAGCTTCTGCCATTGCTTCTTCATTAGAAAATTTGTGTATCACTTACGAGCTCTGAAATTCGTTCTTTGAGAGAGAGAGAGAGGCAAACGCAAGTTAGTTCGCCAAGGCAGTTGACGATGGTCTTCTATCGGCCGTGGTTCTAGCAGTTTTATCTTGGAACGAAAACGCCGGTGATACCTACGACACCTACTGTAGGCGGAGTATCTTTGTTAAAGAGACTGTGATATACAGGACTCGGCCGTTTCAATTTACTGTTTGTATTTCAATTTACCAGCTGTTTTGTAATTTCAATTTGTTTCTATTCATATTAATTATATTCCAGTTTATATCAATGTAAATTGTTCTTTGAAATTTGTGATTATCATTGTAATTTTTCCAACATGTTATGGGCCTGGAAAGGACCCACAAATGGCCCAGACGGAGGAGAGGAAACTTGACGGGAGCTGCATGTATCCTGAAATCAAAGAACTCCAATACCAACCTTGGTTGGGGAATTTTGTCAAAACACTTTGTGAGCATCACCCATTGAATCAAATTTCAGATAGATACATATGAACATAGCTATAAAAATAAGAACATCATGGCACTAAGGGGGTGTTCCACTATAACAATTTTTAGAATAAATTGGTTTTTCACGATTTTTTATGTGATGTATTGTGAGAAAATGATTTGTCTTGGTTTTTAAAAAAAAACTGTTTCTTGTTAGTGGAACCCCCCCCTAATAACGTGTCATGAAAGGGGCCTCCTACTGCCTTGAGAGTTTCTCTCTCTAAAAGTTAGGTTACCTATGGTTTATCCCTCCCTGCCGGCCTTCTTCTCCCCTTTTCTTCTTTCTTTTTCTGCCATTTTTTCATCCTTCCCCTCTTATTCCGCCCCTTAATCTCCCTCCTTCCTTCTGTCCGTTTGCGATTTTGAGGGGTGGGGCTGCCGCCTCTCCGCCCCACCCTTCCTCCTCCTTGCTTTGCCGGACACCCACCACTCAACCCATGGCCGTTTCGTCGTCTCCTAGCTTCCAACACCAAACCCCCTCCGCAAACGACCCCCTTCACCCCTGACCGCCTTTAACCGTCATTTCCCTTTCATTCTCTCCACCTCCGCACTTCCTTACCCCAGATCCACAACCTCTCCTCACCCAAAACCTCCGCTCCTTTCCTTTTCCGTCCTCTGACTCGGGTTGACTCGGATCTGACGATGGGTTGATCTTGGGTGTCTCTGCCCCCCCCCCCCCCCCGGCTAATAAAGCTCTCCTACGCCATGGGCGGCGGCTAAGGGAGCTTGGTCTTGTCCGGGGAAGTGATTGATCGGCGAACTCGGTGCAACTCGGTGTGACTCGGTGCATCTCTATGGGGCGACTCAGTGTGACTCGGACATCTCAATGAGGCGACTCGTGGAGGCTCGGTTTGTACCAGTTTCTGGGTTATTCGGTGCAATTAGGTAGTTTTTGTTTTTCGGCAGCAATTTGTATGTACTAGTTGCTGTGTTTTTATTACTTTGGCACCAGTTTCTATTTAGTTAGTTTTCTCGATTACTACTGCGCTGTATTGTTTAATGGATTGAGCTGGGAATCCGTTGGGATTCTTTACCGCTTGCTTGTGAATAGGATTCATAATCCACGTCCTTGGTGTCGGGTCTGCTTCGGCAGGTGTGTCTGAGAGTCGGTGGCCTAGTGTCTCTTGCCGTACTCATGTCACTTGTTAGTGGTTTTGGTCTCTTTCCTGTCTTTCATTGTAATCGATGCCGTATGGCGTTTTGAATGATATGCTGACATTTTCAAAAACACCCCCTAATATTAGTCTGCACCTCTAATGCATTACGCACAAATTTATATAATATGAGTTTTGATAAAGTGGAATAATTGTTCACAAATCCAAGAAGCCGAATACAGCGTTAGAGCATCTTCAGCCCAAATCGAGTTCACTCAGTTTTTTCGCCAAATCGAGGGATACTCAAAATGTATTCAAATTTATCACACCGTCTACGAGCGGGACATTTAAAGCCGGGACAAATCCCATATGGACTTCGCCACAAAGACCAAATTCCAGAACTTCAACTACAACACCAACCTTGGTTTTAAAATGTCCCACTTTTTCTATGGTACCTACGACTCAAAACTCCCAGAACTTTTGATTATTTAAAAAAACTCCCAGAACTACTTGTACTAGAAGATGCTTTGTTGTGCTTGTACTAGAAGATCAAGAATTGCTTTGTATTCCTTGAGAACAGCCCTTGGATGACAAGAAAGGGTGAGAAAAGAAAAGAATATTTATTGTTCCATTTTTGTTTCTCAGCATAATAAGTTTCCTATGGTGAAAAAAAGGATATTTTTGTTTCTCAGCATAAAAAAAGAATATTTATTTGGATAATTAAGAGATGAAAAGTTGTGACAGAGCAGCGAATAAGTTTTCTATGGTTACCAGTGCTCCAATAACCCCAATTGTCCTGGAATGGAATTTGGTGCAGTCCTCCACTAAGATTTTTGATTGAGTGGTCCAAATACTTTTGGCATCCTGTCACAAAGTGCTATTTTGATTTTGAACTGATGAAGTATTGACGTCGAATAAGGTAAATTTGTAATTTTTTTTTTTTATCATTCGTCATTCCTAATCTATTACATAGGGGAGGAGGGAATGAGACTCGATCCCAGAATGCAGTGTGAGACATCTAAGAGTTCTACCGCATGAGCTAGCCACCACTTACAATTTGTATTGGTTTGATAGTGTGAAGAATGTAAATCTTTAGAGTAATTATTCACTAGTTCCCTTCTTAACAAGATAAATAGTAAATTATTCAATAGTTTTGGAGCACGTTTACATGATGTTCCAGAATTATTTTTTACCCACGTCAATTGCATGGACCACCCTAGAATTTTTTCAAATTACCTTAAATAACTAATACAATATATGAGAATATTTGGACGGGGGATGGGGCCTGGCGAAGGGGCCGGGCACCCATATCCGCCCCTGAATATAAGTTATGCTTACAATATCCAGGGGTGCTGCGCGCGTAGCTACGGCACGGCTTGCGCCGTCATTATTTCAACGATCGGAGACGTCCACCGCATAGAGCTCGTCGAGTTGAACTAGTGTACCAAATATCAACTCGATCGGATATCATTAAGTGCATAATCGAAACACATATAACTTGAAAACAAATGAATTTGGATCCGAAACACTGGATCAAAACCACTAAATCCATTCTTTTCAAGTTATACGTGTTCCGATGAGGCACTTCACAATATCCGATGGAGTTGATTTTTAGAACATTTGTAGTACTCGACAAGCTCTACGTCCTGAACGTCTCCGATCGTTGGAACGATGCCCAATTAGCATCTCTGAAGCTTTCAAGGAATGAATTTTGCAAGACTTCAGAGTGAGTACCATTAGCTAAAGTCTAGCCCCACCATGATTATGTGGTTCCACATGCAGCATCTCTGAACTATCTCACACTAAAAAATACGCCCCCTTCCTAAATTGTTGCGTCTTTTAGGCAATTGTACTGTGTCACTCAAACAATTATTGATGTTTCACAATCTATAATGTTTTTCATGATTTTGATAGTTTTGTTTAATAAAACTAATTGAGATCTGTCAAACAAGATATTGAATATAAAATACTATAAATTAGAAAAGTTTTTGAGAGGTCCAAATAGTGAAAATAGACCAGCAATTTGGGATAGGGGGAGTACTATGTAATTTACCAATTTCATGTTAAACAAGAAAGATCGATTAAGTACTTTTTTTTTTTTTTGGAGAACTGGGTAGCCCGGGTCAGTTTGCGCGCACCTCGACTAATCTCAGGGTCTACACACATAGACCAGGCAAAGACAATACCTAATAACCATGAGATCTTGTGCATGTGGGCCTCAAGAAGTTAAGAAGAGTCGAATCAAAGACCTCCTCTTACTTTCGAGAAATCCTTACCAACTCATTGATCGATTAAGTCTTAGGGAAACGAAATTGGGGAAACTACAGTAGTTTTTTTTTTTTTTGCCATTCGTTAATCCTAATCTACTCTATCCTAGGGGACTTGGGGAGGGGGATGGGTGCTTACGGGAATCGAACCCTGCCCATGTGCATGGGAGTATAAGGGAGGCGCCAACTGCACTCCAGTCGTCCTATAAATGCGAAACCTTGGTGGCTGAAAATCAAAACAACAAATTAACTGAAACCTTAAACAGTTGCTCATTTCAGAAAAGATTTATTCACTTATAAATCTATAAGTGTGGAAATGGAGGGAGTGGGTTCATCTCCTGTTAAGTCACAGCCACCAACTTATGGGAAATTGGTGACAATCCTCAGCATAGATGGAGGTGGTATTAGAGGAATCATTCCTGCCACTATCCTCTCTCACCTTGAATCCCAGATTCAGGTATAACTCTCTTCTTGTTTTCCTATATTTTGTACCTAGGTTAAATGGAGAGAGACATGGAAATTTTAGAATCAATTCATCGGATTACTCCCTCCGTCTTATATTGTTGGTCTGAAAACTCTACTTTCTGATAGAAAACGTAATAAGCGCATTTGTCTTTACAATATTTGTTAAGATTTCCAAAATCCTTTCATAGTAATCTATTTTCAGTTCTACTATTTTAGGGTTGGTAGGATCGAACAATATTTTCGTTCATGAGTTGTTTTGTTACCAAAAATACTCATACTAATCTGAAAAACGCAATTCTAAAAAATGAAATCTCCGATTCATTAGGAATTGGATGGAGCAGATGCAAGACTTGCTGATTACTTTGATGTGATCGCGGGCACAAGTACAGGTGGTCTTATAACTGCCATGCTAACTGCTCCAAACGATAACAACCGCCCTCTCTTTGCCGCGAAAGACATCAGGAAATTTTACCTCGAGCATAGCTCCAAGATCTTCCCACAGAAAGGGTACGTGTTTAGAAGGAGAGAGTTTAAAATTTGGTACTTTGATCATCTTGTGATGAATGTAGCTAATTCATGAGTGTGTTTTTGATTGAATGACAGGGGTATTTTTGGATCAATTCTGAAAATGTTGAAGGTCATTATAGGACCCAAATATAATGGAAAATACCTTCGTGAAGTCATAAGGAAGGAACTGAGAGAAATCCGGTTGCATCATACCTTAACCAATGTTGTCATTCCAACGTTTGATATCAAGCTTTTGCAGCCAGCCATTTTCTCCACCTATGAGGTCTCTCTCTCTCTCTCTCTCTCTCTTCTCTCTCTCTCTCTCTCTCTCCAAACGGAACATTAAGTTGGGAGAGAGGGGAGGAGAATCCAACCAATGGTTGGATAAAAGGAAAAAACACCTGATGGGACAAAACACAAAAAAACACCTAACGGGCCTCGCCTTAACACCAAAGACACCTAAATTCCAAGAACAAAATACGCCAAGCCCAAACTCAAAAAACCTTACAATCAAAGACTTGAATGCTTCGATACAACATTTAGCAAGAAGTGGTGTTTCTTTGAAGAACAGCAAATTTATCAAAGCATCACTTTCCGAATAATTCACCCCCAAAAGATTGCCAGCGGCAAGTGTTAGTTAAAAGATGTTTTGTCGACAAAACATTGACCAGAAATATTGATTTTTGTTCGCTACTATTGCTTTAATAGTTGAAGGTGAAGATTTGATCTAAAGCTTTAAAATTCTAAACAATGAGAGAAAGACACAACCAAACATAGAGAAAAATTTAATATTTCACTTTTATATGAGTCCGAACTGCATGGTTCACATTTACGAACTCCTGATTATTAATTGAAAAATAGTTCTGAATCTCTATCTTGTTAGACCGCTTTTCCACCATCTGTCATAAAATCAATTGGTGCTAACGAGGGTTTCAATTAAGTCTTTCACGACATTCGACATCGTACCTGTATGTGTGTTTTTAGAGCGGTGGCAGGGAGTGACATTGTGTAACTAAATCCATGCGGCACTCTGGGCCAAACAATCCCTCCCTCACAATAACACTCCTGCGATTCAAACTATGATTTCCTGACTCTAATACCACTTGTCGGACTGCTTTTCTACCATCTTTTCTAAAACCAATTAGTGTTAGGGAAGATTTCAATTAAGTTTTTTATGACATTCAATATCGTACCTACAAGTTTGTTCTGACTTATGATGCTACCCGTAAAATCCTTCCCCGAATTATTTGAGAAAGGAGCACTGGTAATCAATGATTCTTATTCGGCTGAGTTGAAGCTAGCTAGCAACATAACCAGTCATTTCTCTTTTCTATCGGGACAACTCTTGTTCCCATACTTTTTTAGCGTTCTGGGGCCGTCCGTTACTATTTTTGTCCTCTCGAACAGATTCTTCACGTCCAAATTACACTGTTCTAATCTAAAGGGCAGGGTCAAATTTTAACATAGGCCGTAGGTAGTAATTGTTAATTTCCAACCTTATGCAGGTGAAGAATTTGGATGTTCAATTGTCTGATATATGCATCAGCACATCTGCAGCTCCAACTTATCTTCCAGCCCACCAATTCAAGAACCAAAATGGTCGAGAATTCAATCTTATTGATGGTGGTGTTGCTGCGAATAATCCGGTAGGTATAGGTATAACTATTGCTGAAAGTTGGAATTGACATATCAAATATATATATATATATTTTCCCGAATAAGAAAATATACTCAAGGTCGACGGACCAAGGAGTGGATGAGCCCGGACAATCGCCTAATTTCCAGCCTTTCAAGATATTATGGTTTTATTGTATTTTTTGCCCAATAAACTTCAAACTAGCTTGAATCTAAGTTTCCTTAAAAAATTTAATAACCCTCTTCCAAAATTTTGCACAATATATTACTTTTTGAAATGAATGAATGCACAAGATTGAATGAGTCTAGAGGAAGTGGCGGATGCATGATTACTAATTTGGCCTGATTTTCGGAGACTACTCTTCAGTAATTTTACAAAAAAAATCCAAAGTGTAAATACAAATATGATCATGAAGAAAATTGGGGAGAGTACTGCAGGGGCTAAACACTCCTTTGCAGCTGGGTCCGCCTCTGTCTGGAGGTATACATGACCATATAGATATTTTCTCGTATAAGCTGTCTAGAAATATACAATCATGCTTCCGTCACTGCATGTATATAATGGAGCATCGAACTACTGTCTAGAAATATACAATCATGCTTCCGTCACTGCATGTATATAATGGAGCATCGAACTAATTTCGATACCATGATTCTTTTCCAGGCTTTGGTAGCCATAAGCCAAGTAAGAAAGCATAGCTTCAGTGAAAATCCAGATTTCCCCATGCATTGCCACCAATTTTTGGTTATTTCGTTAGGCACCGGCTCACCAAAAGTGGAAGAAAAATACAATGCTAAAATGGCAGCCAAATGGGGCGTCTTGGATTGGTTACTTCATGGTGGTTCGACTCCATTACTTGATGTTTTTACTCAAGCTAGCGCTGATATGGTTGATTTTTGTATCTCGGGTTTTTTTCAAGGTGAATCCAAAGATAATTACCTCCGTATACAAGTAAGTCGATTTTTTTTTCTTTCTTACTTTGAACTATTTGCAAGTGGTGGCTAGCTCATGCAGTAGAGCTCCTGGATGCCCCACACTTCATCCCGGGATTGAGTCTCATTTTCTCCTCCCCCCATGTAACAGATTAGGCCCAAGATCAAGTCCCAATCCCCCCCTCCCTCCATGATGACGAATGACCAAAAAAAAAAAAAAAACTTTATCTGTTTTTCCGAACTTTTTTCCATCTTGAGGAGATGTATGCAAAAACTAACATATACTTTTTTTAATTTATTTATTTTTACTTGTCTGAAAAATTCGAAATTTATATCTCTATACTGCTAGACTCCGTTGTCCCACAGTTTTAGTCAATTAGTACAAGATATCTTGTAATGATTTCAAGAAAAAAGTAAAGCATTTTTTGTGAATAATTCTTTGAATTTTTTTGCACAATTTAAAGATCTCCATAAAAATGTTCCTTTCGGATAATTATGCATAAAAGTGTTCTAGTATTTTTTATCCATAAAAATAGCATGAGTGTAGTAATAATGGACTAAAGTTATCGAATAATGGAAGTAATAATATTTTTTAGTTTTTCTGTGCAAAATACTAAAGTAACAAAAGCTCTCATTATATATAAGTTCAAAAATATTAGTGAAGTTGACAACGTAACATTTTTTTATCGGCCATGGAAATTTTCACGTATCAATAAAAAAAAAAATCCTAAAAAATCAGAATACGTAGTAAAAGAAATGCACGAGAGAGCTTCGAAAAGTGGGCAAGAACTCTCCTAATGCTGATACTGACAAAATCTCAACCTAACCCTCAGTTCGAACTCATCCTTCTTTTTTTTTGCCATTCGATATACATCAGTAGAGTTAGTTGTTAGATGTTAGTAAATCACAAGGGTTGACCTCCTCTCCATAGGAGTTGAACCCAGAACCTCATCCCTATAGAAGAGGCTACACGACCAATTGGACTAACTCATCCTTCATTAAGTTAATTATTTGATTAATAGTGGGTTTTTTTTTTCCTCCTCTATATTAAGCTAATTATGGACACATTGTCACCAGTATCATCCAGGAGGTGGCACAGATGCTTCCGTTGATGTGGCCACAAAGGAGAACTTGAACAAACTTGTTGAAATTGGGGAAAACCTGTTAAAGAAGCCAGTTTCGAGGGTAAACTTGGAAACGGGTCTAACCGATCCAATTGAAAAAGGAGGCACAAATGAAGATGCTTTGAAAAGGTACACAAAAAATTTGAAAAATATTCACTTACTGTGGTACGTAATTTTAATCAAATTCTTTTGTTAGTAAAATTAATATATGTGATTTACTTTGTAGGTTTGCAAAATTACTGTCGAAGGAAAGGGCTTCGAAGTTAAAATCGCCTCACGCGAATAAAGTCTGAGAATATACTCCTAATTTATGTATTTTAAGAGGGATTGTAATTGTCACTAATTATTCTCCATATAAATTTTTATTTGATATTTTCAATTAATTTTCACCGATTCGTCACCTATGTTGCATTTAATAAGTGCCAGATAATTAATGTATTTTAAGAAGGATTGTAATCCCTAAATTGAATCCTAAAATGATAAGCTCACGGGTTCAATTTTCACTCATAGAGCTTGCTAATTTTAGAGAGTATACGTACATTCTATTGAAATAGCAAGAGTATTATCTATTTTGTGAACAAGACCCTTATCTTTTGGAAAATTCATATTAAGGAAATATTTAAAACTTTTGGTTTCACTTGGAGCTAACTACAATGTTACGTAAATTTAACTAATTTGATTGAAGTCATGCTTAGGAGCCTCACTTGAACAAATTAATGGTTTTGGTAAATATTAGGAGCCTTACTTATGAGCTATTTTAGGAGCCCATTATGGATTCAGTTGGGGTTTGTGAAACAACGGCCAAGGGCAAATACAGAATTTTCATTCGGAGGTGACAAAGCATAAATAATTTTTTTCATGCATTAATGCTCCATAGAAAATAGGAAAAGTCAGCCATAAATACAAGGGGTCCTTGCTGTGCATTGGTGCATGCATGACACTGTGTCATGTACGATATCCGGCCGTCCGTTGCGAAAATGCACGGCTCGGATGAAATCAAGCAATGTAGTTGGATTTGATCTGGACAGTGCATTTTCGTAATGAACGGCATAAATATATCTTGGTTAAAAATTTATTAGACATAATTTAATTAGGATATTGATCTGTATTATCTATCTACTCACATATGAAGTGAATTTTAATTTATTTAATGTGTGCTATTTTTATATAACAGACCCCGCAGTACACTTTACATTGTTGTATTTTGGTGAGGGGAAAAAAAATAAAAAATCTCACATTCCCTGCATCGATCCAACTTGGTGCCGAAAACGTGGTTAACTATGGATAAAGATACGGGTACAGAGACCATGGTACAGAAAACGTACCGATCGCGTTCGGGGACCCACTTTTGGGTCCTACACGAGTGATCCGAACCGTTCATTGTTCTTAAAACATTTTTCCTAGGGGCCCCACAAAATTTTAGCTTAATCGGATGGTTGGAAGTGCTCCAACCAAAGTCCCACCGTTGCAACTTTACGGTTCGGATCACTCATGTAGGACCCAAAAGTGGGTCCCCGAACGCGATCGGTACGTTTTCTGTACCATGGCCTCTGTACGCCCAGCACTGTCTGTTAACTATCCGAGAAAAGCCGCCATTATATATTCTACAATATACTCACCATAAAATCCAAACTGTATTTCCTAACAGTCAAACAACACTTCCAATCACTCATCCAACTACCTACAAGGCTATATAATTAATCTTCTTGGCAATGAGAATAAATTAATTAGTTCCTCCAAATAACACTGCTGCTCTCTCCCTCCATCCCGAAAAGTTAGTCCATCACGAAAAGTCATATAATTTTTGAAAAAAATATAATACTTCCTTGCTTCCTACCAATTAAAAAATCTCAATTAGATTTTCAATTTGGTGAGAAGAAATTCTGAAAATTATGCACGGAAGTACATTATTTTATAGTCTCTAAATCACAGTATTTAAGTAGGGGACTAACTTTTGGGACGGAGAGAGTATTTATCTTTTGTCGTAAGCTAATTTTCATTTTCTTTTCAATTGGCAAAAAAGATTCTATTAATCTTTGAATCAAGGGCACACCAGCAAAAACATCACTCAAGAACTAAATCCAAATTAAGGAAGGCAAGAAGCTAACCAAAACCTCACAATCGCTACGACACCGAACAACCCACTATCAAAACAACCTAAAACCAAAAGAACAAAAGAAAGCCCCCAAGAATAAAACGAAAGTCCACAAGGATAAACCAAAAGCCACCAAACTTCAAGATTGAAAATCCATAGAAAGAGAGACACCAACATCGAAGCAATCATCATCCTCCAATGCAGCAGCATCATCCTTTCTGCTCTTCTTCGTTCATTTCAACAAATTTCTTTAAATTATAGCTTTTTTCCCCTTTAAGTTTAATGCCCAACCTGGTACCTGTGTCCATCGTCTTACTAGCTAACTTGAAAAGAGTTTGAACTTTTACTTCGTGTTAAATATACATGAAATTGATATCCCACACAATGTCAAATATACGATCATGATGAGTTTAATTATCCTATGAAATTATACATCATTTGTTAGGTTTTTTTTTTTAAGAGCATCTCCAACGGGAGGAGTCAAATCTTACATGGAGCTCCACTTGTTAAAATTGTCATCATAGGTCTCTCCAATCTTACCATCAAATGAAAGTCAAATCCTAATGGATTTGAAGATAACCAATTTGCTTCGAAACTGACGTCAAATGTAAAATGTAAAAGTAGCCTTTTGAAAACCAATTTGCCTCCGGAGGTTTTTGGTTTGCTGTCGATGAATATCGGTCGCTTTCGGGTGTCCGATCAGTCTTTTGAGAGCTTCTCTCGCACAAGGTCTGGAGGTGGTGACATAGTTTTGAATATCGGCTGATATATACCGTATCGGCCGGTTCGTCTTGGAATTTGGAGGCTCCGATATGGATACGTACCCTACCATATCAGCCGAAACGCCTTAAAAAAATTCATGACCGATACACTCGATTCGTGTAATGTATCGCTGATACGTACCGATACCGATAAACCGATACCCGATAAAAAAAAATACCAAAAATAGCGTTTGGTTTGTTTTGCATTGGTTTTTTCGAAAGACATGCAATTGGTTTAATTAAATTTCTTTTTCTGGGCTGTACGTAGTTCCCCGCAGGCATGGTTTGAATGGTTCTTCAACTTGTTCGAAGAAAAACAGTTCATGATACTGATGGACCGAAAACTCAGATAGATATCAATTATTGTTCATGAATCTTCCGTGGCCCTGATTGACCTTTCAACACCATCATTTCATTGTTGATATACACACATAAATGCGAACAAAAGAGGAAAATTCTACACAAATGTGATCACAAGACTACTACTAACATATCTTATCACAAGACCTACTACTAGTGCGGCTACTAGGGATTATACCAGACCGTCACCTCTAGAGCTCCGGAGCAAATTGTCTCCGGCATTCGGCTATAAAAAAAAAAAAAATCCCATTCCCTGCATCGATCCAACTCGGTGACGAAAACGTGTAACGAAGAGAAGCCGCCATTACATATTCTACAATATAGAACCCAAACTGTATTTCCTAACAGTCAAACAACACTTCCAATCACTCATCCAACTACCGACAAGGCTATATACTTGATCAAAAATGATACATACACTCCCTCCCCAACCACTCCCCCTCTCACATGTGATGGGTCCCACCGTGGGTCCCACATGTGGTGGGTCCAACCACATGTGAGAGGGGGAGTGGTTGGGAGGGAGTGTATGTATGAGAAAAAATTAGTTCCTCCAAATAACACTGTCTGCACTCTCCCCATCTCTGTTCCGAAAAGTTAGTCCATCACGAAAAAACGTATAATTTTTGAAAAAAATATATTACTTCCTTGTTTCCTACTAATTTAAAAATCTCAATTAAGGTCTTTAATTTGGTGAGAAGAAATTTGGAAAATTATGTACAAAAGTGAATTATTTTATGATTAGGTTCCTTCAAATTATTTTATTTCCTTCAGGCACGGATATGCACTATGCATGTATGATTAGGGTCCACCTGCTACCTATTATGCCATTTACAGACATTATGCGTGTAAGTTAAACTCACTCGTGCATAGCCGAAAACGTGTAACGAAGAGAAGCCGCCATTACATATTCTACAATATAGAACCCAAACTGTATTTCCTAACAGTCAAACAACACTTCCAATCACTCATCCAACTACCGACAAGGCTATATAATTGTCTTGGCTATGAGAAGAAATTAGTTCCTCCAAATAACACTGTCTGCCCTCTCCCCATCTCCGTTCCGAAAAGTTAGTCCATCACGAAAAGACGTATAAATTTTGAAAAAAATATAATACTTCCTTGTTTCCTACCAATTTAAAAATCTCAATTAGGTCTTTAATTTGGTGAGAAGAAATTTGGAAAATTATGTACAAAAGTGAATTATTTTATGATTAGGTTCCTTCAAATTATTTTATTTCCTTCAGGCACGGACATGCACTATGCATGTATGATTAGGGTCCGCCTGCTACCTATTATGCCATTTACAGACATTATGCGTGTAAGTTAATCTCACTCGTGCATAGCATGGGTTCAACGCTAGTAGTAATAGAAATAGAAGTAGAGAATCTCATGGTGGACCTCAAAGGATTTATTAAAGAGGTTTGATACAACACACGAAAACTTTCCCATAAATCTTCTACGAAATGTGTACATTAGGTGAATCACACCCACACATTTTGTTTTCGGAGAAGATTTTGGAGAAGAATTTCATGTTAATTTCATACACTTTTCCTTTATTAAATCTAGCTAGTTGAGGTTTTAGGGTCCTAGTCACTGCAATGGCGCCCACACCTGCCCTTTGACTAGGGTTGTGTCTATTGATGATTTCCCAAGCTCTCCTCTCAACTTTATGGCCAGAGCCTTTCCATTCCATAGCGTGAATCTGTGATTATTTTTTTTACCCAACTACCGAAGTCACGTACTGTTTTTAAGGACTTTTTAATTGGGGATTTTTGTTACTCAATCTAGGGCTTTTTAATTTGTGTTTAACCTTAGTGGAATTTGAAATGCAGGACCATTATATACTACACACTACAGAGTCTCAGATATATCTTTCATTCACTTGTGAGGCACACAGATTTGTAACCTGCAAGTATTCCCTTATTATGCAGAGCACTGACGGGTGTGCTTAGTTTTCTATGTTAAATGCAGAGTATTGGCGGGTGGGCTTATTAAATTAATTTATAATAATGGTTCTTACACTCTTACTCTTTTTGGTTCATAGTTTACTAACTTTCGATTAACTCAGGGTAGATTAATGTCCTAACTTCGCCCTGAGGTCTACCTCTTGAGCTTCGAAAGACACTTGTTTTAATTAAATTTCTTTTTCTGGGCTGTACGCACAGTTCTCCGCAGGTATGGTATGAATTGTTCTTCAACTTGTTTGAAGAAAACAGTTCATGATATTGATGGACCGAAAACTCAGAGAGATGTCAACTATTGTTCATGAATCTTCTGTGGCCCTAATTGACCTTTCAACACCATCATTTCATTGTTGATATACACGCAGATATGCGAACAAAAAAGGAAAATTCTACACAAATGTGTTTCAAATCTGATCACAAGACTACTCTGGACATATCTGATCACAAGACTACTCTTGGGACCACTAGGGATTATGCCAGACCGATATTTTCAGGGCTTCGGAATTAGTTGAGATGCGAGCAAACTGATCTGGACATTCGGTTATCAAAGAAAAACTACTCTTAACCGCACACGTATATGGGATAGATGCCGTAATTGTGAGGTTCAGTATATTTGATTATAATTAATCCAACAAGTAAATAACGAGTGAGATTGATATGTTTTTCGGTAAAAGGGTGATATTGGTACGTTTTAAGTACTCAACTCAAAACCAATGGGCAATGCTAGGGGTCGAGCCCCAACCTGTATACTAGTTCTCGAGGTTTCATTAATTTAACAATCACACATGCACGAGAAAGCAAACAATGGCCAAAATATTAGTATTCAACTTTGGACTAAGAATTGGAGTCATACCTACAATTCTCTTGGAGTCTCACCAACAAGTCACAGATTCAGTCTCAAGAATTTCAATTTTTCTGCCAAAGCAGGACCCCTGTTGGAAATTTGACTTTGTCTTCATTCCTTCGACTTTAAACTAAAGAAAATACAAAAAAACAAAACAAATGTCCATGGGTTTCTAAGCATATGCATGGGTTTAGCAGGCCATTGTTGAAAAGAAGAAGATAAGAAAGAACACAGCTGTGCGGTCAGCACAAAGCAAACTATTATGTTGTTTTTTAACTAAAGAAGATAAGATAAGAAGAAGATTCAAGATCAATTCTCTATAAATACCCATACAAAATTAGCAAGAAAAGCAGAAAACACAAGGTCTTTAGAAATATCTCTCACTTCCAAAATTAGCATCTCTCTCTCTCTCTCTCTCTCTAAACATGGAAAGCCCAAAGTTGCCACTTCAGCCACCAACTTATGGAAACGTAATCACAGTTCTCAGCATTGATGGAGGTGGAATAAGAGGGATTATCCCTGGGACTATCCTGGCCTTCCTAGAGGCTGAGCTTCAGGTAGAATACATATGGTTATACATGTAGACGTATAACTCAAAAATGATATGAGTATTCATATTCGCGTACATCAAATGCACGGACAGTGCATCTTAACTGTCAAAAAGCATTTTCGACAGTACGGATGTTAAATACTCTATTAATCCGGACCGTCGGTTTGTTGAAATGAACAGTTAAGATGCGTTCGTGCATGTAGCATACTCGCGAGTGTGCGTACTCATTGCATGACTGCATATAAACTATATGCATACATAGAACTATAATAATAAACGAAAATAGATATGTATGTTTTTTATTTATTTTTATATCACTATATATCTCTGTTTCACAAGTCTTGTTTTTGTCTTTTTTTTTTTTTTTTTTTTTAAAGTTCCACCATTTTTCGAATAAAATAATTAAGTGCTTTGTATAACTTTTTCTTTCCTTTTTTTGTTTTGTTTTTTGAATTGTTGCACTCTAGTTTAAATATATATCTCTGTTAATTCTTTAAATATGAGCAAACAGTATGAGCCGTTATGCACGAAAAGTGTTATGTTTATATTCTTAATTGAAGAATGAATAATATTTCATCTGCTAATTCATATTAATTTGGTCATGCAGAAGTTGGATGGTGAGGAAGTAAGACTTGCAGATTACTTTGATATTATTTCAGGAACAAGCACAGGTGGTCTTGTGACCGCCATGTTAACCGCACCGGACGAAAATAGCCGTCCATTATTTGCCGCTAAAGATATTGTAGACTTCTTCCATGACCACTGCCCTAAAATATTTCCACAAGTCAGGTAAAAAACACAAGTTATAATTTTACTCAAATTTTTGGGTTCCATACATTTTAATTGTCCATTTTCAATGTTCTTGCTATTTTTCGATTGCGTATATCTTTCAATCTACAATGTTTTTTTACGATTTTGAAAACTTTTTATAATAGAACTAATCGAGAACTATCAAATAAGATTCGTATTGTATATTTTCGGAGATCCATATCAAAAAATAAAAACAAATAAAAACTAGAACAAATATAGAAAATAGACAACAAAATCGGAACGGAGAGAGTATATTGTATGGTTCTTAACATGTTTGCAATTTCTCACAAGCAGCTCACCATTTCCTCAAACAACAAAGATAATGACAGCCTTATCAGGACCAAAATATGATGGGAAATATCTCCACAACATTGCCAAAGAAAAGCTTGGAAGTATAAAGCTACACCAGACCTTGACTAATGTCGCAATTCCAACTTTCGACATCAAGAAACTCCAGCCAACCATTTTTTCGTCCTACGACGTTAATTTCAATCCCTTTGTTAAATTCATATTCTATTGATTGGATTGAATTTAGAGTTTGATAAATTGTGAATTTTTATTTTATTTTAGGTGAAGAATAAGCCCAGCTTGGATGCATTACTCTCAGATATAGGCATCGCAACCTCAGCAGCACCAACTTATCTTCCTGCCCATTCTTTTGAAACCAAGGACCCTGATGGAAAAGTGAGAGAATTTAATCTAATTGATGGCGGTGTTGCTGCGAATAATCCGGTATGAATCAAGTTATTTGAAAAACACAAGTTAGAAATTTTTTTTCTTGATTATTTTTATTGTAGTGAACATTTTTCAACGTCTAGTAAAAAATTTAGATTATCAATTCATCTTGACAATAAATTATATAAAGCGAATTTTTTTGATCAAATTTGAGAAAAATATTGACAAGACAAAAATAAGTCAAAATAATTCTTTTATAATAATTGAAGAATAAAATTAAAAAATACAAGAAAAAATTATTGATAATTGCAATTTCATAATAGAATAGACGTAGGTAAGAGATGCATCATTATAGTTTGAGTACATTTCAACTAGGTTGGCACCTACTCAACTATTAATATTGGAATTTTTACTCGTGTCATGCCGTACCCATGCCTGTGTTGTGCCCATGCCACGTACCCCAAAACAACGGCCCAACCTTGCCCACCTATAGGTATCGTGCTGTCTCGTGTCGTGTCTGAGCCGAGCAATACCAATCTTAAACATGCCGTGCACATTTCGTGCTTGTACTGCCCCAACCCGTTTGACAGCTCTAATAAGTAGTAAAATTATTACTCATCTCTAATGGCTAAAGCTTTTAAATGAGTTGGTAGCTGAGAATCTGCAGATGTATGCTCAATAAACTGTCTAAAAACTTTCATCTAAATAATTTTAATGGGGTATATACTTCTACTAATTTTCTTAAATTTGTTTTTCTGCTAGACTTTAATTGCAATTGGTGAAGTAATGAAGCAGATCATGAGGGGAAGTTCAGAATTTTTTGCAATAAAGCAAATGGACTATGCTAGGCTTCTGGTTATATCATTAGGGACTGGTTCACAAAAAGAGGAAGAGAAATACAATGCAGATGGAGCAGCCAAATGGGGTTTATTAGGGTGGTTAACCAATGCTGGTTCTACACCATTAGTGGATGTGTTCACTCAAGCTAGTGCTGATATGGTTGACTACCACCTTAGTGTGATTTTTCAAGCCCTCCATTCTGAAAAAAATTATCTCCGGATTCAGGTAATTAATTTTTCTTGTGCTTAGTTTCAAGTAATTTTGTAGGTTTTTTTTCTTAAAAAAAATTTATAATTTGATTGTTTTCGGCTCAGAGAAATCAGAAAAGTTCAAATATAAAGATTGTAGGGACCTAGTAGAAAAAAGTTTAGAAAAATACGAAAATAGGGTGTGAATTAAAGAATGATGGCTAGCTTGTTTTTTTGTTTGTATATTGAGCTTTATTTAGTTTTTTTCCAAAAGGAAGTTTGTAAAAAACACAAATAAGCTAAAAATGCGTAATCGTTTCGTATTTTGTATCGATTGAGGTTTTTTAGTTTTTGTACCATAAAATTTTCATATCTGCTTCATTAATTTGGGAGAGAAAAATAACAAAATTTAAAAATAAATAAATATAATTTGAGAAGAGTTTACAACAGAAATTATATTTTGCAAAAAAAAAAGGGTGGTTTTTTTACTTATTTTTCTCTGTAGTTGAATTTGCGAGCTTCTGGTTAGCTGTTTTACTTTTTCAGATTTCTTCGACAGAGTATGTAAAAATTTTGACTTGAAATCTAAAATGAATTTGGAAAAACAACATGAGAACAAAAAAAAACAAAAAATCCAAAATTACACCAAACTAAAGTCCCAATTCTCATCAGCAAAAGAAAAAAGGAGAGGGAAATAAAAAAAAACTTCTTGATTTTTCTCTCCAATTTCTTCTAATTAAATACCACTCCATGACATTTAAACTTTTTTTGGAACTAAATTGCAGGACGACACTTTAACCGGGGTTGTAGCTTCCCTTGATATAGCAACCAAACAAAATTTGGAGGATCTTAGCAAAGTTGGTGAAAATTTACTCAAGAAACCCGTGGCGAGGGTAAATTTGGAAACTGGTCTCGTAGAGCCTTCTGATAAAGAAACAAATGAACAAGCTCTTCAAAGGTACGTACATACATCAAGAAATACTTATAATTTTTTTTAATTGTAATGGTTTACTAAATCACCGTAAAAACCCTAATTTTTTTTTTTTTTTGAAATAATCTTATCTTGCAGGTTCGCAAAACTACTCTCACACGAGAAGCGACTTCGTGATATCAGATCTCCCCATGGAAACGCCACAAATCCGAGGGATTTTAAACTAAAATTAGTTACTTAGGCACTGCAAAATAGTTACCGATTTCTTTTCGAATAATACCCGTTTGGGAAAATAGTCTTGTACGTACAACCATGTTTTTTTCTCTTTATCTAGCCAGTGAATTGTCTAACTAAACGTTTTAGGAATTTCAATAAATGTTTATTAATTTGGTATCGGAGGAAGCTTGCTAATTAAATGTTGCATCCATCAATGCTTTTGCATGTGTTTCTTTTTTGGAATACTTGTGAAAGAAATTAAGGAGAAAGTGTTCTTTGAAAAAGACACGGCTACGTGATGTCTCTAGTATATGCCTACTCATTATTAGTTTGATAACCAAGCACGACTGTGTTCCTGATCATAATTTCTCGAAAACAACTCCGACAAAGGCTCCAGATGGGGTTTGTGAAACAACGGCCAAGGGCAAATACAGAATTTTCATTTGGAGGTGACAAAGCATAAAGAATTTTTTTCATGCATTAATGCTCCATAGAAAATAGGAAAAGTCAGCCATAAATACAAGGGGTCCTTGCTGTGCACTGGTGCATGCATGGCACTGTGTCATGTACGATATCCGGCCGTTCGTTGCGAAAATGCACGGCTCGGATGAAATCAAGCAATGTAGTTGGATTTGATCTGAACGGTGCATTTTCGTAATGAACGGCATAAATATATCTTGGTTAAAAATTTATTAGACATAGTTTAATTAGGATATTGATCTGTATTATCTATCTACTCACATATGAAGTGAATTTTAATTTATTTAATGTGTGCTATCTTTATATAACAGACCCCGCAGTACACTTTACATTGTTGTATTTTGGTGAGGGGAAAAAAGTAAAAAATCTCACATTCCCTGCATCGATCCAACTTGGTGCCGAAAACGTGGTTAACTATGGATAAAGATACGGGTACAGAGGCCATGGTACAGAAAACGTACCGATCGCGTTCGGGGACCCACTTTTGGGTCCTACACGAGTGATCCGAACCGTTTATTGTTCTTAAAACATTTTTCCTAGGGGCCCCACAAAATTTTAGCTCAATCGGATGGTTGGAAGTGCTCCAAGCAAAGTCCCACCGTTGCAACTTTACGGTTCGGATTACTCGCGTAGGACCCAAAAGTGGGTCCCCGAACGCGATCGGTACGTTTTCTGTACCATGGCCTCTGTACGCCCAGCACTGTCCGTTAACTATCCGAGAAAAGCCGCCATTATATATTCTACAATATACTCACCATAAAATCCAAACTGTATTTCCTAACAGTCAAACAACACTTCCAATCACTCATCCAACTACCTACAAGGCTATATAATTAATCTTCTTGGCAATGAGAATAAATTAATTAGTTCCTCCAAATAACACTGCTGCTCTCTCCCTCCATCCCGAAAAGTTAGTCCATCACGAAAAGTCATATAATTTTTGAAAAAAATATAATACTTCCTTGCTTCCTACCAATTAAAAAATCTCAATTAGATTTTCAATTTGGTGAGAAGAAATTCGGAAAATTATGCACGGAAGTACATTATTTTATGGTCTCTAAATCACAGTATTTAAGTAGGGGACTAACTTTTGGGACGGAGAGAGTATTTATCTTTTGTCGTAAGCTAATTTTCATTTTCTTTTCAATTGGCAAAAAAGATTCTATTAATCTTTGAATCAAGGGCACACTAGCAAAAACGTCACTCAAGAACTAAATCCAAATTAAGGAAGGCAAGAAGCTAACCAAAACCTCACAATCGCTACGACACCGAACAACCCACTATCAAAACAACCTAAAACCAAAAGAACAAAAGAAAGCCCCCAAGAATAAAACGAAAGTCCACAAGGATAAACCAAAAGCCACCAAACTTCAAGATTGAAAATCCATAGAAAGAGAGACACCAACATCGAAGCAATCATCATCCTCCAATGCAGCAGCATCATCCTTTCTGCTCTTCTTCGTTCATTTCAATATACTCCTACATGAAATTGATATTCCACACAATGTGAAATATACGATCATGATGAGTTGTTATTCGCCTTTTTTGAAAGATCCGTACGTCGAGCTGAAGGCAAGATCTTCTTCTTTTTTTATCTGATTGGCTGGCTGGTTATCTTCTATTGGCATGACATTCTTATCCCCTGTTGTTTCAACTTTTTCCTTTATGTGAATGGAGTTCAGTGGATTGGGGAAATTCTTACATTTGTCAACAGTCGATTACTAAACCAATAGTACACAAAATGGTTCTGCTATTCGCTTGTTATTTGCTATATCAATCCTTGCCCACCACCCTATTGCTAGCTATTCGATCAAATTAAGTCATTTGCTATAGGCTTCTCTATATACTTGTATTTTTCTAAATGCTGTGGGAGTTAAAAGATAAATTAACTCGGTTCTTATTCTTCGTCATTTCCATTGCAGGTAATATATAGGACGATCTAGCCAAATGCATGATTTCAACCCGTCATTTTGAAAGCTCTGTTATGAAGATTTTGTTAAGGATGGCATCATGAATTTTTAGTACTTTTTTTTTTGTTCCACTTAGTTTAGCTTACGGACTTTTGGATTATGGTATTTCTACACCATAATGAACATTTGATCTTTTCATGTTGATAAGGTTATGGAACATGCCTTAATTTGATCTAATTTTGTATGGATTATTAGTTTTTCAATTCTAATGAAAATGAATGTTGTTGCTTTTTGATATTTTTGAGTTCTTGCTAAAAAAATTAGTGAACAGGCACGTGACTAATATAACTATTAATCAGTTTAAAAAAAAAAAAAACTTGTAACACCGTTTTTAGCCGCTGCTAAAAGTGTGTACTAAGTTTGTACAAAGTTTACACCCGCGGCCAAAAGCGTTGGCAAAATTGAGTCAACTCTAGCGTTTGTAAAGCATTGGTAAAACATAGTCTGCACCAGTAGTTGCAAAAGCGCTGGTAAAATACATACTATACCAACGGTTGCCAATAAGCGATGGTAAAGGGATATAATAACGGATAGACGCCAGCGGCTTTATACAAGCGCTGGTATAGACCTCGCAGTGTTTTAAGGCATTTTTACCAACGCTTTTGGCCGTTGGAGTATCCTAACTTTCTTTTAGTGATTGGACATAATTTAATTAGGATATTGATGTGTATTTTATATTTACTCACATATTAAGTGAATTTTAAATTTATTTAATGTGCGCTATCTATAGCAGACCCCGCAGTACAATTTATATTGTTGAGAAAAAGGAAAAATAAAATAAAAATCCCATTCCCTGCATCGATCCTGGTGCCGAAAACGTGTAACGAAGAGAAGCCGCCACACACCCAGGGGTTGCCCCAGTGGTTAGGGCGAGTGCCTGACTTTAGGGGTAGTCCCTTTGATCAGGTGTTCGATTCCCCACAGGGTGAGTACCTGTGCTAAGCGGGGGGCCGTGACTGGTGTGGGTTGCGCCAGCTCCCTCCGAGGTTTGGGTCGTGCAGTGGGTCCAATTAGTGGCCTATTGTAGGGCTGTTCCTCGGTTATCAAAAAAAAAAAAAAAAAAAAGAAGCCGCCATTACATATTCTACAATATAGAACCCAAACTGTATTTCCTAACAGTCAAACAACACTTCCAATCACTCATCCAACTACCGACAGGCTATATACTTGATAAAAAATGATAGATACACTCCCTCCCCAACCACTCCCCCTCTAACATGTGGTGGGTCCAACCACATGTGAGAGGGGGAGTGGTTGGGAGGGAGTGTATGTATCATTGTTCATAATTGATCTTCTTGGCTATGAGAAGAAATTAGTTCCTCCAAATAACACTGTCTGCACTCTCCCCATCTCCGTTCCAAAAAGTTAGTCCATCACGAAAAAATGTATAATTTTTGAAAAAAATATAATACTTCCTTGTTTCCTACCAATTTAAAAATCTCAATTAGGTCTTTAATTTGGTGAGAAGAAATTTGGAAAATTATGTACAAAAGTGAATTATTTTATGATTAGGTTCCTTCAAATTATTTTATTTCCTTCAGGCACGGACATGCACTATGCATGTATGATTAGGGTCCACCTGCTACCTATTATGCCATTTATAGACATTGTGCGTGTAAGTTAATCTCACTCGTGTATAGCACGGGTTCAACGCTAGTAGTAATAGAAACAAAAGTAGAGAATCTCATGGTGGACCTCAAAGGATTTATTAAAGAGGTTTGATACAACACACGAAAACTTTCCCATAAATCTTCTACGAAATGTGTACATTAGGTGAATCACACCCACACATTTTGTTTTCGGAGAAGATTTTGGAGAAGAATTTCATGTTAATTTCATACACTTCTCCTTTATTAAATCTAGCTAGTTGAGGTTTTAGGGTCCTAGTCACTGCAATGGCGCCCACATCTGCCCTTTGACTAGGGTTGTGTCCATTGATGATTTCCCAAGCTCTCCTCTCAACTTTATGGCCAGAGCCTTTCCATTCCATAGCGTGAATCTGTGATTATTTTTTTTACCCAACTACCGAAGTCACGTACTGTTTTAAAGGACTTTTTAATTGGGAATTTTTACAGATTATTTTTTTTACCCAATTACCGAAGTCACGTACTGTTTTTAAGGACTTTTTAATTGGGAATTTTTGTTACTCAATCTAGGGCTTTTTAATTTGTGTTTAACCTTAGTGGAATTTGAAATGCAGGACCATTATATACTACACACTACAGAGTCTCAGATATATCTTTCATTCACTTGTGAGGCACACAGATTTGTAACCTGCAAGTATTCCCTTATTATGCAGAGCACTGACGGGTGTGCTTAGTTTTCTATGTTGAATGCAGAGCATTGGCGGGTGGGCTTATTAAATTGATTTATAATATTGGTTCTTACACTCTTACTTTTTTTGGTTCATATACAGTAGTTTACTAACTTTCGATTAACTCAGGATAGATTAATGTCCTAACTTCGCCGTCAGGACTACTCTTGGGACCACTAGGGATTATGCCAAGCCGTTATTTTCAGGACTCCAGAATTAGTTGAGGTGCGAGCAAACTGATCTGGACATTCAGTTATCAAAGAAAAAACTACTCTTAATCGCACACGCACACGCACACGTATATGGGATAGATGCCCTAATTGTGAGGTTCAATATATTTGATTATAATTAATCCAACAAGTAAATAACGAGTGAGATTGATATGTTTTTCGGTAAAAGGGTGAGATTGGTACGTTTAAGTACTCAACTCAAAACCAATGGGCAATGCTAGGGGTCGAGCCCCAACCCGTATACTAGTTCTCGAGGTTTCATTAATTTAACAATCACAGATGCACGAGAAAGCAAACAATGGCCAAGATATTATTCAATTTTGGACTAATAATTGGAGTCATACCTACAATTCTCTTGGAGTCTCACCAACAAGTCACAGATTCAGTACGTCTCAAGAATTTCAATTTTTCTGCCAAAGCAGGACCCCTGTTGGAAATTTGACTTTGTCTTCATTCCTTCGACTTTAAACTAAAGAAAATACAAAAAAACAAAACAAATGTCCATGGGTTTCTAAGCACATGCATAGGTTTAGCAGGCCATTGTTGAAAAGAAGAAGATAAGAAAGAACACAGCTGTGCGGTCAGCACAAAGCAAACTATGATGTTGTTTTTTACTAAAGAAGATAAGATAAGAAGAAGATTCAAGATCAATTCTCTATAAATACCCACACAAAATTAGCAAGAAAAGCAGAAAACACAAGGTCTTTAGAAATATCTCTCACTTCCAAAATTAGCATCTCTCTCTCTCTCTCTCTCTCTCTAAACATGGAAAGCCCAAAGTCGCCACTTCAGCCACCAACTTATGGAAACGTAATCACAGTTCTCAGCATTGATGGAGGTGGAATAAGAGGGATTATCCCTGGGACTATCCTGGCCTTCCTAGAGGCTGAGCTTCAGGTAGAATACATATGGTTATACATATAGACGTATAAGTACTCAAAAATGATATGAGTATTCATATTCGCATACATCAAATGCACGGACAGTGCATCTTAACCGTCAAAAAACATTTTCGACAGTACGGATGTTAAATACTCTATTAATCCGGACCGTCGGTTTGTTGAAATGAACAGTTAAGATGCGTTCGTGCATGCAGCATACTCGCGAGTGTGCGTACTCATAGCATGACTGCATATAAACTATATGCATATATACATAGAACTATAATAATAAACGAAAATAGATATGTATGTTTTTTTTATTTTTTATATATCACTATATATCTCTGTTTCACAAGTTTTGTTTTTGTCTTTTTTTTTTTTTAAAGTTCCACCATTTTCTGAATAAAATAATTAAGTGCTTTGTATTACTTTTTCTTTTTTTTTTTTTTTTTTTTGAATTGTTGCACTCTAGTTTAAATATCTCTGTTAATTCTTTAAATATGAGCAAACAGTATGAGCCGTTATGCACGAAAAGTGTTATGTTTATTCTTAATTGAAGAATGAATAATATTTCATCTACTAATTCATATTAATTTGGTCATGCAGAAGTTGGATGGTGAGGAAGTAAGACTTGCAGATTACTTTGATATTATTTCAGGAACAAGCACAGGTGGTCTTGTGACCGCCATGTTAACCGCACCGGACGAAAATAGCCGTCCATTATTTGCCGCTAAAGATATTATAGACTTCTACCATGACCACTGCCCTAAAATATTTCCACAAGTCAGGTAAAAAACACAAGTTATAATTTTACTTAAATTTTTGGGTTCCATACATTTTAATTGTCCATTTTCAATGTTCTTGCTATTTTTCGATTGCATATATCTTTCAATCTACAATGTTTTTTTTACGATTTTGAAAACTTTTTATAATAGAACTAATTGAGAACTATCAAATAAGATTCGTATTGTATATTTTCGGAGATCCTTATCGAAAAATATAAACAAATAAAAACTAGCACAAATATAGAAAATAGACAACAAAATCGGAACGGAGAGAGTATATTGTATGGTTCTTAACATGTTTGCAAATTCTCACAAGCAGCTCACTATTTCCTCAAACTACAAAGATAATGACAGCCTTATCAGGACCAAAATATGATGGGAAATATCTCCACAACATTGCCAAAGAAAAGCTTGGAAGTATAAAGCTACACCAGACCTTGACTAATGTCGCAATTCCAACTTTCGACATCAAGAAACTCCAGCCAACCATTTTTTCGTCCTACGAGGTTAATTTCCATCCCTTTGTTAAATTCATATTCTATTGATTGGATTGAATTTAGAGTTTGATAAATTGTGAATTTTTTTTTTTAATTTTAGGTGAAGAATAAGCCCAGCTTGGATGCATTACTCTCAGATATATGCATCGGAACCTCAGCAGCACCAACTTATCTTCCTGCCCATTCTTTTGAAACCAAGGACCCTGATGGAAAAGTGAGAGAATTTAATCTAATTGACGGCGGTGTTGCTGCGAATAATCCGGTATGAATCAAGTTATTTGAAAAACACAAGTTAGAAAAAAAATTTGTTCATTATTTTTATTGTAGTGAACATTTTTCAACGTCTAGTAAAAAATTTAGATTATCAATTCATCTCAACAATAAATTATATAAAGCGAATTTTTTTGATCAAATTTGAGAAAAATATTGACAAGACAAAAATAAGCCAAAATAATTCTTTTAAAAAATTGCTGAATAGTTTAATAATTGAAGAATAAAATTAAAAAATACACGAAAAAATTATTGATAATTGCAATTTCGTAATACAATAGACGTAGGTAAGAGATGCATCATTATAGTTTGAGTACATTTCAACTAGGTTGGCACCTACTCAACTATTAATATTGGAATTTTTACTCGTGTCATGCCGTACCCATGCATGTGTTGTGCCCATGTCACGTACCCCAAAACAACGGCCCAACCTTGCCCACCTATAGGTATCGTGCTGTCTCGTGTCGTGTCTGAGCCGAACAATACCAATCTTAAACATGCCGTGCTCATTTCGTGCTTGTACCGCCCCAACCCGTTTGACAGCTCTAATAAGTAGTAAAATTATTACTCATCTCTAATGGCTAAAGCTTTTAAATGAGTTGGTAGTTGAGAATCTGCAGATGTATGCTCAATAATTTTAATGGGGTATATACTTCTACTAATTTTCTTAAATTTGTTTTTCTGCTAGACTTTAATTGCAATTGGTGAAGTAATGAAGCAGATCATGAGGGGAAGTTCAGAATTTTTTGCAATAAAGCAAATGGACTATGCTAGGCTTCTGGTTATATCATTAGGGACTGGTTCACAAAAAGAGGAAGAGAAATACAATGCAGATGGAGCAGCCAAATGGGGTTTATTAGGGTGGTTAACCAATGCTGGTTCCACACCATTAGTGGATGTGTTCACTCAAGCTAGTGCTGATATGGTTGACTACCACCTTAGTGTGATTTTTCAAGCCCTCCATTCTGAAAAAAATTATCTCCGGATTCAGGTAATTAATTTTTCTTGTGCTTAGTTTCAAGTAATTTTGTAGGGTTTTTTTCTTAAAAAAATTTTATAATTTGATTGTTTTCGGCTCAGAGAAATCAGAAAAGTTCAAATATATAGATTGTAGGGACCTAGTAGAAAAAAGTTTAGAAAAATACGAAAATAGGGTGTGAATTAAAGCATGATGGCTAGCTTGTTTTTTTGTTTGTATATTGAGCTTTATTTAGTTTTTTTCCAAAAGGAAGTTTGTAAAAAATACAAATAAGCTAAAAACACGTAATCGTTTCGTATTTTGTATCGATTGAGGTTTTTTAGTTTTTGTACCATAAAATTTTCATATCTGCTTCATTAATTTGGGAGAGAAAAATAACAAAATTTAAAAATAAATAAATATAATTTGAGAAGAGTTTACAACAGAAATTATATTTTGCAAAAAAAAAAGGGTGGTTTTTTTACTTATTTTTCTCTGTAGTTGAATTTGCGAGCTTCTGGTTAGCTGTTTTACTTTTTCAGATTTCTTCGACAGAGTATGTAAAAATTTTGACTTGAAATCTAAAATGAATTTGGAAAAACAACATGAGAACAAAAAAAACCAAAAAATCCAAAATTACACCAAACTAAAGTCCCAATTCTCATCAGCAAAAGAAAAAAGGAGAGGGAAATAAAAAAAAACTTCTTGATTTTTCTCTCCAATTTCTTCTAATTAAATACCACTCCATGACATTTAAACTTTTTTTGGAACTAAATTGCAGGACGACACTTTAACCGGGGTTGTAGCTTCCGTTGATATAGCAACCAAACAAAATTTGGAGGATCTTAGCAAAGTTGGTGAAAATTTACTCAAGAAACCCGTGGCGAGGGTAAATTTGGAAACTGGTCTCGTAGAGCCTTCTGATAAAGAAACAAATGAACAAGCTCTTCAAAGGTACGTACATACATCAAGAAATACTTATAAATTTTTTTAATTGTAATGGTTTACTAAATCACCGTAAAAACCCTAATTTTTTTTTTTTTTGAAATAATCTTATCTTGCAGGTTCGCAAAACTACTCTCACACGAGAAGCGACTTCGTGATATCAGATCTCCCCATGGAAACGCCACAAAGCCGAGGGATTTTAAACTAAAATTAGTTACTTAGGCAATGCAAAATAGTTACCGATTTCTTTTCGAATAATACCCGTTTGGGAAAATAGTCTTGTACGTACAACCATGTTTTTTTTCTCTTTATCTAGCCAGTGAATTGTCTAACTAAACGTTTTAGGAATTTCAATAAATGTTTATTAATTTGGTATCGGAGGAAGCTTGCTAATTAAATGTTGCATCCATCAATGCTTTTGCATGTGTTTCTTTTTTGGAATACTTGTGAAAGAAATTAAGGAGAAAGTGTTCTTTGAAAAAGACACGGCTACGTGATGTCTCTAGTATGTGCCTACTCATTATTAGTTTGATAACCAAGCACGACTGTGTTCCTGATCATAATTTTTCGAAAACAACTCCGACAAAGGCTCCGGCGATATTTTCTGTAATTTCTGTTTTCTTATGTTTTTTTTTTTTGGTAGGTTGTTGTTTTAGGGTTTTGATTATTAGATTCTTCTATTGTAACGACCCAGATTTTCCAATAAAAGCTCCATAAATACATTTGTATTTTGCACACTTCTAGGCCCTATTTTCCTCAATACAAAATTTACATCACCCATATAATACAAAAAGTCTCTGAATAAATATTCCTCTAAAAAAAAGTTCTCTCGATCAAATAAATAATCATCAAATCCTCCGAATCAGCCTCACTAACCCAGCTACACACCTGAAAGATAAAAATCTCCGGAAAGTATACGATACAACAGAATAACAATGCTTGAGCTTAAGTGGAATAAATAAACAACGATTATCAAGCCGATTTATCAATCAGAAGGGACCTCATACCCGGTCCTCCTCAGTACATGATCAGTGCCCTGCCCTCACCCACTTCACCTAGCCTAGCTATCTGGCTTTCCTGGATCAGCCAAGATATTGGCAAGGTCACTCGATCATCGTACTAAACAGTTCCTGACACTCTAGCCAAAATTATCATTTTCCATAACAAAATATTCCACTTTCAACAAAATTCCACGTAATCGAACAAATGATACGAGATATTCAAGAGGAGTACAAAATGATAGAAATGAAAGGATTCCGAAAATGGGAAGCATATCGTATACTCCCCGGGTTACCTCAAACTGATCGTGGTCGTTGTACCCATTAATCTCATCACCAAACTTAAACCCGTCATCTAATTTCATGAGTTCCATGCATGGCCAAGGCAACAGCCGAATGGTATCTATCAGTATGTATTTCTATGTTTTTTTTCCTCTTTCAAGTTTATTACTGAACTACTCTCTAACATGACCTAATGTATACATGCATATGTGAGTATTTATAAGGCTTATTTACCTTTTTAGTACCCAAAGTTTTCGCGAAATGTCAATTTCGTCCCCAATATTCAAATCGTGTCTATCGAGTCCCCAATGTTCACAATGTGTGTTTAAATGGTCCCTGTGTTTAACTCCGTCCGTCTTCTCCGTCAAATGCAGGGGTAATTTCGAAATTTCACCCCACAGCTTATCTTCAACCTCTAAACCCTTAGTTTCAACCCCCACACTTCACGGCCAAAATTCGTCCACCGCTGCCGCCGCCCTAAAACACCACTCCAGTACTTGGGGTCAGTGGATTTACAGCCGTAGTACTTGGTTTTTTCGGTGTCGGTGGAAGTGGAGAGGCCGACGAGGAACAAACATTTTAGGACTTCGAAAAAGTATGTTCGTGAACTAACAAATCCGGATGAGGGAGTACGTAACAACTACCAAAAACATACGAATGGGGCGTATGGTATTCTCCCTTTTTAAGGGCGTGTACCATAGATTTTTCAATGGAAGTCTCTCTGGACTCCTCAAATACGAGTACTTCTGAAAGTATTTCTGTGTGTGTGTGTGATTGGATTGTGTGCAAAACCACTCCAGTATTCAAGCAAAGAAGCTGATCTTCAGGGACTTTCTCGACTTCGAATCCCTCTCTCAGGTAATTAATCGAATTGTTTTTTTTAAAAATCAAATTAGGGTTTGGTTGAGTTTGATTTAGGAATGGAATCTTTCTCCCCCTCCCCTCCTCTTATCTTCTTCCTATTTTCTTCTTTTTCTGGTGTTTCCATTTTTTCACCAACAGCTTTTCAGATCTATGCTTGAGTGTGGTTCGGCGTCATCTGGGTTTTATGGCAGGGGTGGTGGCCATTGGGTGTTGGGTTGGGGTGGTGTCAGCGGTGGAGGAGCTTTCGGAGGTGGTGGGTGGATATGGTGGCAGTGGAGGTCCGAGGTGGTGGTGGGTATTTCGGATGAGGCGGAGGCGGTGGTGTTGCCGGTTTTCTGGTGGTGGTCGTGGGTGTCTCCGGTTCCACCGACACCGAAAAAACTAAGTACTACGGCTGTAAATCCACTGACCCCAAAAAAATCCCATACGACCACCGGTGGACGGAGGGGTGATGGTGCTGGAGTGGTGTTTTAGGGTGGCAACAGCGGTGGACGAATTTTGGCCGTGAAGTGTGGGGGTTGAAACTAAGGGTTTAGAGGTTGAAGATAAGCTGTGGGGTGAAATTTCGAAATTACCCCTGCATTTGACGGAGAAGACGGACGGAGTTAGACACAGGGACCATTTAAACACACATTGTGAACATTGGGGACTCGATAGACACGATTTGAATATTGGGGACGAAATTGACATTTCGCGGATACTTTGGGGACTAAAAAGGTAAATAAGCCTTATTTATAATACTCCCTCATTACTACTCTTACCTGCACCATTAAAACTCAACCACTGTCACCTTACTCCACGGCACCTACTCCCAATATTTACCCTCCTGTCTCTCTCATCCGGATATATCACACTCTATAATAACAAATATCTTGTATCTACTACTCCCACCGACAGTTATATCTCTATTATTTGGTAGCAGGAATATAGTTTTCCTTCCATCAAAATATGAGGTGTTACAATCTATCCCCCTAAAATAATTTCGTCCCCTAAATTTTACAGTTCAAAATATCTAATTTTTATAAAAACAAATCCACGCCTCAATAAATAAAATTATTTTAAATAAAAATACGGGGTATTACATCTATTGTATCTCTTTACCTTAGAAAAAAAGAGAGAAAGACTAACGATTTTATCTTGTTGTCACTGTTCATTTTCTCCGTATTTTTACCTGATCTTTCTTTAAAAGTTCAAGATAATATAATTAGGGTCTTGCTGAAGTCCGTCCATTAGGCGAGGATATGCATGTAATGACAAACAAGTTCGGATATTAATACGCTAGCTAGAAATAATTTTGCAAAACAAAATTTTCTTTGTTTGATTTTTCAAATAAAACGAACTCTTTGGCACATTAATTCAGAGAAGAAAAGATAGATCTAGAATGGAAAGCATATCCATTATCCGAAGCTGATGCCCTATACATGAAGTACAAAAGCAGATGAAAAGTAAACTTGGAGCAGCCTGAAATGCTAACAGCCTAACAGTCAACCTTGGTGCATGAGGTTTCCTCATGTTACCTACATTTCATGCACAAGCTAGCTACCTTCTTAACCGTGTTGTTGTACGCAGCCCTAATCTCTCTCTCTCTCATTTTGGGTTCAAATTTTTTTTGAAGAGAAAAAAGAATTTATTGATCTTCGGAAACAAATTACAAAGATTAAAAGGATAAAAAACAAAGGCATGACAACAAAGCAAGTGCAAAACAACAAGGCAACACCTCATTTCGAAGATCATGTGCCGCTAGGACCCAACGGGGAGATAACCAACACCCAAGATTGGCAAGATGCCAATCAAAACCTAAACCCACCCTCAAAAGAAAGACCCTAAAACCAAAAAACAAAGAATCAACCATTTTGGGTCCAAATTAATGTATGAGAGGGAACGGAATGGAGTACAACTTTCTTTCTTTCTTTTTTTATTTAAAAAAAAACTGGTTCTCCAGGTCAGTTTGCGCATATCTAGACTAATGGCATGGAGTACCATTTGACCAAAGGTCCGGCTTCCTCTCTCTTCCTCTCGCACAAATAAACATATTTTTCATCCAAATGTATCAAAGGGCATGGAGTGTTAAATTTCTTGGAGGGTTCCAACTTAAAACCAATTGGCAATAGGTGGAGTAACCTCAAGAATTTATTAACCAGGCTTGGGTGGCTTAGATGAGCAATGTGGGATAATTTAACACTCCCCCTCACGTGCAGCCCGGATGCACGTGGAGGTACAAATTGAGAAGAATAGGAGATTTTTTACTCGGGCAAAGGAGAATAATTTAACACTCCCCCTCACATGCAGCCCGGATGCACGTGGAGGTACGAATTAAGGCCACCTAAGACCTAGCTCTGATACCATGTTAAATTTCTTGGAGGGTTCCAACCTAAAACCATTTGGCAATAGGTGGAGTAACCTCAAGAATTTATTAACCAGGCTTGGGTGGCTTAGATGAGCAATGTGGGATAATTTAACAGTACCACTCAACCAAAGAAGTCCAGATAACTAACGGAGCCAAAATTTAAACACGTGGGCCCGAACTATGGATTAGAGGCGACCCAAGTACTAGGCTATTAAAACTAATGCCTAAGCCTCCAATTTTGAAAGGCCTCGTCTTCATGCATGTATACCTACTAGGTGGGCCTCTACGTGCTTCGCACGGTCGGTGACTCTCGTTGGATTAAAATTTATAGTGTATTTAATTGTGTTGTTTGGGATTTATGAAATTGTTATGATATACGTCTACGATATAATGCATGTAGTCGAACATTACATGGGGAAGTCAATTCTAGAGAAGAAGTTTTTTTTATTTATTTACAGAAAATTGGTCTAAAGGCCAAGTTTGGGGCTTTAAATGGTATTTAGTTCAGCTTAACTTATTTTAAGGCATCCAATACATTGATAAGAAATATTTGATGGCTCAAGGACAACACTAAACAAAAATACCCTTAATGAAGCAGTAAAGCCGCGTGTGAGGAATTTCAGATTTTTGCTACCATTGAAAGTGACTAGCCAAGCACTCACTTTCACTACAGCTATTACCCGTCACTTTCACTACAGCTACTACCCATCACTTTCAATACCCAAGAGTTCTCATCACGTGTCTCTCTCTCTCTCTTTCTCTCTTCAAGCGTGTGAGTCTGGGACAAATTAATTGGTTTCAATTCTGGAACTTTCTTCTCATGTGTGGAACAAAATTAAATGGGTTCAATTTTGAGATTCAATTTTAGGTTCTTTGGGGTAGGGTATAGTGAGTTTAGGCATTTTAGGGTGCACTTTCCAATTATAGGGTTTTAGTTGTTTATGCACTTTCATAGGGTATCCTAGTGTTTTAGACACTTTCATAGGGTACCCTAGAGTTTAGGTTTATGGTGCACTTTTCAATCATAAGGTTTTAGTGGTTTAGACACTTTCTTAGGGTACCTTAGGGTTTTAGGCACTTTCATAGGGTACCATATAGTTTAGGTTTATGCACTTTCATTAGTTTTGGGGGTTTATGCATTTTCATTGGCTAGTGTGGGCATTTCTGGTATGTGTAGGTGATTTGTCCTCTTGGTATTAAAGAAAAAGTTGATGTCCTTATTGAAGTAAAGACTCATTTACTATGTCCTTCCAAAAACGGACCCTTTTATTTAACTGTATTGCAATGCATGCAGATTTTTGTAATTATTAAGCGGTCGTTGACTTAGTTTCTCATCACTTCTCAGAATGAGCGCAAACAAAAAAGGTGGTGGTTGGATTTTTTTCAATAAGGACATCAACTTTTTCAATTTCAGCTCTTCGTTGGATTTTTTTTGCCTCTACCATTCGCGTGTGTTTGGTAGTGGCTTTCACCCTCGATGTACCCATTGTCGAGTTTTAATAAATTTTGTTGCCGATAAAAAAAAAAACAAAAAAGGTACTTTGAAAACATAATTTTTTTTTAATCTAATGGTGCAGTTAATTTATGGGGGTACAACTACAGGAATTTAGTTCTGTGAGTACAAATTTTTAAGTGCGTGTGTGTGTGAAAATAGCGTTGAACCTATGATTGGATGAACTTGGAAGGCCCAATCCACTTGGGGCTAGCATGGGAATTTCCAATTTCACCATCTTGTTTATCTTCTCCTACTCTTGTGTGTGTCTCTTCATATATTTGTTGGCTTATTTATGTTTTTGGTTCCCAAAATATTAGCAGACTGTCAATTTGGTCCCCAATCTAGACTTTTAACCAATTTAGTCCTCAACATTTAAAATGTTTGTCAAAAGGGGGGCATTCTTGGTATTTCACCATCCAACGCCCGTTTATTTGAAAAACAACAAAAGTTTATTTACCATTTTGGTCCCCAAAGTATTATCGAACTACTAATTTGGTCCCCAATTTAATGTTTTACTTTTTAGATTCCTCTCGTAGAGACGGATCAATAATTCATAAAAATTTAACACAAAAACTAACAAGTGCGGAAAATGGATCACGTAATATAGTTCACAACTAATTAATTAGGCATAGCAATAGACTTTTTTTCATGATCGATGTGCATAATAAAATTGTATCTGAGATTCCAACAGATATTTTTTTACAATCAGATTGTAATAGACCTTGATCCAACAAGAAACATATATATTTTTTATTCTAAATTTTTTTATGACAACAACTTACCTACTAAATCTATTGTTGGTGTAGACACGTGCTCAGTTATCAGCTCACATTTGTTAGTTTTACGTCAAATTTTTGTAGATTATTTGTTTATCTTAATGACAGACAGGAATTGTAAAAATAAAAACTTATGATACAAACTGCACTAAAAATTTGAGTTTGGATTAAAAAAATAAGTAGAGAATTTGACTTATTTTGTATATTTATACCAAAAAAAAAAGAGCCTGGATCATAATTTTTAATTCATGAAATAAGACATTTTGACACAAATTTTAACCGTTGGGGAGTGGGGACTTAATCGGTTAAATGTCTAGATTGGGGACCAAATTGGTAATTCGCTAGTACTTTGGAGACCAAAAAGGTTAACAAACCTAAATTTTGTGAAACAAAAGCTCGCTGGATGTTGAAATTCCAAGAATGCCCCTGTTTAGACGGAAACAAGTAACGGAGTTTGAACCGGGGATCATTTTGACACACATTTTAATCACTGGGGACTAAATTGGTTAAATGTCTAGATTGGGGACCAAATTGGCAATTCGCTAATATTTTGGGGACTAAAAAGGTGAATAAACCTATATTGTTCATAAATCACCTCTGAAATCAAAGAGATGGAACACACATGAAATAACTGCTTGGAATACATACATAGGCAACACAGTTGAAACTACCTTAAGGCAGGGGAATTAGAATAAACAGAACAAGCCAGTGAATACTGCAAGAAAGATGGCGGTAAAACTCAATCAAATGGGAGTAGAAAAATCTCCATAGCTACTAGATATATTTATCAGAGAATAGATTATTTCCACTGGCGATGGAAACAACTGTTTCCTCCAAATCAATTACAGCAGTTCGTGTGATTGTATCCTACACAAACACATTGACTACACAATCACACAGACTGCTGTGATTGATTTGGAGAAAACATTTATTTCCGTCGGCGGTGGAAATAATGTTTTCTCTATTTATCAACATCGGCCATAAGCTGTCGGAACCGGGGGCCCTGTAGTGAGCGAGCTCACTACACGCATGTAGTGAGCTCATTCACTACAGGCCCCCCAATTCCCTGAGATGTCCTAATCATGGGTATATGTACTTCCTTTGTCTCCATCCTTTATTTAGTACTAAATATATACTTCCTTTGTCTTTTTTAAGTGATTCCTTCGGAATACGTGCAATTTAAAAACACATTTCTTTATATAAATTTTCTTATACCAAGTTAAAGTGTTCATTGAGTACTTTAATTTAGTGCAAAAAAATAAAAAAACGTTATGCGAAAGTACATTTTTTAACTTCCACAAAAAATACACGTTTCTCAAAGGTATGTACCACTTAAAAATAGATGGAGGGAGTACTGTGTTAGTCTAATGTGCATTGCACGTCGTGTTGTTCTCAACTTCTCATTGCTCAAGTATTTGCTCATTCTCAAGTTCAATATTTTCCGAGCTAATATTTGCCAAGTATAGACAACGCTTCACAATATTATTATCAAAAAAGATTTTTTTTTTTGAACTGGATTATCAAAAAAGATCAGACTCACAAGATTCTAGCACATTGTTTTTGAACAATGAACACCAAATATTATTGCCATTTCATAATTAATCTCTAGTAAGTACAAGTCTCTCTTTTTATGCAATATGCCACTCATACAGCATACAACTCTCAAACAGAGAGCAAAATCACCTTGGAACCAGGGACAAACCGGACAAAACTTGCATCTCAGAAAGCATCTAGTACTATACTCTTGGCTGTGAAGGGGAATCTGGAGGACAGACACACCACTGCAGGCCTCCCTGCCAATGCACCCATTTGACAGCAAGAGAACTCTTTTTTATTTTTTATTTTTTTATTTTTTTTACAGAATTTTAGTCTAAAAAAGAAACATTTAATTATCATTAAGATAAGTCACTCTTTTTTGGGGTTTAGGTTTAGGGTGCACTTTCCTATTATAGGATTTTTGTGGTTTAGGAACTTTCATAGGGTACCTAGGGTTTTAGGCACTTTTATAGAGTACCCTAAGGTTTAGTTTAGACACTTTCATAGGGTACCCTAGGGTTTAGGTTTATGGTGCACTTTCCTATTATAAGGTTTTAACGGTTTAGGCACTTTCATAGGATATCCTAGGGTTTAAATTTAAACATTTTTATAGGTTACCCTAGAGAGAGAGAGAGAGAGAGAGAGAGAGAAATTGAATTATGTGAGACTTGCGTCAAATAGCAAAGTAACGGGGCTGCACGTTGTGCAAAGTAAAGGGGGCTGGATTGTCCAGTTTCCCAAAAGATTTTATCAAGATTTGATAAAATCAACGCTTGATTTTATCAAATAAGAAAGAGGTTTGATAAAATATCAGCTTTTTTGCATTAAAAAAGATGAAATTTTATCAAACATCTTCCTCATTTGATAAAATCAATCCTGATTTTATCAAAGATAAAATCATTTGGGTTAACGTGAAGTTGGTCCAATAATTGGACGCCGATGCTTTGCTCTTTTTTTTTTCTTTTTCCGGGGAAATTCCAAGCCGCCGCTTTCGTTCAAATCCTATTTTGTCTTTCTCACTCCTAAATAAACCTTGGGCGCGTGGGAGAGTTTTTCGCTTGACACATGCATGTCGTGTCAGAGCTACCTTTGACCTTTTTGTATCGTCTCTCTCTTATCTTCTCTCTCTCTCTCTCTCTCTCTCTCTCTACACGCCTCCTCTCTTTCTCTTTTCTCTCTCTTTCTTTACAGGCATTGAATTTAAGACTCTCTCTCTCTCTCTCCTTTTTATTTTTTAGACTTTAAATGTTTATAACTTTTAATTTATATATCCGATTTTGAAAAAAAAATTATATTTTTAAAACATACTCGACAACATCTATCAAACAAGACCCATATTGAATATAAAATTGTGTACAGAAAAAATAACTTGAGAAGTGTGAATTCTCTCATGTTATAGGGTGTGAATTTTGCATTTGAGGGGTGTGAATTCTTTTATTTTGGGGCGTGAATTATGTATTTGGAAAGTGAGTTGTGTTGAGAATGTGTGAATTGTGCAATTAAGGGGTGTGAATTCTTTCATTTTATAGGGTGTAAATTGTTCAGAAGGGGTGTGAATTCTTTCATTTTATAGGGTGTGAATTGTTTAGAAGGGGTGTGAATTTTGTATGTTGGAGAGTGAGTTTTGACTTGAATTATGCATTTTAGTAATGTGAATTCTTTCTTTTGGGTTGTGAGTTGTGTGTTTTAGAGATTGAGTTGTGATGTATTTGAAGGGCGTGAGTTCTTTTTTTTTTTTTTTAGGGTGTGAATTATTTAGAGGGGTATAAAATAACTTTTTAAACATATACACAATTTCATATTCACAATTGATCTTATTTGAAAGATCTCATCTAGTAGATTTCACACATATAATTTTTTTGTAAAATGAATGTATATAACAAAAGTTATTTTATTTTTAAATTGAAAACAAGAGAGAGAGAGAGAGAGAGAGAGAGAGAGAGAGAGAGAGAGAGAGAGAGAGAGCACCCAGTACAACTGCTAGCTTGCTACACACCAAAGAGAGAGAAAGAAGCTATAGGCTACAACTGCTACACGCCTACACCATCAATGCCCACGACTAGCTGGTGATGTGACAGAACATATCCCATTTATTACCCACAAGCGGAGAAGAGAAATAAGGAGAGAGCGCATGTGCGGGACAGTGGAGAGAAAAAATACTCATGCGCGCGTGAAAAAGGACTTAAGAGAAATGTATTTGATATGAGGTGGGCTTGGACGGGAAGGTCCTGACAAAACGGGGCCGGCCAATCAGTACCCCTTTTTTTTTGTTTTGAACTGTCTATATATTCAAAGCTTAATTGAAAGCCCAAGCTCCCTCGGCCCATTGAAAGCCCACTTCAAAGAAATACACGGGCCTTGGCCATTCTTTTCGGCCCATTGTAAGCCATTAAAGTACCTCAAATTCGAGCATTCAGCATTCTTATCTTGCTATCAAAGAAAAGAAAACAAGTATATAGATGGAAGAAAAGCAGAAATCAAGAGAGAGAGGGAAAAATGTCTGGGATGGAGAGATTGCAGAGGATGTTCGCCGGTGCCGGCGGTGCGTTGGGACACCCGCCGCCGGACTCGCCGACTCTCGATTCATCGGAGCAAGTTTACATCTCTTCACTTGCCCTCCTTAAAATGCTCAAGCACGGTATTCATCCTCCTCCTCTCGATTTTTAGGGTTTGCGTTTATGAATGGTACTACTAATGATTCAGTTAATAGGTTTAGATCTTAGTCACGAATCGTCAGTACCCTCCGCTCTTGCTCTCAATTCTCGTTTTGTGCTGGCACTCTTGTCCTCGCTCTCTGGAAATTAAGTACTTCCATAGATGCTTTCACGTTTCACGCTTGTGCTCACGCAGGCGCATTATGTGACTTAAGTGTGCATGTTTTTTAATCTAATTAGTGTTTGAATTTTGTGGGCATGGGGACTGATGACAGGAAGGGCTGGAGTTCCGATGGAAGTGATGGGGTTGATGTTGGGGGAATTTGTGGATGAGTACACAGTTCGTGTCGTTGATGTATTTGCAATGCCGCAGAGTGGTACTGGTGTTAGTGTTGAAGCCGTTGATCATGTTTTTCAGACTAATATGCTTGATATGCTCAAACAAACTGGAAGGTATCTGTTCCCTCTCTTTCTTAGCTGTTCACTTGGACAATGATGTTGTATATATGGACTACTATATAGAAATGAAAATCTCTTGTTGCTTTCAGAAATGCATGTCTCTGTATTGATTATAACTGGAACAAACATGCTTAGAATATTCGTATATAATTCTACTGTATGTTTTTGGGTTGTTGGATCAAAGATAATCAATACCTCGATGGTTCCAGAGGAAAACAAGCCAACTGGTGCTGCAGTTTTTTTGTTTTTTCCGAAAAAAAGGAACTTGTGACTGAAGATCCTGCTATCATGATGCTTAATTACAAATGACGGGAATATTTAAGCTAAGAGTAGATGTGGCTGGTGGGTTTTGGTTAGAGACATTTACGGGCCGGTACAGATGTAAACGGCAATGCACGCCCAACTCAGATTAGGTTCTGAAAAAGCCCACGCCCTAAATCGTATGAAAAAGCCCCTCTCTCTCTCTCTCTCTCTCTCTCTCATCAACTCTCCAAACCGTATGAAAGTTCCTAAACCCTAGGGTAATGAAAGTGCCTAAATCTAAACCCTAGGGTACCCTATGAAAGTGCCTAAACCCTCAAAAACCATATGAAAGTGCCTAAACTTCTAAAACCCTATGAAACTGTATGATACCCTAAGTGCTTAAACCCCAAAAAAGAGTTACTTACCTTAATGGTAATTAAAAAAAGTGACTTACCTTAATGGTAATTAGATGCCTCTTTTCTAGACTTAGAGGTAAAAATCTGTTTTGGTTATGGTTCTGGATCAGGGTTCAACAAGTTGTTTGTCTGTGTTTTAGGGAAGTGCATGTATGTTAGCTTTGATGTTACTGGAAGTTTGAACTAGTTATTACAAATTATCTCCAAGTCCCTGCCCCATTATTTTCAAGAGAAAAAGCACACAAATGTACCCATGAACTGCTAATGTAATTAGCATTGGTATGCTGCTTTGTTTGTTTTGCTTTAGAGACAACCTGCTTTGTTGTAACATTTACCTTGTGCTTCTGTTGTGTATTACAGACCGGAAATGGTGGTTGGATGGTATCATTCACATCCTGGATTTGGCTGCTGGCTCTCTGGTGTGGACATTAACACTCAACAGGTTGTTTTCTATCGATGTTTCCTGTTTTCTATAGTAGTAAGACTAGTAGTATTATGTATTTGTCTTTGTCATCTTAGGTAAGATGTCTACCGTGTTTTTCGAGTTCATTATATTCTACGGGGCTGTTTATTCAGGAATTTGTGGATAGGTTTATCAAGGAAAAGTTGGGAAACCCAAACAGTCTATTTAGCTTTTTACTTAACTTCTTCATTTACCTGTTATATACCTCCACGAATCCTTGATCCAAAAATCATTAGTACTTTTTTGTACTTTTTACTGGTTTATAGGAAACACTGTGTTCATTGATGTTTTTATTGGTTTGTTGTTTTTTTCTCTACTTTTGGGTGATCTCTTTTTTCATCTGAACTCTACATATTTGTAGTTGACATTTTTGTGTAGAAAAGTAACCTTTTAATTACATCTTCGCCCATTTAAAGTT
>OY978226.1:30993769-31066587 GCA_963854785.1 Vaccinium vitis-idaea | reverse complement strand
AAATCCCGTAATGCCAAGATCTGCTGCCATTTTTAAACCATCTCTAAGAGCCCAGAGTTCGGCTCCTAAGGCTGAAGTTTGACCAATTTTCCTTTGAAACCCTTTCACCCAGTTGCCGTGGACATCTCGTAACAACCCCCCAGTGGTTGCAATACCACCATTTGCTCTTGCTCCATCCACATTTAATTTGAGGCAGTTTATATGTGGAGGAACCCAACCCACATTCATCGTGAAAGGAACACCACGCCGACTACTAAAGTTGTTTCCAAACAACTCCCATTCCAATATACGGTTAAGACATTCACCAACAGAAACAAGAGGAGTATTTTCATTGTTCACCAAATTAAAATGCCTCCTGTTTCTATTAAGCCATAAGCACCAGCATACCATTGGGAAAATAGTGCTCCAAGGATGGCCTGATGAGTGGATCTTTTTATCGTGGCAAAATCGATACACCCACTCTGCAAAACTATGATTTGAATCAAAGAAACCAGGTAACACACCAATTTCCTCCCAGAACAACTGAGCTAGCGGACAGAACCGGAGGATATGCATGGGATTTTCCAAAGAATTTTGACAATGAGGACAAGTTTGGTCTGGTGTAATATGACGCAGAAACAAGAACTCCTTAGAGGCAATACGGTTTTGGAGAGCTAACCAAAAGAAGTAGACAACTCGAGGATGAGCATTTATTTTCCAAACCCAAGACCAGTTGGAAATAGGTTCAGTGAAAGAAGGAAGGGTGACTAGATTGTACGCAACTTTAGGACAGAACACACCGGAGTTGGAATTCCAAATGTAAAAATCAGTTTCTTCGCTAAACCACGAAAAAGAAGTGCCTCTAATAAGGTAAATAATGGGGCTAGGGAGCACAAAAGATAACACATTAAAATCCCATTGATTGTTAATCCACACATCGCTAACTTTAAGAGACAAATCCATATGATTTAGGGGCCCATCAATCATAGTACGCAAGGCACCATTGCCCAACCAATTATCTGTCCAAAACAAGGTTGTCTTACCATTTCGAATAACTTTCCTACAACCTGAAATTAGCAAGGGGTAACCCTTACACAGACTACGCCACAAGAATGAGGGTTTGTAGTGGCTATTGGCCGGATTCCCGTATTTTCCCCTAAGGACTTTGGTCCAAAGAGAGTCCTCCTCCCTCATGAACCGCCAATTCAGTTTAGCCATGGCCACAATATTAGCTTTCCCAGAATCTCTAAGGCCAAGTCCCCCGAGACTCTTGTCCTTAACCACATTGGACCACTTAACAGCATGGGTTTTCCGTTTGGCTTCCGACGACCCCCAAATAAAATCTCGATTAATTTTATCAAGCTGTTTAGAGACCGAGACAGGCAGTAAATTACACTGCATGATGTAGGAAGGAATGGCCAAGTTAACTGACTTCACAAGAGTGACTCGACCCGCCATCGAGAGACAATTTCTTTTCCAACACGCTAACTTAGCCCTGACTTTATCAATTAAAAATTGAAAAGTGTGTTTATTCGGTTTAGGCTCCTAATATTTAAAACTTTTGGTTTCACTTGGAGCTAACTACAATGTTACGTAAATTTAACTAATTTGATTGAAGTCATGCTTAGGAGCCTCACTTGAACAAATTAATGGTTTTGGTAAATATTAGGAGCCTTACTTATGAGCTATTTTAGGAGCCCATTATGGATTCAGTTGGGGTTTGTGAAACAACGGCCAAGGGCAAATACAGAATTTTCATTCGGAGGTGACAAAGCATAAATAATTTTTTTCATGCATTAATGCTCCATAGAAAATAGGAAAAGTCAGCCATAAATACAAGGGGTCCTTGCTGTGCATTGGTGCATGCATGGCACTGTGTCATGTACGATATCCGGCCGTCCGTTGCGAAAATGCACGGCTCGGATGAAATCAAGCAATGTAGTTGGATTTGATCTGAACAGTGCATTTTCGTAATGAACGGCATAAATATATCTTGGTTAAAAATTTATTAGACATAATTTAATTAGGATATTGATCTGTATTATCTATCTACTCACATATGAAGTGAATTTTAATTTATTTAATGTGTGCTATTTTTATATAACAGACCCCGCAGTACACTTTACATTGTTGTATTTTGGTGAGGGGAAAAAAAATAAAAAATCTCACATTCCCTGCATCGATCCAACTTGGTGCCGAAAACGTGGTTAACTATGGATAAAGATACGGGTACAGAGACCATGGTACAGAAAACGTACCGATCGCGTTCGGGGACCCACTTTTGGGTCCTACACGAGTGATCCGAACCGTTCATTGTTCTTAAAACATTTTTCCTAGGGGCCCCACAAAATTTTAGCTCAATCGGATGGTTGGAAGTGCTCCAACCAAAGTCCCACCGTTGCAACTTTACGGTTCGGATCACTCATGTAGGACCCAAAAGTGGGTCCCCGAACGCGATCGGTACGTTTTCTGTACCATGGCCTCTGTACGCCCAGCACTGTCTGTTAACTATCCGAGAAAAGCCGCCATTATATATTCTACAATATACTCACCATAAAATCCAAACTGTATTTCCTAACAGTCAAACAACACTTCCAATCACTCATCCAACTACCTACAAGGCTATATAATTAATCTTCTTGGCAATGAGAATAAATTAATTAGTTCCTCCAAATAACACTGCTGCTCTCTCCCTCCATCCCGAAAAGTTAGTCCATCACGAAAAGTCATATAATTTTTGAAAAAAATATAATACTTCCTTGCTTCCTACCAATTAAAAAATCTCAATTAGATTTTCAATTTGGTGAGAAGAAATTCTGAAAATTATGCACGGAAGTACATTATTTTATAGTCTCTAAATCACAGTATTTAAGTAGGGGACTAACTTTTGGGACGGAGAGAGTATTTATCTTTTGTCGTAAGCTAATTTTCATTTTCTTTTCAATTGGCAAAAAAGATTCTATTAATCTTTGAATCAAGGGCACACCAGCAAAAACATCACTCAAGAACTAAATCCAAATTAAGGAAGGCAAGAAGCTAACCAAAACCTCACAATCGCTACGACACCGAACAACCCACTATCAAAACAACCTAAAACCAAAAGAACAAAAGAAAGCCCCCAAGAATAAAACGAAAGTCCACAAGGATAAACCAAAAGCCACCAAACTTCAAGATTGAAAATCCATAGAAAGAGAGACACCAACATCGAAGCAATCATCATCCTCCAATGCAGCAGCATCATCCTTTCTGCTCTTCTTCGTTCATTTCAACAAATTTCTTTAAATTATAGCTTTTTTTCCCTTTAAGTTTAATGCCCAACCTGGTACCTGTGTCCATCGTCTTACTAGCTAACTTGAAAAGAGTTTGAACTTTTACTTCGTGTTAAATATACATGAAATTGATATCCCACACAATGTCAAATATACGATCATGATGAGTTTAATTATCCTATGAAATTATACATCATTTGTTAGGTTTTTTTTTTTAAGAGCATCTCCAACGGGAGGAGTCAAATCTTACATGGAGCTCCACTTGTTAAAATTGTCATCATAGGTCTCTCCAATCTTACCATCAAATGAAAGTCAAATCCTAATGGATTTGAAGATAACCAATTTGCTTCGAAACTGACGTCAAATGTAAAATGTAAAAGTAGCCTTTTGAAAACCAATTTGCCTCCGGAGGTTTTTGGTTTGCTGTCGATGAATATCGGTCGCTTTCGGGTGTCCGATCAGTCTTTTGAGAGCTTCTCTCGCACAAGGTCTGGAGGTGGTGACATAGTTTTGAATATCGGCTGATATATACCGTATCGGCCGGTTCGTCTTGGAATTTGGAGGCTCCGATATGGATACGTACCCTACCATATCAGCCGAAACGCCTTAAAAAAATTCATGACCGATACACTCGATTCGTGTAATGTATCGCTGATACGTACCGATACCGATAAACCGATACCCGATAAAAAAAAAAACCAAAAATAGCGTTTGGTTTGTTTTGCTTTGGTTTTTTCGAAAGACAATTGGTTTAATTAAATTTCTTTTTCTGGGCTGTACGTAGTTCCCCGCAGGCATGGTTTGAATGGTTCTTCAACTTGTTCGAAGAAAAACAGTTCATGATACTGATGGACCGAAAACTCAGATAGATATCAATTATTGTTCATGAATCTTCCGTGGCCCTGATTGACCTTTCAACACCATCATTTCATTGTTGATATACACACATAAATGCGAACAAAAGAGGAAAATTCTACACAAATGTGATCACAAGACTACTACTAACATATCTTATCACAAGACCTACTACTAGTGCGGCTACTAGGGATTATACCAGACCGTCACCTCTAGAGCTCCGGAGCAAATTGTCTCCGGCATTCGGCTATAAAAAAAAAAAAAAATCCCATTCCCTGCATCGATCCAACTCGGTGACGAAAACGTGTAACGAAGAGAAGCCGCCATTACATATTCTACAATATAGAACCCAAACTGTATTTCCTAACAGTCAAACAACACTTCCAATCACTCATCCAACTACCGACAAGGCTATATACTTGATCAAAAATGATACATACACTCCCTCCCCAACCACTCCCCCTCTCACATGTGATGGGTCCCACCGTGGGTCCCACATGTGGTGGGTCCAACCACATGTGAGAGGGGGAGTGGTTGGGAGGGAGTGTATGTATGAGAAGAAATTAGTTCCTCCAAATAACACTGTCTGCACTCTCCCCATCTCCGTTGCGAAAAGTTAGTCCATCACGAAAAAACGTATAATTTTTGAAAAAAATATATTACTTCCTTGTTTCCTACTAATTTAAAAATCTCAATTAAGGTCTTTAATTTGGTGAGAAGAAATTTGGAAAATTATGTACAAAAGTGAATTATTTTATGATTAGGTTCCTTCAAATTATTTTATTTCCTTCAGGCACGGATATGCACTATGCATGTATGATTAGGGTCCACCTGCTACCTATTATGCCATTTACAGACATTATGCGTGTAAGTTAAACTCACTCGTGCATAGCCGAAAACGTGTAACGAAGAGAAGCCGCCATTACATATTCTACAATATAGAACCCAAACTGTATTTCCTAACAGTCAAACAACACTTCCAATCACTCATCCAACTACCGACAAGGCTATATAATTGTCTTGGCTATGAGAAGAAATTAGTTCCTCCAAATAACACTGTCTGCCCTCTCCCCATCTCCGTTCCGAAAAGTTAGTCCATCACGAAAAGACGTATAAATTTTGAAAAAAATATAATACTTCCTTGTTTCCTACCAATTTAAAAATCTCAATTAGGTCTTTAATTTGGTGAGAAGAAATTTGGAAAATTATGTACAAAAGTGAATTATTTTATGATTAGGTTCCTTCAAATTATTTTATTTCCTTCAGGCACGGACATGCACTATGCATGTATGATTAGGGTCCGCGTGCTACCTATTATGCCATTTACAGACATTATGCGTGTAAGTTAATCTCACTCGTGCATAGCACGGGTTCAACGCTAGTAGTAATAGAAATAGAAGTAGAGAATCTCATGGTGGACCTCAAAGGATTTATTAAAGAGGTTTGATACAACACACGAAAACTTTCCCATAAATCTTCTACGAAATGTGTACATTAGGTGAATCACACCCACACATTTTGTTTTCGGAGAAGATTTTGGAGAAGAATTTCATGTTAATTTCATACACTTTTCCTTTATTAAATCTAGCTAGTTGAGGTTTTAGGGTCCTAGTCACTGCAATGGCGCCCACACCTGCCCTTTGACTAGGGTTGTGTCTATTGATGATTTCCCAAGCTCTCCTCTCAACTTTATGGCCAGAGCCTTTCCATTCCATAGCGTGAATCTGTGATTATTTTTTTTACCCAACTACCGAAGTCACGTACTGTTTTTAAGGACTTTTTAATTGGGGATTTTTGTTACTCAATCTAGGGCTTTTTAATTTGTGTTTAACCTTAGTGGAATTTGAAATGCAGGACCATTATATACTACACACTACAGAGTCTCAGATATATCTTTCATTCACTTGTGAGACACAGATTTGTAACTTGCAAGTATTCCCTTATTATGCAGAGCACTGACGGGTGTGCTTAGTTTTCTATGTTAAATGCAGAGTATTGGCGGGTGGGCTTATTAAATTAATTTATAATAATGGTTCTTACACTCTTACTTTTTTTGGTTCATATACAGTAGTTTACTAACTTTCGATTAACTCAGGGTAGATTAATGTCCTAACTTCGCCCTGAGGTCTACCTCTTGAGCTTCGAAAGACACTTGTTTTAATTAAATTTCTTTTTCTGGGCTGTACGCACAGTTCTCCGCAGGTATGGTTTGAATTGTTCTTCAACTTGTTTGAAGAAAACAGTTCATGATATTGATGGACCGAAAACTCAGAGAGATGTCAACTATTGTTCATGAATCTTCTGTGGCCCTAATTGACCTTTCAACACCATCATTTCATTGTTGATATACACGCAGATATGCGAACAAAAAAGGAAAATTCTACACAAATGTGTTTCAAATCTGATCACAAGACTACTCTGGACATATCTGATCACAAGACTACTCTTGGGACCACTAGGGATTATGCCAGACCGATATTTTCAGGGCTTCGGAATTAGTTGAGATGCGAGCAAACTGATCTGGACATTCGGTTATCAAAGAAAAACTACTCTTAACCGCACACGTATATGGGATAGATGCCGTAATTGTGAGGTTCAGTATATTTGATTATAATTAATCCAACAAGTAAATAACGAGTGAGATTGATATGTTTTTCGGTAAAAGGGTGATATTGGTACGTTTTAAGTACTCAACTCAAAACCAATGGGCAATGCTAGGGGTCGAGCCCCAACCTGTATACTAGTTCTCGAGGTTTCATTAATTTAACAATCACACATGCACGAGAAAGCAAACAATGGCCAAAATATTAGTATTCAACTTTGGACTAAGAATTGGAGTCATACCTACAATTCTCTTGGAGTCTCACCAACAAGTCACAGATTCTTTTTTTTTGAACGGCAAAAAAGCAATATTTCATTGAAAACAACAAAATATTACAAGGAAAGTGCAAGGCCAACGACACCATAGAGTATACTAAAGGCCGAAAGCAATCACACAACACCAAAGAAGGTTTCAAAGTTGGCGAGAAGCCAACAAAAGAAACACAACCCAAAAAGAACCACCTAAAACCCAAAGACACCCATTGATGCCACCTAAAACCCAAAGACACCCATTGATGCCACCCGGCTCATCCCAAAAGACACATTCCAAAAATGAATTCGAAAAAACAAAAATAATGGGAAAACTTAAAATGGCACCAAAACCCCATGGACCCCATAGGCCCACAAACCCAAAAACCACACCCACGCCTCATTGCACCTGATCTCCACACCAAAACCCATGCCTGATCCCAAACATCAACCCAAGCGCCTTCTTCCTTCCATCTGCAGATCCGATGCCGGCAATCCCCATAGCAGTACCTAAGAATCCCCAAGGCAGCACCCAACACATAATAACCCATCTCCGTTGAGCCCTCCACACTGAACAAGAAGATGACCACAATTTTAGCCCTTTAAATCTACCTTCACTGGAATTGTCCCTTCAAATCCGCACTAAAACGAAATGAAAATATGGAACAGATTCAGTCTCAAGAATTTCAATTTTTCTGCCAAAGCAGGACCCCTGTTGGAAATTTGACTTTGTCTTCATTCCTTCGACTTTAAACTAAAGAAAATACAAAAAAACAAAACAAATGTCCATGGGTTTCTAAGCATATGCATGGGTTTAGCAGGCCATTGTTGAAAAGAAGAAGATAAGAAAGAACACAGCTGTGCGGTCAGCACAAAGCAAACTATTATGTTGTTTTTTAACTAAAGAAGATAAGATAAGAAGAAGATTCAAGATCAATCCTCTATAAATACCCATACAAAATTAGCAAGAAAAGCAGAAAACACAAGGTCTTTAGAAATATCTCTCACTTCCAAAATTAGCATCTCTCTCTCTCTCTCTCTCTCTAAACATGGAAAGCCCAAAGTTGCCACTTCAGCCACCAACTTATGGAAACGTAATCACAGTTCTCAGCATTGATGGAGGTGGAATAAGAGGGATTATCCCTGGGACTATCCTGGCCTTCCTAGAGGCTGAGCTTCAGGTAGAATACATATGGTTATACATGTAGACGTATAACTCAAAAATGATATGAGTATTCATATTCGCGTACATCAAATGCACGGACAGTGCATCTTAACTGTCAAAAAGCATTTTCGACAGTACGGATGTTAAATACTCTATTAATCCGGACCGTCGGTTTGTTGAAATGAACAGTTAAGATGCGTTCGTGCATGTAGCATACTCGCGAGTGTGCGTACTCATTGCATGACTGCATATAAACTATATGCATACATAGAACTATAATAATAAACGAAAATAGATATGTATGTTTTTTATTTATTTTTATATCACTATATATCTCTGTTTCACAAGTCTTGTTTTTGTCTTTTTTTTTTTTTTTTTTTTTAAAGTTCCACCATTTTTCGAATAAAATAATTAAGTGCTTTGTATAACTTTTTCTTTCTTTTTTTTGTTTTGTTTTTTGAATTGTTGCACTCTAGTTTAAATATATATCTCTGTTAATTCTTTAAATATGAGCAAACAGTATGAGCCGTTATGCACGAAAAGTGTTATGTTTATATTCTTAATTGAAGAATGAATAATATTTCATCTGCTAATTCATATTAATTTGGTCATGCAGAAGTTGGATGGTGAGGAAGTAAGACTTGCAGATTACTTTGATATTATTTCAGGAACAAGCACAGGTGGTCTTGTGACCGCCATGTTAACCGCACCGGACGAAAATAGCCGTCCATTATTTGCCGCTAAAGATATTGTAGACTTCTTCCATGACCACTGCCCTAAAATATTTCCACAAGTCAGGTAAAAAACACAAGTTATAATTTTACTCAAATTTTTGGGTTCCATACATTTTAATTGTCCATTTTCAATGTTCTTGCTATTTTTCGATTGCGTATATCTTTCAATCTACAATGTTTTTTTACGATTTTGAAAACTTTTTATAATAGAACTAATCGAGAACTATCAAATAAGATTCGTATTGTATATTTTCGGAGATCCATATCAAAAAATAAAAACAAATAAAAACTAGAACAAATATAGAAAATAGACAACAAAATCGGAACGGAGAGAGTATATTGTATGGTTCTTAACATGTTTGCAATTTCTCACAAGCAGCTCACCATTTCCTCAAACAACAAAGATAATGACAGCCTTATCAGGACCAAATTATGATGGGAAATATCTCCACAACATTGCCAAAGAAAAGCTTGGAAGTATAAAGCTACACCAGACCTTGACTAATGTCGCAATTCCAACTTTCGACATCAAGAAACTCCAGCCAACCATTTTTTCGTCCTACGAGGTTAATTTCCATCCCTTTGTTAAATTCATATTCTATTGATTGGATTGAATTTAGAGTTTGATAAATTGTGAATTTTTATTTTATTTTAGGTGAAGAATAAGCCCAGCTTGGATGCATTACTCTCAGATATAGGCATCGCAACCTCAGCAGCACCAACTTATCTTCCTGCCCATTCTTTTGAAACCAAGGACCCTGATGGAAAAGTGAGAGAATTTAATCTAATTGATGGCGGTGTTGCTGCGAATAATCCGGTATGAATCAAGTTATTTGAAAAACACAAGTTAGAAATTTTTTTTCTTGATTATTTTTATTGTAGTGAACATTTTTCAACGTCTAGTAAAAAATTTAGATTATCAATTCATCTTGACAATAAATTATATAAAGCGAATTTTTTTGATCAAATTTGAGAAAAATATTGACAAGACAAAAATAAGTCAAAATAATTCTTTTATAATAATTGAAGAATAAAATTAAAAAATACAAGAAAAAATTATTGATAATTGCAATTTCATAATACAATAGACGTAGGTAAGAGATGCATCATTATAGTTTGAGTACATTTCAACTAGGTTGGCACCTACTCAACTATTAATATTGGAATTTTTACTCGTGTCATGCCGTACCCATGCCTGTGTTGTGCCCATGCCACGTACCCCAAAACAACGGCCCAACCTTGCCCACCTATAGGTATCGTGCTGTCTCGTGTCGTGTCTGAGCCGAGCAATACCAATCTTAAACATGCCGTGCACATTTCGTGCTTGTACTGCCCCAACCCGTTTGACAGCTCTAATAAGTAGTAAAATTATTACTCATCTCTAATGGCTAAAGCTTTTAAATGAGTTGGTAGCTGAGAATCTGCTGATGTATGCTCAATAAACTGTCTAAAAACTTTCATCTAAATAATTTTAATGGGGTATATACTTCTACTAATTTTCTTAAATTTGTTTTTCTGCTAGACATTAATTGCAATTGGTGAAGTAATGAAGCAGATCATGAGGGGAAGTTCAGAATTTTTTGCAATAAAGCAAATGGACTATGCTAGGCTTCTGGTTATATCATTAGGGACTGGTTCACAAAAAGAGGAAGAGAAATACAATGCAGATGGAGCAGCCAAATGGGGTTTATTAGGGTGGTTAACCAATGCTGGTTCCACACCATTAGTGGATGTGTTCACTCAAGCTAGTGCTGATATGGTTGACTACCACCTTAGTGTGATTTTTCAAGCCCTCCATTCTGAAAAAAATTATCTCCGGATTCAGGTAATTAATTTTTCTTGTGCTTAGTTTCAAGTAATTTTGTAGGTTTTTTTTTCTTAAAAAAAATTTATAATTTGATTGTTTTTGGCTCAGAGAAATCAGAAAAGTTCAAATATATAGATTGTAGGGACCTAGTAGAAAAAAGTTTAGAAAAATACGAAAATAGGGTGTGAATTAAAGCATGATGGCTAGCTTGTTTTTTTGTTTGTATATTGAGCTTTATTTAGTTTTTTTCCAAAAGGAAGTTTTTAAAAAACACAAATAAGCTAAAAACGCGTAATCGTTTCGTATTTTGTATCGATTGAGGTTTTTTAGTTTTTGTACCATAAAATTTTCATATCTGCTTCATTAATTTGGGAGAGAAAAATAACAAAATTTAAAAATAAATAAATATAATTTGAGAAGAGTTTACAACAGAAATTATATTTTGAAAAAAAAAAAGGGTGGTTTTTTTACTTATTTTTCTCTGTAGTTGAATTTGCGAGCTTCTGGTTAGCTGTTTTACTTTTTCAGATTTCTTCGACAGAGTATGTAAAAATTTTGACTTGAAATCTAAAATGAATTTGGAAAAACAACATGAGAACAAAAAAAACAAAAAATCCAAAATTACACCAAACTAAAGTCCCAATTCTCATCAGCAAAAGAAAAAAGGAGAGGGAAATAAAAAAAAACTTCTTGATTTTTCTCTCCAATTTCTTCTAATTAAATACCACTCCATGACATTTAAACTTTTTTTGGAACTAAATTTCAGGACGACACTTTAACCGGGGTTGTAGCTTCCCTTGATATAGCAACCAAACAAAATTTGGAGGATCTTAGCAAAGTTGGTGAAAATTTACTCAAGAAACCCGTGGCGAGGGTAAATTTGGAAACTGGTCTCGTAGAGCCTTCTGATAAAGAAACAAATGAACAAGCTCTTCAAAGGTACGTACATACATCAAGAAATACTTATAATTTTTTTTAATTGTAATGGTTTACTAAATCACCGTAAAAACCCTAATTTTTTTTTTTTTTGAAATAATCTAATCTTGCAGGTTCGCAAAACTACTCTCACACGAGAAGCGACTTCGTGATATCAGATCTCCCCATGGAAACGCCACAAATCCGAGGGATTTTAAACTAAAATTAGTTACTTAGGCAATGCAAAATAGTTACCGATTTCTTTTCGAATAATACCCGTTTGGGAAAATAGTCTTGTACGTACAACCATGTTTTTTTCTCTTTATCTAGCCAGTGAATTGTCTAACTAAACGTTTTAGGAATTTCAATAAATGTTTATTAATTTGGTATCGGAGGAAGCTTGCTAATTAAATGTTGCATCCATCAATGCTTTTGCATGTGTTTCTTTTTTGGAATACTTGTGAAAGAAATTAAGGAGAAAGTGTTCTTTGAAAAAGACACGGCTACGTGATGTCTCTAGTATATGCCTACTCATTATTAGTTTGATAACCAAGCACGACTGTGTTCCTGATCATAATTTCTCGAAAACAACTCCGACAAAGGCTCCAGATGCTTCCGTTGATGTGGCCACAAAGGAGAACTTGAACAAACTTGTTGAAATTGGGGAAAACCTGTTAAAGAAGCCAGTTTCGAGGGTAAACTTGGAAACGGGTCTAACCGATCCAATTGAAAAAGGAGGCACAAATGAAGATGCTTTGAAAAGGTACACAAAAAATTTGAAAAAGATTCACTTACTGTGGTACGTAATTTTAATCAAATTCTTTTGTTAGTAAAATTAATATATGTGATTTACTTTGTAGGTTTGCAAAATTACTGTCGAAGGAAAGGGCTTCGAAGTTAAAATCGCCTCACGCGAATAAAGTCTGAGAATATACTCCTAATTTATGTATTTTAAGAGGGATTGTAATTGTCACTAATTATTCTCCATATAAATTTTTATTTGATATTTTCAATTAATTTTCACCGATTCGTCACCTATGTTGCATTTAATAAGTGCCAGATAATTAATGTATTTTAAGAAGGATTGTAATCCCTAAATTGAATCCTAAAATGATAAGCTCACGGGTTCAATTTTCACTCATAGAGCTTGCTAATTTTAGAGAGTATACGTACATTCTATTGAAATAGCAAGAGTATTATCTATTTTGTGAACAAGACCCTTATCTTTTGGAAAATTCATATTAAGGAAATATTTAAAACTTTTGGTTTCACTTGGAGCTAACTACAATGTTACGTAAATTTAACTAATTTGATTGAAGTCATGCTTAGGAGCCTCACTTGAACAAATTAATGGTTTTGGTAAATATTAGGAGCCTTACTTATGAGCTATTTTAGGAGCCCATTATGGATTCAGTTGGGGTTTGTGAAACAACGGCCAAGGGCAAATACAGAATTTTCATTTGGAGGTGACAAAGCATAAAGAATTTTTTTCATGCATTAATGCTCCATAGAAAATAGGAAAAGTCAGCCATAAATACAAGGGGTCCTTGCTGTGCACTGGTGCATGCATGGCACTGTGTCATGTACGATATCCGGCCGTCCGTTGCGAAAATGCACGGCTCGGATGAAATCAAGCAATGTAGTTGGATTTGATCTGAACGGTGCATTTTCGTAATGAACGGCATAAATATATCTTGGTTAAAAATTTATTAGTCATAGTTTAATTAGGATATTGATCTGTATTATCTATCTACTCACATATGAAGTGAATTTTAATTTATTTAATGTGTGCTATCTTTATATAACAGACCCCGCAGTACACTTTACATTGTTGTATTTTGGTGAGGGGAAAAAAATAAAAAATCTCACATTCCCTGCATCGATCCAACTTGGTGCCGAAAACGTGGTTAACTATGGATAAAGATACGGGTACAGAGGCCATGGTACAGAAAACGTACCGATCGCGTTCGGGGACCCACTTTTGGGTCCTACACGAGTGATCCGAACCGTTTATTGTTCTTAAAACATTTTTCCTAGGGGCCCCACAAAATTTTAGCTCAATCGGATGGTTGGAAGTGCTCCAAGCAAAGTCCCACCGTTGCAACTTTACGGTTCGGTTCACTCGCGTAGGACCCAAAAGTGGGTCCCCGAACGCGATCGGTACGTTTTCTGTACCATGGCCTCTGTACGCCCAGCACTGTCCGTTAACTATCCGAGAAAAGCCGCCATTATATATTCTACAATATACTCACCATAAAATCCAAACTGTATTTCCTAACAGTCAAACAACACTTCCAATCACTCATCCAACTACCTACAAGGCTATATAATTAATCTTCTTGGCAATGAGAATAAATTAATTAGTTCCTCCAAATAACACTGCTGCTCTCTCCCTCCATCCCGAAAAGTTAGTCCATCACGAAAAGTCATATAATTTTTGAAAAAAATATAATACTTCCTTGCTTCCTACCAATTAAAAAATCTCAATTAGATTTTCAATTTGGTGAGAAGAAATTCTGAAAATTATGCACGGAAGTACATTATTTTATGGTCTCTAAATCACAGTATTTAAGTAGGGGACTAACTTTTGGGACGGAGAGAGTATTTATCTTTTGTCGTAAGCTAATTTTCATTTTCTTTTCAATTGGCAAAAAAGATTCTATTAATCTTTGAATCAAGGGCACACCAGCAAAAACGTCACTCAAGAACTAATCCAAATTAAGGAAGGCAAGAAGCTAACCAAAACCTCACAATCGCTACGACACCGAACAACCCACTATCAAAACAACCTAAAACCAAAAGAACAAAAGAAAGCCCCCAAGAATAAAACGAAAGCCCACAAGGATAAACCAAAAGCCACCAAACTTCAAGATTGAAAATCCATAGAAAGAGAGACACCAACATCGAAGAAATCATCATCCTCCAATGCAGCAGCATCATCCTTTCTGCTCTTCTTCGCTCATTTCAACAAATTTCTTTAAATTATAGCTTTTTTTCCCTTAAAGTTTAATGCCCAACCTGGTACCTGTGTCCATCATCTTACTAGCTAACTTGAAAAGAGTTTGAACTTTTACTTCTTGTTAAATATACATGAAATTGATATTCCACACAATGTGAAATATACGATCATGATGAGTTGTTATTCGCCTTTTTTGAAAGATCCGTACGTCGAGCTGAAGGCAAGATCTTCTTCTTTTTTTATCTGATTGGCTGGCTGGTTATCTTCTATTGGCATGACATTCTTATCCCCTGTTCTTTCAACTTTTTCCTTTATGTGAATGGAGTTCAGTGGATTGGGGAAATTCTTACATTTGTCAACAGTCGATTACTAAAACAATAGTACACAAAATGGTTCTGCTAGCCGCTTGTTATTTGCTATATCAATCCTTGCCCACCACCCTATTGCTAGCTATTCGATCAAATTAAGTCATTTGCTATAGGCTTCTCTATATACTTGTATTTTTCTAAATGTTGTGGGAGTTAAAAGATAAATTAACTCGGTTCTTATTCTTCGTCATTTCCATTGTAGGTAATAGGACGATCTAGCCAAACGCATGATTTCAACCCGTCATTTTGAAAGCTCTTTTATGAAGATTTTGTTAAGGATGGCATCATGAATTTTTAGCACTTTTTTTTTGTTCCACTTAGTTTAGCCTACGGACTTTTGGATTATGGTATTTCTACACCATAATGAACATTTGATCTAATTTTGTATGGATTATTAGTTTTTCAATTCTAATGAAAATGAATGTTGTTGCTTTTTGATATTTTTGAGTTCTTGCTAAAAAAATTAGTGAACATGCACGTGACTAATATAACTATTAATCAGTTTAAAAAAAAAAAAAAACTTGTAACACCGTTTTTAGCCGCTGCTAAAAGTGTGTACTAAGTTTGTACAAAGTTTACACCCGCGGCCAAAAGCGCTGGCAAAATTGAGTCAACTCTAGCGTTTGTAAAGCATTGATAAAACATAGTCTGCACCAGTGGTTGCAAAAGCGCTGGTAAAATACATCCTATACCAACGGTTGCCAATAAGCGATGGTAAAGGGATATAACAACGGATAGACGCCAGCGGCTTTATACAAGCGCTGGTATAGACCTCGCAGTGTTTTAAGGCATTTTTACCAATGCTTTTGGCCGTTGGAGTATCCTAACTTTCTTTAGTGATTGGACATAATTTAATTAGGATATTGATGTGTATTTTCTATTTACTCACATATTAAGTGAATTTTAAATTTATTTAATGTGCGCTATCTATAGCAGACCCCGCAGTACAATTTATATTGTTGAGAAAAAGGAAAAATAAAATAAAAATCCCATTCAATGCATCGATCCAACTTGGTGCCGAAAACGTGTAACGAAGAGAAGCCGCCACACACCCAGGGGTTGCCCCAGTGGTTAGGGCGAGTGCCAAACTTTAGGGGTAGTCCCTTTGGTCAGGTGTTCGATTCCCCACAGGGTGAGTACCTGTGCTAAGCGGGGGGCCTTGACTGGTGTGGGTTGCGCCAGCTCCCTCCGAGGTTTGGGTCGTGCAGTGGGTCCAATTAGTGGCCTATTGTAGGGCTGTTCCTCGGTTATCAAAAAAAAAAAAAAAGCCGCCATTACATATTCTACAATATAGAACCCAAACTGTATTTCCTAACAGTCAAACAACACTTCCAATCACTCATCCAACTACCGACAGGCTATATACTTGATAAAAAATGATACATACACTCCCTCCCCAACCACTCCCCCTCTAACATGTGGTGGGTCCCACATGTAGTGGGTCCAACCACATGTGAGAGGGGGAGTGGTGGGGAGTGGTTGGGAGGGAGTGTATGTATCATTGTTCATAATTGATCTTCTTGGCTATGAGAAGAAATTAGTTCCTCCAAATAACACTGTCTGCACTCTCCCCATCTCCGTTTCAAAAAGTTAGTCCATCACGAAAAAATGTATAATTTTTGAAAAAAAAATAATACTTGTTTCCTACCAATTTAAAAATCTCAATTAGGTCTTTAATTTGGTGAGAAGAAATTTGGAAAATTATGTACAAAAGTGAATTATTTTATGATTAGGTTCCTTCAAATTATTTTATTTCCTTCAGGCACGGACATGCACTATGCATGTATGATTAGGGTCCACCTGCTACCTATTATGCCATTTATAGACATTGTGCGTGTAAGTTAATCTCACTCGTGTATAGCACGGGTTCAACGCTAGTAGTAATAGAAACAAAAGTAGAGAATCTCATGGTGGACCTCAAAGGATTTATTAAAGAGGTTTGATACAACACACGAAAACTTTCCCATAAATCTTCTACGAAATGTGTACATTAGGTGAATCACACCCACACATTTTGTTTTCGGAGAAGATTTTGGAGAAGAATTTCATGTTAATTTCATACACTTTTCCTTTATTAAATCTAGCTAGTTGAGGTTTTAGGGTCCTAGTCACTGCAATGGCGCCCACATCTGCCCTTTGACTAGGGTTGTGTCCATTGATGATTTCCCAAGCTCTCCTCTCTACTTTATGGCCAGAGCCTTTCCATTCCATAGCGTGATCTGTGATTATTTTTTTTACCCAACTACCGAAGTCACGTACTGTTTTTAAGGACTTTTTAATTGGGAATTTTTGTTACTCAATCTAGGGCTTTTTAATTTGTGTTTAACCTTAGTGGAATTTGAAATGCAGGACCATTATATACTACACACTACAGAGTCTCAGATATATCTTTCATTCACTTGTGAGGCACACAGATTTGTAACCTGCAAGTATTCCCTTATAATGCAAAGCACTGACGGGTGTGCTTAGTTTTCTATGTTGAATGCAGAGCATTGGCGGGTGGTCTTATTAAATTGATTTATAATATTGGTTCTTACACTCTTACTTTTTTTGGTTCATATACAGTAGTTTACTAACTTTCGATTAACTCAGGATAGATTAATGTCCTAACTTCGCCGTCAAGACTACTCTTGGGACCACTAGGGATTATGTCAAGCCGTTATTTTCAGGACTCCAGAATTAGTTGAGGTGCGAGCAAACTGATCTGGACATTCGGTTATCAAAGAAAAAACTACTCTTAATCGCACACGCACACGTATATGGGATAGATGCCCTAATTGTGAGGTTCAGTATATTTGATTATAATTAATCCAACAAGTAAATAACGAGTGAGATTGATATGTTTTTCGGTAAAAGGGTGAGATTGGTACGTTTAAGTACTCAACTCAAAACCAATGGGCAATGCTAGGGGTCGAGCCCCAATCCGTATACTAGTTCTCGAGGTTTCATTAATTTAACAATCACACATGCACGAGAAAGCAAACAATGGCCAAGATATTTTTCAACTTTGGACTAATAATTGGAGTCATACCTACAATTCTCTTGGAGTCTCACCAACAAGTCACAGATTCAGTCTCAAGAATTTCAATTTTTCTGCCAAAGCAGGACCCCTGTTGGAAATTTGACTTTGTCTTCATTCCTTCGACTTTAAACTAAAGAAAATACAAAAAAACAAAACAAATGTCCATGGGTTTCTAAGCACATGCATAGGTTTAGCAGGCCATTGTTGAAAAGAAGAAGATAAGAAAGAACACAGCTGTGCGGTCAGCACAAAGCAAACTATTATGTTGTTTTTTACTAAAGAAGATAAGATAAGAAGAAGATTCAAGATCAATTCTCTATAAATACCCACACAAAATTAGCAAGAAAAGCAGAAAACACAAGGTCTTTAGAAATATCTCTCACTTCCAAAATTAGCATCTCTCTCTCTCTCTAAACATGGAAAGCCCAAAGTCGCCACTTCAGCCACCAACTTATGGAAACGTAATCACAGTTCTCAGCATTGATGGAGGTGGAATAAGAGGGATTATCCCTGGGACTATCCTGGCCTTCCTAGAGGCTGAGCTTCAGGTAGAATACATATGGTTATACATATAGACGTATAAGTACTAAAAAATGATATGAGTATTCATATTCGCATACATCAAATGCACTCTAGTTTAAATATCTCTGTTAATTCTTTAAATATGAGCCGTTATGCACGAAAAGTGTTATGTTTATTCTTAATTGAAGAATGAATAATATTTCATCTACTAATTCATATTAATTTGGTCATGCAGAAGTTGGATGGTGAGGAAGTAAGACTTGCAGATTACTTTGATATTATTTCAGGAACAAGCACAGGTGGTCTTGTGACCGCCATGTTAACCGCACCGGACGAAAATAGCCGTCCATTATTTGCCGCTAAAGATATTATAGACTTCTACCATGACCACTGCCCTAAAATATTTCCACAAGTCAGGTAAAAAACACAAGTTATAATTTTACTTAAATTTTTGGGTTCCATACATTTTAATTGTCCATTTTCAATGTTCTTGCTATTTTTCGATTGCATATATCTTTCAATCTACAATGTTTTTTTTACGATTTTGAAAACTTTTTATAATAGAACTAATTGAGAACTATCAAATAAGATTCGTATTGTATATTTTCGGAGATCCTTATCGAAAAATATAAACAAATAAAAACTAGCACAAATATAGAAAATAGACAACAAAATCGGAACGGAGAGAGTATATTGTATGGTTCTTAACATGTTTGCAAATTCTCACAAGCAGCTCACTATTTCCTCAAACTACAAAGATAATGACAGCCTTATCAGGACCAAAATATGATGGGAAATATCTCCACAACATTGCCAAAGAAAAGCTTGGAAGTATAAAGCTACACCAGACCTTGACTAATGTCGCAATTCCAACTTTCGACATCAAGAAACTCCAGCCAACCATTTTTTCGTCCTACGAGGTTAATTTCCATCCCTTTGTTAAATTCATATTCTATTGATTGGATTGAATTTAGAGTTTGATAAATTGTGAATTTTTTTTTTAATTTTAGGTGAAGAATAAGCCCAGCTTGGATGCATTACTCTCAGATATATGCATCGGAACCTCAGCAGCACCAACTTATCTTCCTGCCCATTCTTTTGAAACCAAGGACCCTGATGGAAAAGTGAGAGAATTTAATCTAATTGACGGCGGTGTTGCTGCGAATAATCCGGTATGAATCAAGTTATTTGAAAAACACAAGTTAGAAAAAAAATTTCTTGATTATTTTTATTGTAGTGAACATTTTTCAACGTCTAGTAAAAAATTTAGATTATCAATTCATCTCAACAATAAATTATATAAAGCGAATTTTTTTGATCAAATTTGAGAAAAATATTGACAAGACAAAAATAAGCCAAAATAATTCTTTTAAAAAATTGCTGAATAGTTTAATAATTGAAGAATAAAATTAAAAAATACAAGAAAAAATTATTGATAATTGCAATTTCGTAATACAATAGACGTAGGTAAGAGATGCATCATTATAGTTTGAGTACATTTCAACTAGGTTGGCACCTACTCAACTATTAATATTGGAATTTTTACTCGTGTCATGCCGTACCCATGCATGTGTTGTGCCCATGTCACGTACCCCAAAACAACGGCCCAACCTTGCCCACCTATAGGTATCGTGCTGTCTCGTGTCGTGTCTGAGCCGAACAATACCAATCTTAAACATGCCGTGCTCATTTCGTGCTTGTACCGCCCCAACCCGTTTGACAGCTCTAATAAGTAGTAAAATTATTACTCATCTCTAATGGCTAAAGCTTTTAAATGAGTTGGTAGCTGAGAATCTGCAGATGTATGCTCAATAATTTTAATGGGGTATATACTTCTACTAATTTTCTTAAATTTGTTTTTCTGCTAGACTTTAATTGCAATTGGTGAAGTAATGAAGCAGATCATGAGGGGAAGTTCAGAATTTTTTGCAATAAAGCAAATGGACTATGCTAGGCTTCTGGTTATATCATTAGGGACTGGTTCACAAAAAGAGGAAGAGAAATACAATGCAGATGGAGCAGCCAAATGGGGTTTATTAGGGTGGTTAACCAATGCTGGTTCCACACCATTAGTGGATGTGTTCACTCAAGCTAGTGCTGATATGGTTGACTACCACCTTAGTGTGATTTTTCAAGCCCTCCATTCTGAAAAAAATTATCTCCGGATTCAGGTAATTAATTTTTCTTGTGCTTAGTTTCAAGTAATTTTGTAGGTTTTTTTTCTTAAATTTTTTTTATAATTTTATTGTTTTCGGCTCAGAGAAATCAGAAAAGTTCAAATATATAGATTGTAGGGACCTAGTAGAAAAAAGTTTAGAAAAATATGAAAATAGGGTGTGAATTAAAGCATGATGGCTAGCTTGTTTTTTTGTTTGTATATTGAGCTTTATTTAGTTTTTTTCCAAAAGGAAGTTTGTAAAAAACACAAATAAGCTAAAAACGCGTAATCGTTTCGTATTTTGTATCGATTGAGGTTTTTTAGTTTTTGTACCATAAAATTTTCATATCTGCTTCATTAATTTGGGAGAGAAAAATAACAAAATTTAAAAATAAATAAATATAATTTGAGAAGAGTTTACAACAGAAATTATATTTTGCAAAAAAAAAAAGGGTGGTTTTTTTACTTATTTTTCTCTGTAGTTGAATTTGCGAGCTTCTGGTTAGCTGTTTTACTTTTTCAGATTTCTTCGACAGAGTATGTAAAAATTTTGACTTGAAATCTAAAATGAATTTGGAAAAACAACATGAGAACAAAAAAAACAAAAAATCCAAAATTACACCAAACTAAAGTCCCAATTCTCATCAGCAAAAGAAAAAAGGAGAGGGAAATAAAAAAAAACTTCTTGATTTTTCTCTCCAATTTCTTCTAATTAAATACCACTCCATGACATTTAAACTTTTTTTGGAACTAAATTGCAGGACGACACTTTAACCGGGGTTGTAGCTTCCGTTGATATAGCAACCAAACAAAATTTGGAGGATCTTAGCAAAGTTGGTGAAAATTTACTCAAGAAACCCGTGGCGAGGGTAAATTTGGAAACTGGTCTCGTAGAGCCTTCTGATAAAGAAACAAATGAACAAGCTCTTCAAAGGTACGTACATACATCAAGAAATACTTATAATTTTTTTTAATTGTAATGGTTTACTAAATCACCGTAAAAACCCTAATTTTTTTTTTTTTGAAATAATCTTATCTTGCAGGTTCGCAAAACTACTCTCACACGAGAAGCGACTTCGTGATATCAGATCTCCCCATGGAAACGCCACAAATCCGAGGGATTTTAAACTAAAATTAGTTACTTAGGCAATGCAAAATAGTTACCGATTTCTTTTCGAATAATACCCGTTTGGGAAAATAGTCTTGTACGTACAACCATGTTTTTTTTCTCTTTATCTAGCCAGTGAATTGTCTAACTAAACGTTTTAGGAATTTCAATAAATGTTTATTAATTTGGTATCGGAGGAAGCTTGCTAATTAAATGTTGCATCAATCAATGCTTTTGCATGTGTTTCTTTTTTGGAATACTTGTGAAAGAAATTAAGGAGAAAGTGTTCTTTGAAAAAGACACGGCTACGTGATGTCTCTAGTATATGCCTACTCATTATTAGTTTGACAACCAAGCACGACTGTGTTCCTGATCATAATTTCTCGAAAACAACTCCGACAAAGGCTCCGGCGATATTTTCTGTAATTTCTGTTTTCTTATGTTTTTTTTTTTGGTAGGTTGTTGTTTTAGGGTTTTGATTATTAGATTCTTCTATTGTAACGACCCAGATTTTCCAATAAAAGCTCCATAAATACATTTGTATTTTGCACACTTCTAGGCCCTATTTTCCTCAATACAAAATTTACATCACCCAAATAATACAAAAAGTCTCTGAATAAATATTCCTCTAAAAAAAGTTCTCTCGATCAAATAAATAATCATCAAATCCTCCGAATCAGCCTCACTAACCCAGCTCCACACCTGAAGATAAAAATCTCCGGGAAGCATACGATACAACAGAATAACAATGTTTGAGCTTAAGTGGAATAAATAAACAACGATTATCAAGCCGATTCATCAATCACAAGGGACCTCATACCCAGTCCTCCTCAGTACATGATCAGTGCCCTGCCCTCACCCACTTCACCTAGCCTATCTGGCTTTCCTGGATCAGCCAAGATATTGGCAAGGTCACTCGATCATCGTACTAAACAGTTCCTGACACTCTAGCCAAAATTATCATTTTCCATAACAAAATATTCCACTTTCAACAAAATTCCACGTAATTGAACAAATGATACGAGATATTCAAGAGGAGTACAAAATGATAGAAATGAAAGGATTCCGGAAATGGGAAGCATATCGTATACTCCCCGGGTTACCTCAAACTGATCGTGGTCGTTGCACCCATTAATCTCATCACCAAACTTAAACCCGTCATCTAATTTCATGAGTTCCATGCATGGCCAAGGCAACAGCCGAATGATATCTATCAGTATGTATTTCTATGTTTTTTTTCCTCTTTCAAGTTTATTACTGAACTACTCTCTAACATGACCTAATGTATACATGCATATGTGAGTATTTATAAGGCTTATTTACCTTTTTAGTACCCAAAGTTTTCGCGAAATGTCAATTTCGTCCCCAATATTCAAATCGTGTCTATCGAGTCCCCAATGTTCACAATGTGTGTTTAAATGGTCCCTGTGTTTAAATCCGTCCGTCTTCTCCGTCAAATGCAGGGGTAATTTTGAAATTTCACCCCACAGCTTATCTTCAACCTCTAAACCCTTAGTTTCAACCCCCACACTTCACGGCCAAAATTCGTCCACCGTTGCCGCCGCCCTAAAACACCACTCCAGTACTTGGGGTCAGTGGATTTACAGCCGTAGTACTTGGTTTTTTTGGTGTCGGTGGAAATGCATGGAGAGGCCGGCGAGGAACAAACATTTTAGGACTTGAAAAAGTATGTTTGTGAACTAACAAATCCGGACGAGGGAGTACGTAAACAACTACCAAAAACATACGAATGGGGCGTATGGTATTCTCCCTTTTTAAGGGCGTGTACCATAGATTTTTCAATGGAAGTCTCTCTTGACTCCTCAAATACGAGTACTTCTGAAAGTATTTCTGTGTGTGTGTGTGATTGGATTGTGTGCAAAACCACTCCAGTATTCGCGCAAAGAAGCTGATCTTCAGGGACTTTCTCGACTTCGAATCCTCTCTCAAGTAATTAATCGAATTGTTTTAAAAAAAAAAAAATCAAATTAGGGTTTGGTTGAGTTTGATTTAGGAATGGATCTTTCTCCCCCTCCCCTCCTCTTATCTTCTTCCTATTTTCTTCTTTTTCTGGTGTTTCCATTTTTTCACCAACAGCTTTTCAGATCTGTGCTTGAGTGTGGTTCGGCGTCATCTGGTTTTACGGCAGGGGTGGTGGCGTTGGGTGTTGGGTTGGGGTGGCGGTCAGTGGTGGAGGAGCTTTCGGAGGTGGTGGTGGATATGGTGGCAGTGGAGGTCCGAGTTGGTGGTGGGTATTTCGGATGAGGCGGAGGCGGTGTTGTTGCCGGTTTTCTGGTGGTGGTCGTGGGTGTCTCTGGTTCCACCGACACCGAAAAAAACTAAGTACTACGGCTGTAAATCCATTGACCCCAAAAAAAATCCCATACGACCACTGGTGGACGGATCCTGGCCATGAAGTGTTTAGAGGAGGCGGTGGACGGAGGGGTGATGGTGCTGGAGTGGTGTTTTAGGGCGGCAACAGCGGTGGACGAATTTTGGCCGTGAAGTGTGGGGGTTGAAACTAAGGGTTTAGAGGTTGAAGATAAGCTGTGGGGTGAAATTTCAAAATTACCCCTGCATTTGACGGAGAAGACGGACGGAGTTAGACACAGGGACCATTTAAACACACATTGTGAACATTGGGGACGAAATAGACACGATTTGAATATTGGGGACGAAATTGACATTTCACGAATACTTTGGGGACTAAAAAGGTAAATAAGCCGTATTTATAATACTCCCTCATTACTACTCTTACCTGCACCATTAAAACTCAGCCACCGTCACCTTACTCCATGGCACCTACTCCCAATATTTACCCTCCTGTCTCTCTCATCCGGATATATCACACTCTATAATAACAAATATCTTGTATCTACTACTCCCACCGACAGTTATATCTCTATTATTTGGTAGCAGGAATATAGTTTTACTTCCATCAAAATAGGAGGTGTTACAATCTATCCCCCTAAAATAATTTCGTCCCCTAAATTTTACAGTTCAAAATATCTAATTTTTATAAAAACAAATCCACGCCTCAATAAATAAAATTATTTTAAATAAAAATACGGGGTATTACATCTATTGTATCTCTTTACCTTAGAAAAAAAGAGAGAAAGACTAACGATTTTATCTTGTTGTCACTGTTCATTTTCTCCGTATTTTACCTGATCTTTCTTTAAAAGTTCAAGATAATATAATTAGGGTCTTGCTGAAGTCCGTCCATTAGGCGAGGATATGCATGTAATGACAAACAAGTTCGGATATTAATACGCTGGCTAGAAATAATTTTGCAAAACAAAATTTTATTTGTTGATTTTTCAAATAAAACGAACTCTTTGGCACATTAATTCAGAGAAGAAAAGATAGATCTAGAATGGAAAGCATATCCATTATCCGAAGCTGATGCCCTATACATGAAGTACAAAAGCAGATGAAAAGTAAACTTGGAGCAGCCTGAAATGCTAACAGCCTAACAGTCAACCTTGGTGCATGAGGTTTCCTCATGTTACCTAAATTTCATGCTACCTTCTTAACCGTGTTGTTGTACGCAGCTCTAATCTCTCTCTCTCATTTTGGGTTCAAATTTTTTTTGAAGAGAAAAAAGAATTTATTGATCTTTGGAAACAAATTACAAAGATTAAAAGGATAAAAAACAAAGGCATGACAACAAAGCAAGTGCAAAACAACAAGGCAACACCTCATTTCGAAGATCATGTGCCGCTAGGATCCAACGGGGAGATAACCAACACCCAAGATTGGCAAGATGCCAATCAAAACCTAAACCCACCCTCAAAAGAAAGACCCTAAAACCAAAAAACAAAGAATCAACCATTTTGGGTCCAAATTAATGTATGAGAGGGAACGGAATGGAGTACAACTTTCTTTCTTTCTTTTTTTATTTAAAAAAAAACTGGTTCTCCAGGTCAGTTTGCGCATATCTAGACTAATGGCATGGAGTACCATTTGACCAAAGGTCCGGCTTCCTCTCTCTTCCTCTCGCACAAATAAACATATTTTTCATCCAAATGTATCAAAGGGCATGGAGTGTTAAATTTCTTGGAGGGTTCCAACCTAAAACCAATTGGCAATAGGTGGAGTAACCTTAAGAATTTATTAACCAGGCTTGGGTGGCTTAGATGAGCAATGTGGGATAATTTAACACTCCCCCTCACGTGCAGCCCGGATGCACGTGGAGGTACAAATTGAGAAGAATAGGAGATTTTTTACTCGGGCAAATGAGAATAATTTAACACTCCCCCTCACATGCAACCCGGATGCACGTGGAGGTACGAATTAAGGCCACCTAAGACCTAGCTCTGATACCATGTTAAATTTCTTGGAGGGTTCCAACCTAAAACCAATTGGCAATAGGTGGGGTAACCTCAAGAATTTATTAACCAGGCTTGGGTGGCTTAGATGAGCAATGTGGGATAATTTAACAGTACCACTCAACCAAAGAAGTCCAGATAACTAACGGAGCCAAAATTTAAACACGTGGGCCCGAACTATGGATTAGAGGCGACCCAAGTACTAGGCTATTAAAACTAATGCCTAAGCCTCCAATTTTGAAAGGCCTCGTCTTCATGCATGTATACCTACTAGGTGGGCCTCTACGTGCTTCGCACAGTCGGTGACTCTCGTTGGATTAAAATTTATAGTGTATTTAATTGTGTTGTTTGGGATTTATGAAATTGTTATGATATACGTCTACGATATAATGCATGTAGTCGAACAGTACATGGGGAAGTCAATTCTAGAGAAGAAGTTTTTTTTATTTATTTACAGAAAATTGGTCTAAAGGCCAAGTTTGGGGCTTTAAATGGTATTTAGTTTAGCTTAACTTATTTTAAGGCATCTAATACATTGATAAGAAATATTTGATGGCTCAAGGACAACACTAGACAAAAATACCCTTAATGAAGCAGTAAAGCCGCGTGTGAGGAATTTTAGATTTTTGCTACCATTGAAAGTGACTAGCCAAGCACTCACTTTCACTACAGCTATTACCCGCCACTTTCACTACAGCTACTACCCATCACTTTCAATACCCAAGAGTTCTCATCACGTGTCTCTCTCTCTCTCTCTTTCTCTCTTCATGCGTGTGAGTCTGGGACAAATTAATTGGTTTCAATTCTGGAACTTTCTTCTCATGTGTGGAACAAAATTAAATGGGTTCAATTTTGAGATTCAATTTTAGGTTCTTTGGGGTAAGGTATAGTGAGTTTAGGCATTTTAGGGTGCACTTTCCAATTATAGGGTTTTAGTTGTTTAGGCACTTTCATAGGGTATTCTAGTGTTTTAGGCACTTTCATAGGGTATCCTAGAGTTTAGGTTTATGGTGCACTTTTCAATCATAAGGTTTTAGTGGTTTAGACACTTTCTTAGGGTACCTTAAGGTTTTAGGCACTTTCATAGGGTACCATATAGTTTAGGTTTATGCACTTTCATTAGTTTTGGGGGTTTATGCACTTTCATTGGCTAGTGTGGGCATTTCTGGTATGTGTAGGTGATGTGTCCTCTTGGTATTAAAGAAAAAGTTGATGTCCTTATTGAAGTAAAGACTCCTTTACTATGTCCTTCCAAAAACGGACCCTTTTATTTAACTGTATTGCAATGCATGCAGATTTTTGTAATTATTAAGCGGTCGTTGACTTAGTTTCTCATCACTTCTCAGAATGAGCGCAAACAAAAAAGGTAGTGGTTGGATTTTTTTCAATAAGGACATTAACTTTTTCAATTTCAGCTCTTCGTTGGATTTTTTTTGCCTCTACCATTCGCATGTGTTTGGTAGTGGCTTTCACCCTCGATGTACCCATTGTCGAGTTTTAATAAATTTTGTTGCCGATAAAAAAAAAAACAAAAAAGGTACTTTGAAAACATAATTTTTTTTTAATCTAATGGTGCAGTTAATTTATGGGGTACAACTACAGGAATTTAGTTCTGTGAGTACAAGTTTTTAAGTGCGTGTGTGTGTGAAAATAGCGTTGAACCTATGATTGGATGAACTTGGAAGGCCCAATCCACTTGGGGCTAGCATGGGAATTTCCAATTTCACCATCTTGTTTATCTTCTCCTACTCTTGTGTGTGTCTCTTCATATATTTGTTGGCTTATTTATGTTTTTGGTTCCCAAAATATTAGCGGACTGTCAATTTGGTCCCCAATCTAGACTTTTAACCAATTTAGTCCTCAACATTTAAAATGTTTGTCAAAAGGGGGGCATTCTTGGTATTTCACCATCCAACGCCCGTTTATTTGAAAAACAACAAAAGTTTGTTTACCATTTTGGTCCCCAAAGTATTATCCAACTACTAATTTGGTCCCTAATTTAATGTTTTACTTTTTAGATTCCTCTCGTAGAGACGGATCAATAATTCATAAAAATTTAACACAAAAACTAACAAGTGCGGAAAATGGATCACGTAATATAGTTCACAACTAATTAATTAGGCATAGCAATAGACTTTTTTTCATGATCGATGTGCATAATAAAATTGTATCTGAGATTCCAACAGATATTTTTTTACAATCAGATTGTAATAGACCTTGATCCAACAAGAAACATATATATTTTTTATTCTAAATTTTTTTATGACAACAACTTACCTACTAAATCTATTGTTGGTGTAGACACGTGCTCAGTTATCAGCTCACATTTGTTAGTTTTACGTCAAATTTTTGTAGATTATTTGTTTATCTTAATGACAGACAGGAATTGTAAAAATAAAAACTTATGATACAAACTGCACTAAAAATTTGAGTTTGGATTAAAAAAATAAGTAGAGAATTTGACTTATTTTGTATATTTATACCAAAAAAAAAAGAGCCTGGATCATAATTTTTAATTCATGAAATAAGACATTTTGACACAAATTTTAACCGTTGGGGAGTGGGGACTTAATCGGTTAAATGTCTAGATTGGGGACCAAATTGGTAATTCGCTAGTACTTTGGAGACCAAAAAGGTTAACAAACCTAAATTTTGTGAAACAAAAGCTCGCTGGATGTTGAAATTCCAAGAATGCCCCTGTTTAGACGGAAACAAGTAACGGAGTTTGAACCGGGGATCATTTTGACACACATTTTAATCACTGGGGACTAAATTGGTTAAATGTCTAGATTGGGGACCAAATTGGCAATTCGCTAATATTTTGGGGACTAAAAAGGTGAATAAACCTATATTGTTCATAAATCACCTCTGAAATCAAAGAGATGGAACACACATGAAATAACTGCTTGGAATACATACATAGGCAACACAGTTGAAACTACCTTAAGGCAGGGGAATTAGAATAAACAGAACAAGCCAGTGAATACTGCAAGAAAGATGGCGGTAAAACTCAATCAAATGGGAGTAGAAAAATCTCCATAGCTACTAGATATATTTATCAGAGAATAGATTATTTCCACTGGCGATGGAAACAACTGTTTCCTCCAAATCAATTACAGCAGTTCGTGTGATTGTATCCTACACAAACACATTGACTACACAATCACACAGACTGCTGTGATTGATTTGGAGAAAACATTTATTTCCGTCGGCGGTGGAAATAATGTTTTCTCTATTTATCAACATCGGCCATAAGCTGTCGGAACCGGGGGCCCTGTAGTGAGCGAGCTCACTACATGTGTGTAGTGAGCTCATTCACTACAGGCCCCCCAATTCCCTGAGATGTCCTAATCATGGGTATATGTACTTCCTTTGTCTCCATCCTTTATTTAGTACTAAATATATACTTCCTTTGTCTTTTTTAAGTGATTCCTTCGGAATACGTGCAATTTAAAAACACATTTCTTTATATAAATTTTCTTATACCAAGTTAAAGTGTTCATTGAGTACTTTAATTTAGTGCAAAAAAATAAAAAAACGTTATGCGAAAGTACATTTTTTAACTTCCACAAAAAATACACGTTTCTCAAAGGTATGTACCACTTAAAAATAGATGGAGGGAGTACTGTGTTAGTCTAATGTGCATTGCACGTCGTGTTGTTCTCAACTTCTCATTGCTCAAGTATTTGCTCATTCTCAAGTTCAATATTTTCCGAGCTAATATTTGCCAAGTATAGACAACGCTTCACAATATTATTATCAAAAAAGATTTTTTTTTTTGAACTGGATTATCAAAAAAGATCAGACTCACAAGATTCTAGCACATTGTTTTTGAACAATGAACACCAAATATTATTGCCATTTCATAATTAATCTCTAGTAAGTACAAGTCTCTCTTTTTATGCAATATGCCACTCATACAGCATACAACTCTCAAACAGAGAGCAAAATCACCTTGGAACCAGGGACAAACCGGACAAAACTTGCATCTCAGAAAGCATCTAGTACTATACTCTTGGCTGTGAAGGGGAATCTGGAGGACAGACACACCACTGCAGGCCTCCCTGCCAATGCACCCATTTGACAGCAAGAGAACTCTTTTTTATTTTTTATTTTTTTATTTTTTTTACAGAATTTTAGTCTAAAAAAGAAACATTTAATTATCATTAAGATAAGTCACTCTTTTTTGGGGTTTAGGTTTAGGGTGCACTTTCCTATTATAGGATTTTTGTGGTTTAGGAACTTTCATAGGGTACCTAGGGTTTTAGGCACTTTTATAGAGTACCCTAAGGTTTAGTTTAGACACTTTCATAGGGTACCCTAGGGTTTAGGTTTATGGTGCACTTTCCTATTATAAGGTTTTAACGGTTTAGGCACTTTCATAGGATATCCTAGGGTTTAAATTTAAACATTTTTATAGGTTACCCTAGAGAGAGAGAGAGAGAGAGAGAGAGAGAAATTGAATTATGTGAGACTTGCGTCAAATAGCAAAGTAACGGGGCTGCACGTTGTGCAAAGTAAAGGGGGCTGGATTGTCCAGTTTCCCAAAAGATTTTATCAAGATTTGATAAAATCAACGCTTGATTTTATCAAATAAGAAAGAGGTTTGATAAAATATCAGCTTTTTTGCATTAAAAAAGATGAAATTTTATCAAACATCTTCCTCATTTGATAAAATCAATCCTGATTTTATCAAAGATAAAATCATTTGGGTTAACGTGAAGTTGGTCCAATAATTGGACGCCGATGCTTTGCTCTTTTTTTTTTCTTTTTCCGGGGAAATTCCAAGCCGCCGCTTTCGTTCAAATCCTATTTTGTCTTTCTCACTCCTAAATAAACCTTGGGCGCGTGGGAGAGTTTTTCGCTTGACACATGCATGTCGTGTCAGAGCTACCTTTGACCTTTTTGTATCGTCTCTCTCTTATCTTCTCTCTCTCTCTCTCTCTCTCTCTCTCTACACGCCTCCTCTCTTTCTCTTTTCTCTCTCTTTCTTTACAGGCATTGAATTTAAGACTCTCTCTCTCTCTCTCCTTTTTATTTTTTAGACTTTAAATGTTTATAACTTTTAATTTATATATCCGATTTTGAAAAAAAAATTATATTTTTAAAACATACTCGACAACATCTATCAAACAAGACCCATATTGAATATAAAATTGTGTACAGAAAAAATAACTTGAGAAGTGTGAATTCTCTCATGTTATAGGGTGTGAATTTTGCATTTGAGGGGTGTGAATTCTTTTATTTTGGGGCGTGAATTATGTATTTGGAAAGTGAGTTGTGTTGAGAATGTGTGAATTGTGCAATTAAGGGGTGTGAATTCTTTCATTTTATAGGGTGTAAATTGTTCAGAAGGGGTGTGAATTCTTTCATTTTATAGGGTGTGAATTGTTTAGAAGGGGTGTGAATTTTGTATGTTGGAGAGTGAGTTTTGACTTGAATTATGCATTTTAGTAATGTGAATTCTTTCTTTTGGGTTGTGAGTTGTGTGTTTTAGAGATTGAGTTGTGATGTATTTGAAGGGCGTGAGTTCTTTTTTTTTTTTTTTAGGGTGTGAATTATTTAGAGGGGTATAAAATAACTTTTTAAACATATACACAATTTCATATTCACAATTGATCTTATTTGAAAGATCTCATCTAGTAGATTTCACACATATAATTTTTTTGTAAAATGAATGTATATAACAAAAGTTATTTTATTTTTAAATTGAAAACAAGAGAGAGAGAGAGAGAGAGAGAGAGAGAGAGAGAGAGAGAGAGAGAGAGAGAGCACCCAGTACAACTGCTAGCTTGCTACACACCAAAGAGAGAGAAAGAAGCTATAGGCTACAACTGCTACACGCCTACACCATCAATGCCCACGACTAGCTGGTGATGTGACAGAACATATCCCATTTATTACCCACAAGCGGAGAAGAGAAATAAGGAGAGAGCGCATGTGCGGGACAGTGGAGAGAAAAAATACTCATGCGCGCGTGAAAAAGGACTTAAGAGAAATGTATTTGATATGAGGTGGGCTTGGACGGGAAGGTCCTGACAAAACGGGGCCGGCCAATCAGTACCCCTTTTTTTTTGTTTTGAACTGTCTATATATTCAAAGCTTAATTGAAAGCCCAAGCTCCCTCGGCCCATTGAAAGCCCACTTCAAAGAAATACACGGGCCTTGGCCATTCTTTTCGGCCCATTGTAAGCCATTAAAGTACCTCAAATTCGAGCATTCAGCATTCTTATCTTGCTATCAAAGAAAAGAAAACAAGTATATAGATGGAAGAAAAGCAGAAATCAAGAGAGAGAGGGAAAAATGTCTGGGATGGAGAGATTGCAGAGGATGTTCGCCGGTGCCGGCGGTGCGTTGGGACACCCGCCGCCGGACTCGCCGACTCTCGATTCATCGGAGCAAGTTTACATCTCTTCACTTGCCCTCCTTAAAATGCTCAAGCACGGTATTCATCCTCCTCCTCTCGATTTTTAGGGTTTGCGTTTATGAATGGTACTACTAATGATTCAGTTAATAGGTTTAGATCTTAGTCACGAATCGTCAGTACCCTCCGCTCTTGCTCTCAATTCTCGTTTTGTGCTGGCACTCTTGTCCTCGCTCTCTGGAAATTAAGTACTTCCATAGATGCTTTCACGTTTCACGCTTGTGCTCACGCAGGCGCATTATGTGACTTAAGTGTGCATGTTTTTTAATCTAATTAGTGTTTGAATTTTGTGGGCATGGGGACTGATGACAGGAAGGGCTGGAGTTCCGATGGAAGTGATGGGGTTGATGTTGGGGGAATTTGTGGATGAGTACACAGTTCGTGTCGTTGATGTATTTGCAATGCCGCAGAGTGGTACTGGTGTTAGTGTTGAAGCCGTTGATCATGTTTTTCAGACTAATATGCTTGATATGCTCAAACAAACTGGAAGGTATCTGTTCCCTCTCTTTCTTAGCTGTTCACTTGGACAATGATGTTGTATATATGGACTACTATATAGAAATGAAAATCTCTTGTTGCTTTCAGAAATGCATGTCTCTGTATTGATTATAACTGGAACAAACATGCTTAGAATATTCGTATATAATTCTACTGTATGTTTTTGGGTTGTTGGATCAAAGATAATCAATACCTCGATGGTTCCAGAGGAAAACAAGCCAACTGGTGCTGCAGTTTTTTTGTTTTTTCCGAAAAAAAGGAACTTGTGACTGAAGATCCTGCTATCATGATGCTTAATTACAAATGACGGGAATATTTAAGCTAAGAGTAGATGTGGCTGGTGGGTTTTGGTTAGAGACATTTACGGGCCGGTACAGATGTAAACGGCAATGCACGCCCAACTCAGATTAGGTTCTGAAAAAGCCCACGCCCTAAATCGTATGAAAAAGCCCCTCTCTCTCTCTCTCTCTCTCTCTCTCATCAACTCTCCAAACCGTATGAAAGTTCCTAAACCCTAGGGTAATGAAAGTGCCTAAATCTAAACCCTAGGGTACCCTATGAAAGTGCCTAAACCCTCAAAAACCATATGAAAGTGCCTAAACTTCTAAAACCCTATGAAACTGTATGATACCCTAAGTGCTTAAACCCCAAAAAAGAGTTACTTACCTTAATGGTAATTAAAAAAAGTGACTTACCTTAATGGTAATTAGATGCCTCTTTTCTAGACTTAGAGGTAAAAATCTGTTTTGGTTATGGTTCTGGATCAGGGTTCAACAAGTTGTTTGTCTGTGTTTTAGGGAAGTGCATGTATGTTAGCTTTGATGTTACTGGAAGTTTGAACTAGTTATTACAAATTATCTCCAAGTCCCTGCCCCATTATTTTCAAGAGAAAAAGCACACAAATGTACCCATGAACTGCTAATGTAATTAGCATTGGTATGCTGCTTTGTTTGTTTTGCTTTAGAGACAACCTGCTTTGTTGTAACATTTACCTTGTGCTTCTGTTGTGTATTACAGACCGGAAATGGTGGTTGGATGGTATCATTCACATCCTGGATTTGGCTGCTGGCTCTCTGGTGTGGACATTAACACTCAACAGGTTGTTTTCTATCGATGTTTCCTGTTTTCTATAGTAGTAAGACTAGTAGTATTATGTATTTGTCTTTGTCATCTTAGGTAAGATGTCTACCGTGTTTTTCGAGTTCATTATATTCTACGGGGCTGTTTATTCAGGAATTTGTGGATAGGTTTATCAAGGAAAAGTTGGGAAACCCAAACAGTCTATTTAGCTTTTTACTTAACTTCTTCATTTACCTGTTATATACCTCCACGAATCCTTGATCCAAAAATCATTAGTACTTTTTTGTACTTTTTACTGGTTTATAGGAAACACTGTGTTCATTGATGTTTTTATTGGTTTGTTGTTTTTTTCTCTACTTTTGGGTGATCTCTTTTTTCATCTGAACTCTACATATTTGTAGTTGACATTTTTGTGTAGAAAAGTAACCTTTTAATTACATCTTCGCCCATTTAAAGTTTTTTCTTTCCATTATGCCTGAGAACTTTTGTTTTTGTTGGTCTACATACTTCATAGTCGCCTTTGGTTAGTTAGATGGTAAGAAGCACGGACACGTCTATAGGCCTCACATATCGGTGTCCAACACGTGTCGGTGACGCCGTGAGTCCGTGACGGACACGACAATCTCCGGACACATGTTGGACATGCTTAGATACTTGTCTAAAAAATCTTGTATTTCTTTTATTCAAACACATGGTAGGTGCTCTAGGACACGGTGGTAAAACTCTTAGAACGTGCTAAGGACACATAAAATGTTAAAATCTAATTTTTAAGTATAGTTCATGTATACTTATATGCAGACAGGTAATTTATCTTCGTTGTATTGTTCTTGAATTAGATAGAAATAAAGATTTCGTCATTTATATGAATTCATCACGTACATCTGTAATATAAATAAATTTTATATTCGACGTGTCCGTGTCCTAATTTTTGAAGAAATAACGTGTCTGCGACTGCATGTCCGTATCGTGTCGTGTCCGTATCCCGTATCCTTGTCCGTGCTTCTTAGGTTAGAGGGTCAAAACTCAAAAAATATTTGTGTTCTTCCTTGTACATTCAATTTGATCTTCTTCTGGTTGTGATTTCTAAAATGAGCTATAGAAGAAATGGCTACAGCCTTCAATGTTTGGTTCGTAGGAATGCGTTCTGGATTCTACTATTGAAGTTTTATGAGTTTATTGCTAGGGAAGATTATGTTTGATGGGATTCATTGCATTGCATAAACCTTCTTCGATGGTTCATGCATCATTCCTTTTCTCAAGTCTAAATCTGTAGGGATCTAAGGGAGCTTGAGGAACTGTAGTATGATCTCCAGATATACTCTATGGCAGCGATACGATGATGGTTGCAATGCAGTCTCGTGCACATAGGTAGGAGTCAGGACTGTAGGATATTGAGTCATGGAAGATAAAATCATCCCCTCCCCCTGTGCGGACCATCTAGAAAACCGTGTGTTGATGTTTAAACATGGAAACTAAGCCTTAGAAAGCGTGAAAATAAATTGAGGATTTTTCCATTTTTACCCCATTCAAAACTTAAAAAAGAAGTCTTCACAGATCCAAGTTGATGTGCTTTGATTCTCACTCAAGAAGTAATTTGATCGAAAACCCCTGATGAAGGTCTGGGTATGCCTTTGGATATTCCATCATCACCTTTTCCTTGATATGAAGTATACAGAGCAACCATTAGTCAACTTCCCAAGCAAGCAATGAAACAAAATCCCTTTTAGCTTCCCTGAGAGCCATATAGTAACAGGAATAGGCAGAGGAGATCTTGAAAGGAATGCGTCCCAATGATGACATGAACTCGTTCCTTACCTGTACGGGAACTTACGCAATACAATAGGCTAGAATACATACAGACAGCCGATACAGCAGATGGTGATCCAAATTGCAAAGAATTAGGGGAAAGGGACAGGGAGCAGAGGAGATCCAAATTGAGAAAATTGAGTTGTTCAGTGCTTTGGCCACGGCGCTCATAGTCTATCTATACTTACAGCGCACACACGCGTGCGCAAATGCGCACACACATGTGCATAATGTTATCCTTTTATAGGAATTTTTATGTTTTGCAATCCAGTGGTAGAATAAATAATAATACTCCCTCCGTTCCTAAAAAAAGTGCCAAAACCACTAGTTCGTCAAGAATCCTAGGAACTTGTCTCTATTTTGAGCTAGATTAGTCCAACTTCCTTTCCTGCTCCACTTCAACTCCCAGTTCAACTCCCGGCACTTAAACAATAAATCAATTAAAATATCCTAAGAAAAATTCTAAAATAGCTACATCATGTATAAGTATTGACAATGGGAAAACCTTCGATCCTTGGGTTAATGGGATAACAAAAGCCCCAACATAGATCCTGGCTGACTTGGCGATATCCACGGTCACCCCACTGGTCCCCCATATCTCTGGGTCTGTCCTTATTCTACAACCAACACAGCATGCCCGAATCTCCTATTTCCCTTCTGCAATTTGTTAGGCTTCTTCCCTTCATAAACACACTAAGCCAAGTTGCAATTATTAACTATAGTCTTGATGAAATTAAAGAAGAACAATTGCAATTAAGATTTGGAAAGTGGGGCGGCAATTTCTTCCATCTATCATAGGTAATGGACTGTCTACATTACTATGGTTAGATAATTGGCATATTCTTGGTCCATTGTATCAAAGATTTGGTGAGAGGGTGGCCTTTAATCTTGGAGATGACGTACCTAGAGGTAGATGTGTAGTTATTAGCTATATTACTTCTGTGGATCTCTTACCTGATGAATAAAAAAGATGTTAGAATCATTTGGACCTTGACTCCTAACAAGGTGTTATTCAGCTAAATCTGCTTGGATGGCTTTAAGATCTTAAGCTTCTGAGGTGGATTGGTCTAAAATGGTGTGGCAAAAGAAGCATGTAGCTGGATGGGCCTTTATTCAATGGGTGTTCAGATTGTACCAGAGATGGGTTGATGGCTTGGGGAATTTTTTTTTAGAAGTTGTGTTCTGGACGGGCATGGGGTCCGAGTCATCTACTCTATTGAATTTTTGCTGTAAAAATGTGGATGGATGTTTGTCTTAGAAGTGGTCATCCATGCTCTAGACTCGGTCACTAAATTCCAGTGGGGTATCCGCCATTGCTACAACTCAGAGAGATCTAAAATCTTTCAACTAAGTTTGGCTGCTTCAATCTACTACATAGGAAGGAAAGGAACTCTAGAATTTTTATGCAGATTGGGCACGAGCCGCATGACTGCCCATTTGCTTCAATCTGCTACAATGTAATCCACCAATTGCCCATTTTGACTTCATATAATACCAGTATACCACAATATGTCTGTAAAAGTAGCTTTGTCTTTCTCATTTGTCCATCCAATGTAGGCAGTATAAGGGGTTTTAAAGTTTAGAACTAAGTATAATTTGAACAATCTATTGAAGCTACGTTCTCTGAATCACTTAGGAACACCAAATCCGTTCCAAAATAAATGTCCACTACGAACAGTCGTGCCATTTTTGAGTACTTTAATTCGGTGCGAAAAAAATTCGAAACACGATACACGGAAGTTTTTAATTTTTTTATTTGAAAAATGTCACAAGAGAGAGTAGGACACTTATTTTGGAATGGAGGGAGTAATTCACAACCATGGATGCAAGAGAAAATGCTGGAATATTAAAATAAAATTGAAGACATGATTAGTAGAAGAAGAATTACACATGATAAACCAAAGGCATTGCCATTAATCTATGTATACCCAACAGGGAGAGAGGGAGAGAATGGTATGACGGTCATAAGAATCATGCTTATACTTTGCTTGGGGCCTTACCTTTTGAGCAAGGATGGCATATTGTCTCCATTCATCAGGATCGCAATACAGACCGTTTACTTCTTGCATGCATTGAACAAAGACATATGTGTTAGACATTTGATAGGTTAGAAGTCTTATCTAAATTACGTCTAGTTTAAACATTTGAAACAGGGGTAAGGAATCTCATACAAAACACAAAACGCCAGTATTATTATCCTTCTCTTGAAGGAAAAGATATAGGTCCTAGGCAGTATGCAAAATGCCACTAATAGAGTGGGCATATGGAGTAATTTGGAATTAAAAGCTAATTAAAGTTGAAAAAAAAATATTTCTGATCAGTCCATAAAGTATCATGTCATTGAGAAAAATGGATCGACTGACCTCTATAATTATAGTGCTTCTGGAAGCACTGTGGTATCACCTCTACCATGGATGTTCCGCATGAATACAAGATCAGAACATTAATCCTGCAAGTTAATACATGTGGAGAACCAAGCTAAATAATGCCACGCTATTAAAGGGTATGAGTTCTGATGGTGTTCAGGTTAGTGAAACATTGTAGGAAGGATAGGAAAATGAAGCATTGATCGGCTGTAGAGTCGCTTGGCAGATAAAAAGGGCCATAACAAACTTTCATTATAGATTGTGACAGAAACCTTATCACAGAGATGGGAGGGGTTTATCCGAAAGTTGGTTATTTCTGTTGATTCATTCATCTTCGTTTCTTATGGTGCTTTTATTATGTCAGAATTCTCAAAGGTTTTGATGCCTGTGTGTGTGTGCGCGCGCGCGCAAATTCATTAGCATTTAATCCTGTGGAAGTTTGGTGAAAATGTATTTACTGATATATGTGGTAACCTGCAGAGTTTTGAAGCTTTGAATCAACGTGCCGTGGCAGTTGTGGTGGATCCCATTCAGAGCGTCAAGGGGAAAGTGGTCATTGATGCGTTCCGTTTGATCAACCCACAAACTATGATGCTTGGCCAGGAGCCGAGGCAGACAACATCCAACCTTGGTCATCTGAACAAGCCATCCATTCAAGTCAGTGCTTAATTTAGTGGGGCCTTAGTGTTATGAAAGCTGTACTATTGTCACCCTTGAGTTTTTATCCTCTAATGAGCAATCCTGTTTGCAGGCATTAATCCACGGGCTGAACAGGCATTATTACTCAATAGCCATAAATTACAGGAAGAATGAACTAGAGGAGAAAATGTTACTGAACCTTCACAAGAAGAAGTGGACTGATGGATTGACACTCCAGCGCTTTGATACCCATTCGAAAACCAATGAGCAGACTGTTCAGGTAAGGGAAGCTTTTTCTTTTCTTTTTCTTTTTTTTTTTTGAATTTGTGTGTAGCCATGAGGTAGGTTTGACACTTCTAGTAATAGGTACGTCCCTGCATGCATGTCTCCACTACGGATTAGAAGGCTAAGAGCAGAGCCTTTCCATTATGAGTCGATAATAGATGACCCTAGAATAGCCATTGCTCGCACTCGTCGTCTGGTGCAACTGCCTTGCATTTTCCACTGGGAATCAGCTTTTAAGTTCTCACTTACACTAGAAGGGAAGCTTCGCAGCTGACATGAATATACATTTGCGTGACAGGATTCTCCTTGCTCAAAGACTCTTAACCAAGCTATATGTAACGTATGTGATGTTTAAAATGCTCATTAGTGTACATCTGAGCAAATTTACTACCGATTGTGTATCTCGTCTGTGTGTTATGTTCAGACCAAGCAATTTCTCCCATATCCTTTCTTAGGAATTTCAAATCTTGGCATCTTCATGTCAAGATGTCGTGTTTCTCCATTGGCTCCAATATTTAATCATTCAAAACATTTCTTTACGTATCCCTTTGTGTGGAAATCATATGACTTATTTTTCTGTTCTATTGTGCAGGAGATGCTGAATCTAGCTATTAAGTATAACAAGGCAGTGCAGGAAGAGGATGAGTTGCCACCGGAGAAGCTAGCTATCGCAAATGTGGGAAGGCAGGATGCTAAGAAACATCTCGAAGAACACGTCTCCAATCTGATGTCTTCCAACATAATTCAGACTTTGGGCACCATGCTCGACACAGTTGTGTTCTAAGGTTTAGTTTTTTGTTCTCCATCCTATTGTACTTCAGCGACAGTTGAAGTTGAAAACCGATGTGGGTATGATCAACTCCTTGCAATTGAAATGCTTCCTCTAGAACGAAAGAAAGGGGGTAAAGGTACTGTGGAAATGTGATACTGTTGCGAAATAGGGGTTTGGTCTTAACTCCTGCGTAGCTCTCTTCCTGATTTGTATTTCTAGTTCGTTCCATTTCGAATCTCTCATGAAGCCAGAATTAGTAGATTTCAGATGCTTGTTTGACGGAATCTTTCCTAGAGCATATGATAATGCATATTTCACGGATATCAATATATTTTTACGAATATTATTACACTTTTCTCAAATATCTACGCGTTTTTATTTATTATCCTCTACCATTTGGGCTGAGATTAGTATTTTTCTATTTTAAAAGTTGCTTTCGATAAAGGCAAAAAAGAAAAGAAAAAAAGAGAAATCAAAGTTGCTCGACGTATCAAAGTGGACTCCTTACATGTTGGACTTCTTTCATTGTCAACAATCAACCAACATAGCACACATTAGCAATGAAGTTAAAAGTTTTTTGTGGACCCTCTGATTTGGATTTATAAGCTTTATTTATGACCGACCACTAATCAAGATAAGTCTGAAAAATCAGACTTAAATTCTTGGCTTTGTCCATGTATCTTGATCCCAGACAGATTTCTTAGCTTATTTTAAATGGTTTTGCTAACTTCCGTCAAATATGTGGAAGATAATATGTGTATGATGATAAACTAATTCGGATAATAATGCATATTTCACGGAAATCAATGTACTTTTACGAATATTACTATTACACTTTTCTCGGATATCTATATCCTCTACCTTATGCACTGAGATTAAAATTTTTTTATTTAAAAAATTGCTTTCGATAAAGAACAAACAAAAAAGAGTATCCTAACGGTGTTTTTAAAAATTGCTTTCGATAAAAAAATTTTACTTTTACGAACACACTGTTTTTTTTTTTTGAAAATGTCATCATATCATATCATAATGCCATCCGGCACTGATTACATCGAAAGACAGGAATGAAGCCAAAACTGCTAACAATTGAAATGAGAACGGCAAAAAGCTGACAGGGCCACCGTCTCGCAAACACACCTGCTAAAGCAGACCCGACACCTAGGGGACGGGATGATGAATCCTATCAAGGGTTAGCAGTAGAGTATCCTAACGGAAACCCAGCTCAGACCAATACACACTATATAGAGCAGATGTAATCCAAGAACAAAACCATACAATCAAGACTACAAAATAAATAAATCAGAAAATAAAACTAAAAGACTAATCATAAGCCAATACAACTGAAGAAAACAAAACCCAGTACTGAGTACTGAGTTAACTTTGAGTTGAATTGAGTTATGGACGAGTCACTACTCCGTGATAAAGAACCGAGCTCCAAAGTCGACGCCGCTAACGGATCTGGAAGCTTATTCAACGGAGGGTGCCCGAGTCACCCTAATCTCACCACATCGCCAAAGTCGACGTGCCAAAGTTGGCTCCTTAAGTGTTGGACGTCTTTCATTATCAACAATCAACCCACAAAGCACACATTAGCAATGAAGTTAAAAGTTTTTTGTGGACCCTCTCATTTGGATTTATAAGCTTTATTTAATACCGACCACTAATCAAAGATAAGTCTGAAAAATTAAAAAAGAACCCCCACTTACAAAATCAAACACCACAAATAAAACTCCACTCATTGATGAAAGCAAACATAACTGCAATCCTTGTTTGTTTTTTTTTTTTTGGTGAAATGGAACAGCATTAAATAAAATTAAAGGAGTACATCTCAGAGGTATTGAACCCTCGTTGCGTCTGCATAAAGTAAATTAACAACGCAACAAGATGAAATGCTGAGATAAAAACACAACCCCGACTGATATTCGAGTATCATTGGCTAAAGCATCGGCATACATGTTTGCATTGCGGGTTTAAGTTGCTTCTCCCATGGCCTATTTTTGTCAACTTTGGAAAAAGCACATGAAAGTTTACAACACAAAAACCAACCTCAACATTGGGGTCAAATCAAACACTCACTTCATTTATGAAAGAAGCCAACTTTTTGATCATGTCCGTAGCCTTGTCACAAGAAGGATTGAAAAGGTGGAAGACATGATCCTCACCTTCTGTTTCCATAAACTCCACTTTTCCTCCCCACCCACTCTTCACCAATGACTCATAGTAAAGCACCCCTCTATCTCTCAATATGTCCTTTTGAGCCACACAAATAATGACCCGGTCACACGCCAAACCCGAAAGACGAGGGGATCCGTCAACAAACGGGTTAATAAGTGGGTCGTCGCAACCTTTGTCGCTCGGGCAAACGAACCGCCACCAGATGTCAACCATGGCCTTCCTCGCGGTGTCCGTAACCTCGGATCCAATCGGCTTCTCCGCCCAAAAGTACGGGTGGATCATTAAGATACCGCGGAATTTGAGACCGTCGATCCGGGTCGAACCGACCCGGATTGCCATGTGGTGTGAAATATTTGCACCTGCACTGTCACCTGCCAAAAACACTTTATCAAAGTCAACGTTTTCATTGAGCCAAACCTCAGAGCCACCACCAGTGGCATGTGAAGCCACCCACTGAAGGGCGGCCCACGAGTCTTCGTAGGCGGCCGGGAGAGGAAACTCCGGCGAGTTCCGAAAGTCGACGGACACGGCGATGACATTGGAATTAGCAACTAGTATGTTGAGTGAGTTGTGGTACAGGGGTTCCCCAACAGTTGCTATGCAAAATGCCCCGCCGTGGAAGTAAACTACGAGGGGCAACCTCTTGTCTTTCGGGGCATCGATAGGGCGGTAGAGGCGGACGGAGACACCGGTCTCCGGTACAATCACTACGTCCTTCGAAACGACGCTGGTTTGAGGATCGGAGCCCGGTGGGGTCACTTGAGTTCCTACTAGCCTCTCTATGGTTCCATCCTTGTATGCTATGAGGTATGGAAAAACCTCTTGAGATACTTCTGGTTTGATTGAACCCATCTGTGTGTTTTTGAGAGAGGACTTGAATAGTATTTTGGAATGTGGTAGCTAAGCTAGGAAGAAGGATTGTGACTTGAGCAATCTAGGCCCTCCAAATAACAACAAATATAAGTGTTGAAAAGACAAATGAATTGTCTATACTTTATATAGGCACTTCTTTAGTCAAAATGGGTAGGCAGTAGGCTCCAACTCACATAACCATGAAAATTGGAAAATGAGTTGGAAAACTTACACCTGGTTACCTAATGCCTAAAAAAACCAGGCCTTCCTCAACTCTTAGGTATGGAAGCCACGCACTTGATGGTGGAGCCCATCACCGTGTAGTAAAAAAGAGTTCCGGAGTATCATGTGGCAGTTTTTCAAGAGCGCACTTAGTAAATTTTTGGTTAGTGAATCCTAGTCCTTACGTCAAGTCGTCAACAAGTGGAGGGACAAACCATAGGTAGTTTTTTTCTGTTGACACGAGGGAAAAAACTTGGGTGCCGGTCGGGAATGGCCATGTGATACCCGACTGCGCCTCTCTGCCGTTCAAAATGTTTAGGACGGCCAGATTGCAAATTGAGGAAGAGGGGGGGGGGGGGGAAAGAAATCTGGGTGGTCGAAAATACTTTTGGACGGCTGAGATGCGCGATCAGACACCACGTGGTTATACCCGACCGGCACCCAAGTTTTTCTCGGGCACAAGACCATCATTTCGGATTATTGAAGTCTCTCGTGACTGATGATGATGATTATTCTGTTAATTAATTAACTTGTCTATTTCTCTAACGGACATGGAAGGTTCATGAGGATAGCAGAAATTAATAACTTATACACTCACACATCTAGCTACCAGAAAATATAAAATTAGAGGTCAAAGCATGCTTGTGCTTTTGCTATCACAATTCCAACTTAAGGCGTGTTTGATATCCCTTTATTATCGGCACTGTGTTCGGATGAATGCCTAATTTTTATATTATCTCATTATGTGTAGATGTAGAAAACGAAAAACTTGTACACTTGTGTTATTGGTGCCCCGGCCGGCTCCTATGTCAAATTTCTGGATCCGCTTCATTTGCTCAAGATTTGAAAGAATCTGGGCACTGTATTTTAAGCAAATAAACAAACAACACGGCATACCAAACGAGTGAATTGGCTATGATTATTTGCGCTTATAAGCTAATATTCAGTTTATTTGCTCAAATCCGATATGAATACTATTTGCAGGCAATTTTAGGTAATATTTTGACTGCAACCTAATATATAAGTGATCATCCAATGAATAGCAGTTTCGTTGCGTAACAAAGACATTTTTTAGTAGCATTTGTGTTAATCATGCATCATCAAGGTGAGATATCTCAGTTTCTTATTGACTCATTAATATTCAAGTTTTTGTTTTCTTAACAGATGAATATTGCAGTTTTTTTATTATAAATTTTCTAGGCGATATTTGTTCTTACATAAAAAAATATCGGATCGACCCCAGTCGAAGAAAATTACTACCCCACAAGTAGGGGAAATCACGAGGTTCTAGAATGACCTCCTCTCTCTCTCTCTCTCTCTCTCTCTCTCTCTCTCTTTCTCTCTCTCTCTCAAAGCACGGTCTCTAATAAATTTTTTCTCCAACTATTACTTATACTCTTCTATTTGTCTCTCGAAACTCATTACTCTTCAATTTATTCCTCTGACATCGCCATATGATGTTCCAATCGCGTCTATAATCATTCAGTTGAGACCGAGATTGAAGTAGATTCTGAAGCAATTGTTTAGTTGCAGCACGGCACAAGCGATAGTGATATTTTGGATAACATGGATGGGGCAATTCCAGAGACCAACGCTTACGCTCTGTTTGGAAGTTGAGGAAAATGAGAGAAAGGAAAGGAAAATAAAGAAGAGGAAAAGTGTGAGGAAAATAAGGAGGAAATTTCACTATTTCTTACACTCTATTTACTCATTTTTTCTTTTTTTCCCTCTCAAACCAAACAAATGAGAGGAAGATTTTTAAACTCACTTTTTTTTTTACTTCTTTCCCCAACTTCCAAACAGAAGCATATTTACTGAGAAACAAATTTGTGTGCGGACACCCTTGCGAAGAAAGCGAACCAAGACATGGCATTTCCATTGAGTGATGCCTTAGGCCGGCACAACAGAAAAATACCCTCTATAATCACACATTTATGTAGCGTGCAAGTCTAAGTGTTTAGATCACACACATCATTAGAGCATCTCCAACCATACTTTAAATCTTCAAATCTTTAAAATAAAAAATGGCACTCTCCAATCATATTTCATTTTGATTATTCAAAATGAAGAGTTGACTTTGATTCTTCATACATTGAGACTCCTCCAAATTATGAAGAATATTCTTCAATCTTTTTACACAACAAAATATGTATAACTTTTAACAGTGTGATCAAATAGTAATAGAATTAGTACCATTAAAATGACATTAATAATACCTTTAAAATATGACCAATGTTCAATATATTTGGTTAATATTTAAAAATTAATATTCAAAATTTTAGAGGGAAAATAGAATTTTGAGTGTGTTATTTGAAAAATGAAGATAGAAATGGAGAATTGCGGTTAACGTGCCCCCCAAGTCCAAAAAAAAAATTATAATTTTGTAATGTAACAGCAATGTTATTCATGCGTGTAAGATGTAATTTTGGTTAATTATTAAGTATATTGATGGATAATTAACCTATGATATTGGATTTTTCCGGATATTAGAAATAATTAATTTTAGAACAGTTGTACCTTTTCTTTATACTAATTTCTCCCTCTGACTGTAAAAATAATCCACTACCAAAAAAACATCCAATTTTCGGATAAAAAATAAAGCAATTCCGTTCATGATCTTACATTTCTTGACACAACATTAAAGAACAAATTGAAATTTTTATCCAAAAATTGCACATCGTTTTGTAATAGACTATCTTGTGGGACAGAGGGATGAAAAATATTGATTTTGGGTGCCACCTCCAAGTCGCAATGCTGACTCCATCCCTGGTGGTTAGAGTTTGAGTGAATAATAGCACTCGTCAAATTCACTTTATAAAAAAGTGATAATTGAGTTGGAGATGCTCCTATGTTTGTTACCGAGCATGTTCTATTCTTGTCAACTAGTGTAGCGTGTTATATTTTAATCATCTACTAAATAATTATTCAATTTTTTTTTATCAACTACGTACTAAATAATTATTCCACAAGTAGGGTGTTCTATTCTTATCATTTAATATTCGCAATTGTCAAGTGAATACCGGTTTCAGTTAGGAGATATATAGCCGGTCCCTATTCAGTCTGTAGCAAAGCGGGGACAAATTTTATGAAAAGGACATCAATAAAAAGAATAAATTAATGAAGACTGGCCTTGTCCTTATTTATTGGTTTGGTATTTTTTTTTTTACGTTATTTTACCTTTATTTTTGATTTTTTTTGGAGCAATTATTCGTCTCAACTAGATCCGCAAGCTCACCATCTCCGAAATTAATGAGGAGAGTTGATGGGCGGCGAAGATATTCTAGTGAAAAACAGGTGGGTATGAGAGGTGGTGAGAAGTGGAGGACGGGAGAAAGTTGTAGATCGGTTAGGAGAGAAGGATACTCAACGATTTTATTACTCCCTCTATCCCATATTGTCAGTCATCTTTATCTTTTTGAACGTTTCAAAGAATTGTTCATATCTTATAATCTATGATTTTTTTGTCATTCCAACAACTTTGTTAGTAAAACTAATTGAGAATAAGATCCATATTGAATAAAAAACTTAATAAATTAAAAATTATAGATAATTCTTTGATGTCCGAAAAAGGAAAGGGGACCAACAATACGAGAGTGAGACAGAGGGAGTAGTATTATTTTTTGGAAACATGCGGAGTAAATCATCACTGGCTGACCCAAAAAAAGAAAAAGAAAAAAATATCACAGGGCTACTTTTATTTGACCAAGTCGAAACCAAAAATGTGCGGAGCCAATACTTTTGATTGGGTCCACAGTTCAATTCATCATAGGACTGATAGAAGCAAACCTGGCCCAATGACTAGGCCCAAGAGACTATTGCCAAGGGCCCCCAGAATCCTGCAACACTATTTGATCTAGAAGAACAGAGTAAAAAGGTCCAGATTCAGGAAGCCCAATCAATATCGAAAGCCCAACTGTAAGAAGGGTAATATTCAAGTGATACTGTTGAGTTCTTGAAATGATGTAGGTAGTAGGATGAGTTTTTTTTATTTTTGTGTGGGAAAATTCAAGAATATCATTCAAGATGACATCCGGCAACAATTACATTGAAAGACAGGAATGAAATCAAAACCACTAACAAATGACACGAGCACGGCTATGCGGCTCGGATACACCTGCCAAGACAGACCGGCACCTTTAGGTTGGGATGATTGAATCATGTCAAGAGCTAGCAATAGAGAATCCCAACAAATTCCCAGCTCAAACCATTACACAATGACGCACAAATGTAATCAACACCAAAAATCATTCACCAAACATTAAAAACTAACAAAACAAAGAACAAAAAATAAACAAATTGATCAAAACGCACTGATCTGAGTCAACACGAGTTACCCATTGCTGAGTCACACTGAATCATCTAAGTTACACTGAGTTAAGACGAGTCTCATCTTTGGGTTCAAGATCCAAACAGCAAAGCGGCTACCGCCAGCGGTTTATGGGAGTTATTTGCCAGAGTGGCCCCAAAAATCACCCTAAACTTCATCCCAAATCAGGGGAAGCTGCCGAGGGGTGGAGTGGCGGAGGAAAGGAATATGCAGTGAGGTAGCGGGACGGTGAAGAGGTGGTATAGCGGAGGCGAGGTGGGAGAGGTGGTGTGGAGGAGATAAGGAGGCAAAGAAGAAGGGAGGGGCTCAGATTTGGGAGAAATACCGGGCAAGGAGATGACAAAAGGTGGCCGGCAAGGAGGGACGGAGGCGAGAAGAGCGGAAGGGAAGAGATGGGGAGGAAGGGATTTGGGGGATCAAGGCGGTGGGTAGATTAGGGATAAACCCTAGCAAGCTCTCAAGTACGAGGCCAACCTCCTATCCATTGGTGTTGAACACTAAACCTCACGCTCAAAAGGAACACTACACAATTATTAGGCCAAACCCAAGGTTTTTATTTCCATTATTGAGATACCCCACACATATATTTAATAAAAACGTGCTTAATTTTATGAGATTTGTTAATTAACCTTTTGGGGATTATATAACAACAATTGGTACAAACTAATACATAAAACTGGAATATAAAAATATAAGTTAGGGAGATTTTTGACAACTCACAAGGATGTTGATTTGAGGGGGAAACATTTTGACTTGATTCCGTTTGAAAGCGGAAGGAGAGAGTGTGCTGGAGTGTCTTTTGTGCTTCAAGTTATGGAGTTTACACTAGCTAGTTTGGTACATGCATTTGAAATCAAGATGCAAACCGGTGAACCTATTGATATGACTGAGAGCTCGGGATTTCCAAATAAGAAAGTGAGACCTCTTGAAGTCCTCCTTACTCCCCGCTGGCCTTCTGAACTTTATGAAGGATTAGCGACATGGGTATGAATAAACATTCTGTCAAGCTTAGCAATTTTCTTTTTTAACATGTGGACTGTATTGGCCTTTAATTATTAGGGTTTGCTAATGAAGTGCCATTTAATAAATGTATGGTGAAGGTGGAAATACTGTCAAACTATTTAGCCTTTTTTCATGCAATTTTCACCTCTTTCAAAAAACATTTTTTTTTTATATATATATATGTATTCATGTGCTTTTTTAATGGCGGAGGTGACCATTTTCCTTAATTTCTGCACACGTACCTCAGATTTTCTCCCAAATCTTTCCTGATAATTTATCAATGTATCACACGAAAGCAATATTTTCTTGTGATAAATATATCGATGCAGGTTTGTTTGCTTAGATTATTTGTCTATTGATCTTTTTGTTCATCAGGCCTTTTTGTTTTTACTTTTGCAATCTCTCAGTTGACATTCATTTTTCAGCATAACTTCGGACAAGCTGAATCCAAATATTAACTATATATTAAAATGAGAAAATGTTCTCTCTTCAAAAAGAAAAAAAAAAGAGAGAGAGAGAAAATAAGTTCCAAAATTCTCAAGTCAATCACATGAATAATGGGACAGGAGTCTAATTTTGTGCCTGATTGCAGTGCGGCCAATATCAGGTAGGGATGGCAATCTCGACCGAACCGATGGTTACCTGAATCGTAACCGTTTTTTTTTTCCCCGAACCATAACTGAAAAATCCCCGCAGGTGCGGCTATGGTTTGGGAAGTGAGATAACGAACGGGTATGGTTCGGTTCTGGTTTGAGGTGATATCCGAACCGTTCCCTGAACCAAAACGAATATGTATAATTACACTTTTACCCCTTTATATATATATAAAGTGCAATTTTACCCCTGCCTATATAGCATTTACACACACCGGATTTCACACCACCAGCATTTAGGGTTTGGGAGAGTCGAGAGAGGCGATTTGTGGCTGCAAAGCACCGATCTCACCCTCACCCGGTACATCTCACCCTCACCCGGTACATCTCTCTCTGAATCTCGACTCATGTGGACCGTGGTATCTCTCTCGTTTCATTTGTTTCCCGAGAATCTCGACACTATCTCTCTCGTTTCATTTGTTTCCCGAGAATCTCAACTCATGCATTTCCTCTCTCTCTCTCTCTCTCTCTCTCTCTCTCTCTCTCTCTCTCTCTCTCTCTCTCTCTCTCTCTCTCTCTCTCTCTCTCTCTCATGCACGCGCGTTCTATGCGTGCATGTATGTATTCTTGTTCTTTGTAGTTTCAGCCTTTTGATTTTGTGTGTTCTGTTTCTTCTTTGTTTTCCACTTCTGGGTAGTTCTTGTCTTGATTGGATAAGCACATATGTGATGCATTTCTGTATAAAATTTGTTAATTTTAAGCTAAATCATGAATTAGTTTCAGCCTTCAACTAATGTTTAGTCTCTTGTCTTCTCCAGGTTCAGTTACCCAAACGATTCGGGTATTACCCGAACCCCGTTTAGTTCGGTTATGGTTTCAGAATCCCCTCCCCGAACGAGTTTCGGATCGGTTCTGGGTAAGCATCTGAGTTCAGGTAATAGGTACGGATATGGCAATATCCGAACCAACCCAACCCCTTGCCATCCCCAATATCAGGTCCATTTTAGCAAGGTGATCCAATGAATCCTTCACATTTTTCAAATGATTTGAAACACATTTCTCTCACAATTTATTGTCGAAATCATTTTAGTAGGCCAAGACAAATATGTTTTGATCCCATAGATACCGACGTGCGATCAACATAAATTTCTACATGTACGTAGCACATAATGAACGAGATGAAAAAAATAACAGTGCAGATTGAATCATCGGATTTGGGTTGGGCCCGCTATTAGCTGCATAGCACGGTTCCCATAGAAGTTACACAAATTTATTGTATCACATGGATAGTCACAAAAGCTTCGCTTTCAAAATAATTCTAAGTGCTTTGTAATTTTCTTTGGAACAATTTGTCTGTATGTGGTACTGGTAAAGTAAAAATAGAGGGTGGTGGTATATACATTATACAAGCAAACGGTACCATATCTAATACATATCCCTATATTTATAGAAAAAGAGGGGATACAATCACGGACAGAGGGAAAGAAGGGGTGGTAACACGTGCCACCTCAAAAAAATATTTTTATATTGCAAGAATAGTGTTGTTCCTCAAAACGCGTGTAATATTATTTGGTATTAAGCATATTGATGAATGAATAATCAATGAAAATGTGAAATTTCTGGATATTAATTAGCATGTTGATAGATGATTATCATATTTTTTTTTTTGAACTGGATGATTATCATATGAAACATTGAAAATGTGTATCATTTTGGATACTAGAAGTAATTAATTAATCTTAGAGTCATTGTACTTTTTGTTTACTAATTATTCCCCCGCCTGTAAAGATAGTCCACAATAAAAAAATCTCCAATTTTCGGATAAAAAATAAAATATTTCCCTGTATAAATTGAGATTTTTATCCAAAAATTGTACGTATTTTATAGTAGACAATCTTAGAGAGAGAGAGAGAGAGAGAGAGAGAGAGAGAGAGAGAGAGAGAGAGAGATAATATTGATTTTAGGTGCCACCTCCGAATCGGAATTTTGGCTCCGTCTCTGGATACAATATTCAAGTAATTGGTACTTAGTTCAACCGTACAATACAATATATCTATATAATAAAACATTTCAGTTTTCAATATAATAAAACATTATACATAAACCCAACGGTGGTCTACAATTGTCTCCGTAAATCCTATGATTGAGATGAATGGTTTTTGAATTTATAAATCCAACCGTTCATCAATAACTAAATCCTACAACAGAGATTATGTTTGAAAAAATAGCAAAAATACACTAAATATTTATTCAGGTCTGTTTCCAATTCTCATGCATGATTCCTATTTCAAAGCACACTCTTTCCAATTTCAAAATCAAATATTTCATTCCAACGATACGAAAGAACATAAATGGCATAGAAGGAAAAAGTAAAGCCAACCTTTATTCTACAAAATAGTAACTCTGCTAGTATTAGATTCGCCCGTGCTTGAACCTGTGTGTTCAGAGTTCAGGCACGGGCATTAGTACAATAACATAAAAACAAAGGGTGTGAGACAAGAGAAGTGGGGAAAATGAAAGAAAGAAGAAAAAGCCAAACTGTGGGTGGAGAGATTATGTGATGGAATTGTTAAGGAATGGGGTCTCATCGAATAATTCATGTACTATATTAAAAAAAAGGGTGTGATACATGAGAAGCGAGGAAAATTTAAGAAAGATGAAAAAGCAAAACGGTTGGTGGGGAGAGTGTGTGATGGAAAGGTTAAGGAATGGGTTCTCATCAAATAATTCATGTACTAATGTACTATGTATCTCTTGCTAGCAAAATTCTTGGAGCGACCGGAGTTTTTTAAAACATTGTCTTATACATTCATTGATTTATTCAAGTCTTTTTTTTTTTTTTTTTGGTTTGGCGTTCCAAGAAGCTCTTGCAGCTCGACGGCTGAGAGGTTGCGAAGTTTCGAACTTAGATTATCTGAGTTTAGGGCACTTTAGATAGTAAGGGGTGTCACCTAGGATTTTAGATAATCAATTTTTATGCACTAGAGACTATTTTTTGAGTTTTTCTTAGCTAACTAATTAGGGCACTTTAGGAAACTCTTTTAGGTAGTGCACTAGAGATGCCCTTATAGCTCATCCCTATTAACACCTGAGCACCTCGGGATTTTCATTAAAGTTTCCTCACGAAATCTATTTATGAACGAGCATTTGTGCTTTAGAATAGTGATCCCATTTTCGGCAAATTGACATTATTACCTCAGAGAAATCAAGGGTGAAGATATATATGTTGTCTAAACTGTCAAATTAAACTTTGATTCTTGAATGATATCGATGAATAATTAATCATCAATAATGGTGTGTTAGTTAATATTTTAAATTTGCTTTTTTATTGATTATTTTTCAACAAAAGTAGTACTTACATTGCAAAGGAAACTTCAAAGTCGACAAATTAGTTAATGCAGCATGTCACTCGCAGGCCCATTTTTCAAGTAAATAACTTGTGCATTGTTATAGAAAGATGCTATAATGTTACCCGGCCCCCAAAAAATCTTTAAAAAGCATAACAAAAATCATTGTGTGTGTGTTTGGATAATTTGTGTGTAACTTGTGTGTGTATGTAGTGTTGCTCTTTCTACATTAGGGCCGCACACATGGCACCAGGAGGGACTGCACGTACAGCACGCTGCGCAGCAACTCCCCTTCCTTTGTTGTTTGAAACTGGTACAAGCGATTGGTACAATATACTCCATTCGTTTCATTTTACTTGTCTATTTTGGATTTTCTTGTCATTTTGTAATTGTTTACATTTTTTGATCTATAATATTTTTTATGATATTAAAAAACTTTGTATAATAGAACTAAGCGAGAATTATCAAACAATTATATTTTTAGAGATTCATATTAAAATATATAGACAATTAAAAATTGGCATGAAAATAAAAAATAGAAAACAAATTAGGACGGAAGTACCGAAGGAGTAATTACATATATATACTAGAAGTGGTCAAGGAATGGGGTCTGATAAAAAAAAAGAAAAAAGGAACGGGGTCGGATCAAATAATTCATGTACACTATATTAATACCTTGAATATAAAAAAGAGAGTTGGCCAGAGATGGTGGCTTGCCACATTTGGTGGATTTGGGGTTGCTGTTGTGCAGCCCCCGCACAGTAGGTGTTGTGCACCATCCGGGTCGTCCGTTGCTCAGATGGACGGCCCAGATTTCATCTTGCACGCACGACGACGAACGGTTCGGATGCAAAGGTGCTGAGGCGAAATTTGGGCCGTCTATCCGAGCAACGGAAGGCTCGGGTGGTGTTGTCGGGTGGTGCAAAACAGCGGCTGTGCAGGGGCTGCACAGCAGCAACCCCGTGTCCACATTTGGTTCAATTCTCCTGATTTTGCCATTTTCAATTTTGGAATTTTTCACATTTTTTCCCTACCAATTTTAGCTTTATTTTTGCGTTGGTATTTTTGCTCCGCGCTCATTCGTATCTTTCATAAGGTATAGATGAATGTGTGTGGCTCACTTTAGGGTCTCATGCAAATAATCTGAGCCGTCTAATAATCTTAATTTTTTTTTTGTGTTGTTTTGTAATAAAATCATCTAAATTAAATAATTATAAGCAATTGATCTAATCTTTAATTTTTTCATCCAGAATTTAAGATTCTGAATACTAAATGAAGTTTGAAAACAAGTTAAACGATCGTGTATTAGGCATTCCCATGATCGAATCACATATATTATAGGACTTACACCCAACTACAAACAAAAACTCAATTCATATTCAAAGTCACAAACACGATAGTTGTGCATCGCACGAGCCATACCACCTGGTATCCTACAAGGCCAAGTTTGACACAATGAGATCAACAATCGCGTAACAAAAGATATTAAATAAAATAATAGACGACGTAAAAAACATTTTTTTTCTTCTAAAATTGTATACATAATTGGCTGTTAGAGTAAAATTAGTGGATTAATAATCAAAGGAGATTCGATATGTCTCACCAACTTTCAATTTCAATTTACTATATAAACTGAACGAATCTCACATAGCAATTGCTAATCTCCAATCTCTTTAACCCATGGAGTTCCTCCTCCCATACCCAATCACCACTATATCTTCCATTTTTGCATTCCTTCTCTTTCTCTACTACCTCCATAGAAAAAGAAACACTTCTACTAACAAAAGAGTCCCACCGGAAGCCGGGGGAGCGTGGCCTATTATCGGCCATCTCCCCTTATTGGCTAACCGGGGACGGGCACACAAGTTGTTGGGAGCCTTAGCCGATAAACACGGACCGATATTCACCATCCGAGTCGGTGTCAAACGAGCCATTGTAGTGAACAACTCAGAGATAGCCAAAGAATGCTTCACCGGTTCAAACGACAAGGCGTTCATGAACCGGGTGAAATCCATAGCGTTGGAGCACTTAACTTATAACTACGCCAGTTTTGGGTTTGGCCCTTACGGGACGTACTGGCGCGAGATGAGGAAGATTTCGGTGATCGAGCTTTTGTCGAACCACCGGCTCGCTATGCTTAGCCATGTGCGCGAGTCGGAGGTGAAAAACTCGGTGAAAGAAGTTTATGGGACGTGGGTGAAGGAGGGGAGGTGTTTTGTGGAGTTGAAGAGATGGTTTGAAGACATAACCATGAAAGTGACTATTAGAATTATTGCAGGTTTTTTACTGGAGCCTTATTCCTTTCATTGAGATTTTTTTTTATTCGTTATTTCATTTTTTGTTTTTTTGATCGGCTATTCATTATTTCATGTTTGGCTTCTAATACTTGAAATAAAGACATTCATACGCAAATCCAAAGATGGAGTCAGGGTGGTTAGGAGGGGCGGTCGCCTCTGCTACAATATAAAAAAAAATTCTATTATTACATTGAAAAAATATAGTATATTTATCAAATTATAAAACCCCATCCCTCCTCCATATATAACGCCCGCCCTTCTTACGCAAAAATCCTGACTCAGGGGTGCTTTGGGTAATAATCCAATAATTCGGATTATTGGATTATTCGTTTGTCTTTATTCAAATTTTTTTTTGCATCCGTTAGTTTTGCATCAAGATTTTGTAGTTTCTGGATTCCTCACGACGAGACGAATCTAACAAGTATAAAATTATGGTCAAAACTCAATTTTTTTTTAATAAAGCCAAAATAGGTGGATTATTGGGCCATGCACGAATCTGATCGCAAACGTCTCTGGAGTTGTCTAATACACATAGTACGTGGCTCCAATATTTCATAGGAGGTTGGTCGAAAAATTAGTTTTATTTTAATACTCCTCTGTTAACCAATAATTCATAACGCAAAAATCTATGGTATGCGTACACCCTGTTACATATGTTTTTGGTAGTTGTTGCATGTTTTTTTGGTAGATTTCTGTAATATTTGATGAATAATGAATTTTTTAAAAACCCATAACAGGTTGTAACAAGTACCAAAACCATACCTAACAAAGTTACCGAAACTAGTGAATAGTGAATCTATAACGGTGTGTAACTTGACAAAAATCATACGTAACAACTAAAAAAAATGGATGTAATGGCGTAGTGGGCGTACCATATGTCTCAATACAAGGGGGCGTAAGTTCTCCTTCATACACAATATCTCATCTAATAGTATGTATAGTGCGATCTTTTTTTGAACAGGGGAACATTTCCATAGATTAAGAATCTGACAAAAGGATTCGACTAATGAAATTTTGCCTACCGACGTCCCTACCGCGAAAATGATTCGCGTACACCAGGATGCGTACCCCACTTGCACACCAGCACATCCCAACCGTCCAAAAGCTTTTTTCGACGTTTGAGATTTGAAATGAATTCTTACCGGTAAGAATTAACTCTTACCGGTAAGAATTTATTTCAAATCCGGACCATTGATTCTTGAAATAGACGATCGGGATGTGCTGGTGTGCATTTGGGGTGCGCGTATGTGGTGTGCGCGTAGCAGCGTTCTCCCTACCGAGGGAATCGAGGGAAATAAGCTGCCATAGACTTAGATAAATTCTTCTTATTTCGTCGCTATCATTAGATTTATATGAGAATCTTTTATATTGTAGTCATGAATCTGAATAAAAATTGTTCACGTCAATATGGATTCACTTCAAAAAAAAAAAAAAAAAATTGGTGTGACTATCTATATAAAAAGAATTCTTAGAAGATCAATCTTGCAATGTATCAAAGAAAATTGTCCATAATTTCATTAAATAAACAAAAAAATAAAGTAGTTAATGTTATCGATACTAAATCAACAAATTTAAATTATACAAAATGTACATGAGTCAACTATCGTTTAGAGATACGATACAACAAGATACTAATATCAATAGATTATTTTCCTCTCTTTTTAATAGCACTCCTTAATAGATCCGGACGAAGAAAATTCTTACCGAACTTGGAGTTAAGGCTGATAAATTGAGTTTTGGAGCTTTCTTCACATTCTTTGATATCCCATGATATTCAGAACAGAAACTCTATTTTATTCAAGGAAGCTCGTAAGACAATGGATGTAGGTGCTCGTTTGAATGTCCATATTAGAGGGGGGAGAAGCTATAATGTAAGGAAGCTGGTTGAAATGCAGGAGGAAGTAATTACTGAAAGGGAAAGATGTCTATTTGATGAAAGAGAAGATGATGGTTTCTCCGATTTGGAGGAAGGAGCCTCTCTTTCTATGGAGTTTTAGGTTGTGTTAGCTTGTTTTGTTGGTGGTGTGATTTGTGGTTATCCATTTTCTGGTTTCTATGGCTGGTTTTAGGGTCTATAGGTGTTTTGGGTGTTTGCGATAGGGTGTTTTTTTTTGTTTTTTTTTTTTTCCGGATGGCTTCTTGCCTTCCGGCCTTTTTAGGTCTTGAGTGGCTTTTTGCTAGGTTCTTGCTCCTTTTAATCTTTCTATTTCCTTATGAAGATTAATAAATTTTCTTTTACTGAGGAAAAAAGCTGTGCTATGCACGGGATGAATCCAAAGGTACACGCTTAAATGAGATTTCAAACATGTATGCCCAGATGCCCAAATGGTATTTTTTGAGAAAGTGTATGGAACATGAAAAGAAAACATGAAAAGGCATCCGACGGATGAGATTCATCCAGTACACTGTTTGAATAGTGTACCGAGTGGATCTCATCCATTAAATACCTTTTCATGGTCATTTTCATATTTTCTTTTCATGTACTGTACTAGGGCTCATTTTTTTCCTCCCAAAATGGTAGTAGATTTTGTAGGAAGGGTTCTTCGTTAAATAATAAAATCAATCCGGAGAGGCAAACAATAGCTAATGATTGGACAGAAATGAGGGGATGTGTACAGGGGCGAAGGATTAAGCCAGGTATACAAGAAGAGAAGGCAGCAGAATTCAATCCATTCCCCTTAAGATCATCATCATCGTCCTCGAGATCACAGTTCTAGATGGAGTGTGGGCTCGCGAGCGCTAGCAAGAGCAATGCTCTTGTTTCCAGAGCTCAGAGGCACCTTCTCTCTCTAGAATTTCCGTGTTCTAAGGACAAATCTGAAAATCTCTCTCGGAATTTGTGAATGAATGTCCCATATTTATAGGGATCTGCACCCAATCATTGGGCCGCAGACATTTTCCCCAATAACATGATGACACGTGCTCTTCCCGCATATCTAGGCGACGTGGGTGATGTCATTGGCCGTTAGGAATATTCCATCAGGCCATTCCAGTACATCGTTTTCCTTCGTCGCGACCCTCAATCCTTATAAAGCCACCAAGCCACTTGTATATCCCCTATTCCCGCTGTGCTTAGTCATGGTCGCGAGCCTTTTGGATCGCGCCAAGACCTAACTCGAGCTCGCATCGACTTCCCTTCCCCTGCCTTTTGGTCAAGTGCCGTCGCGAGTCTATTTCGTGTGTTCGCGTGAGCGTCCACTTATTCCCCGTCGCGTCAACCATCTTTGCTGAGAGTCTCGCGAGGGGTGAACTTTTTCTTAAGGTGATGTTTCCCTTGCTAAGGGCATCCCTTTTCTTGAAAGTAATAGTAATCTGGATATTGTAATACCGCGATGGCCGTTCTTCGCGGTGTCTTATTCGCACGTTCTTAAACTTAACCGACGTCTGACGTGTCCCTTGCAACTTTGCTCGAGCCACGTGGCTATCCATTCATAGGCTGGTCAACCGCCACGTCATCCGACGCGCTGGCCTTTCCTACATAAGCCCCTCGCGCGAGCGTGATTTCGCGGCGCGTGGCTTCTTACGCGCCGGATCGCGTGCGTGCGACGTCAGCGGAGTCTGTCATTTTAGCCTTCCCTCCAAAAGGTGGCCGTTCCAAATTTCGAAGTTGCAGACCGATTGGACTGCTGACACCGTCTTAGCCGTTCGTTTTCGTGATGACAGCCAAGCCGTGTCTATAAATACTTCCTCAGAGAGAGAGAGAACCTTTTACTCTTCCTTTGCCAAGTTTCTTAAGTCTCTAGAATTTCTCGAACTCCTTCTTCTTCGAAACCCTAGTTTTTCTTCTTCTTTCTCAAGCGAGTCATGGCTCGATCGCGTAAACATGAGTCTGACACTGAGGCTCTTTTAGCGAAAACATCCCTTCCTCCTGCCAGTGAATGGAGAAGGGCTCCATATTTGAGGTCCGACGGCGATATCTTCTGGGCTAACATCATGGGTTACGTTCCTCTCCGAGGTAATCCCAGCGCTCAGCCCCTCCTGCTTTCTGATGAAATTAGTGCTTCGGGGGCGGACATGGTCGACCCATCGTCGTTGGTGAGGCTGAGGATCGAGAGGGGCGATTACCCTTTTTCGCAGGTCCAATATAAGGCCAACATTCAACCCCCAAGGAATTGGGGCGATTGGGTGTCCACAATCCTTGACAAATTCGAGCACAGAGTGACCCTTGACAGAGTGGGTTTGCTGAAGACTGTGCAACTTTCGCAACATTTCGTCGCGAGTCGCCCTCAGCGCGATCTCGACTTCGCGGTGAGCCGTTGGAGCCCCACTAGCCACACCTTCATATTTCCTTTCGGAGAGGCCGCTCCGACTATTCTTGACACCGAGGTTCTAATGGGCCTTCCCACCCGCGGAGAGTACCACTACGACCCCGCTACCTGTTCTTCTGAGGTTAAGACTGCAATCGAGTTTATAGAGGCGGAGTTCAAAGCGGCTGGCAAGTATGGTTCGCGCTACGACAACGCGGGGAAGGTCCGAGCTCCTCCGAAAGCCAACAAGACGACTTGGGGCTCCTGGCAGCAGTATTGGTTCCGCGACATTGCCCCCGTCGAGGTGGATGGGAAGCTTGGGATAACCATGAGTGCTTACCATGAAGGTCCGCTATCCTTGGCGGCTTTCCTTGTTCAGTTCCTGTCTCTCTTCCTCTTTCCTGATTTTCCCCACGAGGGGCCCCGCCGCGAGATGATTCCCCTCGCAGCCGTCCTCGCCGCAGAGAAGAGACTTCCATTGGGTCCCATGTTTTTGGGCCATTTCTATCGCCAGTTCGACCGCACCGCTCAGGACTTCGAGCGATCCATGGGGAGGTATGAGATTACTTCGATGATTCATATCTCCTTCTTGCTCGGTTTCTTCTACGAGTACTTTCCAGCGATTGCTCCTTCTCCCCGCGAGCTCCCTCCACTGAAGACTGTCCAGGAGAGGAACGCTGCTGGTGATATCATCCGCGACGCCAAGGGTATGCCCATCTTGCGATTGAGTGAGAGGGTGCCTAGGATTGCGAGGTGGGCAAAGACCTCCTCAAGCAAACTGTTTGAGGACTGGTGCGACGAAAAGACATCCTTTAATCCTCGTCCCTACGAGCAACCTGCTGATGGCGCTCTAGGCCCCGCCGTCTTTTTGGAAGACACCGCGGTGAACTTTCAGAGCAAAAGCATCTGATCCCATAAGCTGGATCTCCTCGCGTGGGTCACCCCTAGCTATCTTCCCACTCCCTCCGCTGAGGGCCCCATCATGGTGCTGTATAGAGCCGACAGGCTCCAGTTACAATTTGGGTACGATCAGGGCGTCCCTCGCGAGCCTCCTTCCCCGCCCAAGGATTTCATAACCGGGACTCGTCGTTTTCTGAAGTCGTTCAACCACGAGCTCACCGCGGGCTATGGGGGAGATAGGATTATCCCTAGCTCCAAGCGTAAGGCAGCCTTTACCCCAGAAAACAGGGTATACTGGGCCAGGAACTTGCAATCCTTTGCGAGCTTTGTTCAGACCCCAGCGGTGGTGTCGCCCGCGGAGCCCATTTCGAAGAAGGACTTAACCCTCCGCACCTTCAAACCAGGGAAGGACCCCGACTGGCGCGGTCCCATATCCTGTTGGGTCAAAGGCACCGCGGCTCCTTTGGACGTGATTAGCGCCATCCCCATTCAGCGAATCCGTCCTGCGGACATGGTAGTCCCCTCGCCGCAGCATATCACCGCGAGGGAGAAGAAAAAGGCTGAGGGTACAGCGGCCACTTCCACGCCACGACCCCCTACTCCCGCGGATAAAAGGAAGGCTGAGGACCTCTCCCCTCTCCAGATAGGGCGTGCTCCTAAGAGGGCAAGGGTAAGATGATTGTTTTCCCTTTTCTCTTTTCTTGTTTTCTTCTTTTTTTACGCTTTTGCTGATTTATAAACTTTTCTCGTCTTTTCAGGGTCCCTCGCGAAAGGGTAGAAAGATAAAAGGTTCCTCCTCATTCACCTCGGAGCCTCCTCCTCAAACTGAGCCATCGGCTCAAATTCCTCAAGGCAACGCTCTTAAACGCTGCATTTACACACATTTTTTTTTAACTATTTTACTTTGCTTCTGTCCTCCATACTCACAAGATATTATGTGCTTTCCCGCAGGCGAAGGGGACCAACTATTGGAACCGATTACTGATGCTTCCGCAGACGTCCCTCTCGCAAACTCTCCTCTCCGCGATGCTGAAAAATCGTCCTCTTCCAAGGATCCTCCCCAGGAGGGGGCTTCGAAAGAGTCTACGTCTGCGAGCCCTGCCAAGGAACAAGGCCCAGATGCCCCTGTCGTCGACGAGTTCAATGCCATGAATGTCGCGAGCAATATAGCGAAGGAAATTGCGCAGGAGGTCGGCGGCTCAGATGACAAACTAGAGGAAGTGGAGAGAGCGGGGGACGTCGCGGGCTCAGAGGGAGCTGCCGCGACTACGAACCCCGAGCCTGCAGAGGAGATTGAGTCACCAGCGGGTTCTCCAAGTGTTGAACCCTCTCCTCCAAAATTCAGCCCTAGCAAGGCTAGCCCCTCGCGAGATGGTACTTCACCACCTCCTCGCGAAGATGATGTAGTAAACATACCTTCTTCGACCGAGAAGAGTGCCCTTGGCTCCAAGCCCATCCCTGAGTCAAATGTAAGCGAGAGCTCAGACATGGATGGCCTTTTCGACAGCAGCGAGGAGGGTGAAGAAGCTTCTGGAGGCTCCAAAGGTAAGTGCAGTAGTGATATTTTTGCAGGGATGGACGACATCTTTCATCTTCCTTCTTTTACCCCTTCTAAGTTGCTAATTCCGGGCCATACTTATGACTCAGAGCCGCTTCTCGAGGACAAGAGCCAGCACACACTGCTTCCTAAAATTGAGAACATTGTAGTGAAGCATGATGGCGACGACGAGATGTCCAGATTCGTGCTTCCCCGTTATGCTCTCCTTTCTGACATCGAAGGCGACCATCAGTGGAGGATCAGGGCTTGTAGTGCCCCGATCCTTCGGGCTTTGGAACAGCAATATCCCCAAACCTTTTCCAACTGCACCGCTGGTCGTCTGGTTGGTGGTTCTCTTTTCGACTTGGTTGCTGAGACCGTGGTGTGTCTGCAGCGGATGAAGGTAAAGGATTTCAATGCTCAGAAGTATGAGGACGTCATGTCTTCTATCAAGGATATGGAGACCTTCGGGATAGACTTGGGGTGGCTTCGCGAGTATTTGGAGAAGGTCTATTCGACGCAGACCTTGTTCACGAGTCTCTTCAAGATCCAAGACAGCAAAGCCAAGATCGCTGAAGCTGAAGAAAGGTACAATCGTTTGCTCGCTGAGGCCAAAGAACAAATTTCTGCTTTAAAGGCTGGTCACGAGCTACTTGTTGAAGAGCATCAGGCCTTGGAAGCAGCCCCAAAAACTACCTTAAGTGGTGACGAGCCTATTCTCCCTCCAGTTGATTCGATTGCCCAGAAGCTCAGAGAGTAGCTTAAGGCTCTTTTTTTTTTTTATAACAAATTTTGTATCCATGACTTGAGTATCAATGAAATTTTGTTAGGACTTTGTCTATGACTCATTGCTGTTATTGTTTTTGTATGGTCGCGCGGGGCAGCAAGGGCAAATCTCCCTTGCGCATATTTTATTTGCTTTGTGTTTCCCCTTTTTATTCGCAGACCTGTTTCCCCTGAGGGCCCCAGCGTTTGGTTAGACTAGGGTTTCCCTTTGCGAGGTCTTTTTGTTTTCCAACTCTTTCTTCTTTTTTTTTTAAAAGAAAAAGTTAGTGATTCCAAAGAAATTTACTTTGGTTCCCAATTATTCGTGGGAATTGGCCGTCGCGAGGGTCTTCATTCCAAAGGAAGAAACTTCCTTGGTCCCTATTTATTTCGCAACATTTGAAGGCCTTTAAGCGTAAGCGAGTACTTCTATCTCGTACTTTTTTCACTCCGCGAAGGGTGCAGTTTCCCCTTGTGCTGACAACATTTCGTGCCGCGAGGTCATCGCTGTGGATGCCTGATTTATTCTACCATTTTCCTTTATCATATTCTCAGTATGCTCCAATGAATATCTTTTAAAACATCATTTATAGAACATATTTCCGAGATAAAACAGGGGTAGTATTCTCATTCATAATTTCAATCCGTATTTCTTTGCCTCAAAGGTAGCAAATCAATACCCAGGGCTACACTTGATTGCAAAAAAAAAGTAAAATCTTGCGAGAGAAACAAACAAAAATGGCATAAAGTTGAAAAATGGACCTACTTTCATCAAAGCTAGCCCATATCACGGGTAATACTTCTTGATGTATTTCACATTGATCGGCCCGGTGAGGAATCCGTCGCTGACTCTCGCGAGCCTGTAGTGTCCACTTTCTGCAGCTTTAATCACCTCGTAAGGGCCTTCCCATTTTGGTGTGAACTTTGGCAGTTTTAGATTCTGCATGACCCCAGCAACTGACTTCCATACCAGGTCTCCCACCTTGAATTCTCTCGCGACCACACCTTTGTTGTAGTACTTGGCCACAGACTACCAATACTTTTCTTGGTTTTCGGTCGCGACCTCCCTTCTTTCATCCAATGCTTCGAGATCAGCCTTCCGCTCCCCCTCAGTTACTTCAGTTGACAGCGCGAGACGTGCAGAAGGCACACTTATCTCTGCGGGCAATACTGTCTCTGCTCCATACACCAGACTGAAGGGGCTCATTCGCGTAGACTTCCTTTTAGCCGTTCTATAAGCCCACAAAGCAATCGGGAGGTGCTCGGCCCAGGCTCCCCCTTTCTCATCCAAGTGCTTACTCAGAATCCTAACGATAGACTTGTTGGTAGCTTCTGCTTGCCCATTCCCTTGAGGGTAATGGGGGGTTGAAGTTTTCTGATTAATACCGTAGGACGCGAGAAGCTGCTTCACCTGTCTGTTTATGAAGGGAGTTCCATTATCGGAAAGGATTACCTTCGGGATTCCAAATCTGCAGATTATGTTCTCCTTAATGAAGTTGGCCACCACATCGCCTGTTGCGCGCTTCAGGGGAACTGCCTCTACCCATTTCGTAGTAATTTCTGTTGCCACTAGAATCCACTGGTTACCTCGCGAGGAGGGATGGATGGGACCAATCAGGTCCATTGCCCATGTATGAAAAGGGTAAGGGGCTCGAATATGGTGTAGTTCAACAGAAGGAGCATTTACCTTGTCTCCATGCTTTTGGCAGGCGTGACATCTCCTTACATGGCTTTTGCAATCCCCTTCCATTCTTGGCCAATAGTACCCGAGATGGGTGATTTGCTCGTATAGCTTTCTACCTCCCGGATGTTCCATCTCATGTATCTTGTGCAAAACCTCTTCTGCCTCATTATTGGATAAGCACTTGAGGGGGATATGGTCAAGGGTCCTTCTGTAAAGCTGATCATCTTTGACAAAGAATCTCTTCTCGCATCTCTGCACTTCTCGAATGCCGCCGCGATCCATGGGCAGGGCTCCTTCCTTCAAGTAATCAATGTATTTCTGTCTCCAATCTGTTTCTTCACTAGAGAAGTTGCATTCATGCTCGATTTCGTGAAGTGCACAATTGGGACATTCCTTGAGCAGGGTCGCGGCGTCTTTCCTCATCGAAGGCCAGTAGTACCCTTGACGTTGAATTCTCCTGTACAGTGCTATGTCATTCTCTCCACAGGTTTCTTCATGGATTTGCTTCATTTTTTCTTTGGCCTCTACATCATTGATGCACCTCGCGAGCCATCCCTGGGGGCCGCGAAAGTACAGCTCCCCTTTTAGAATGGTAAATTGTGATAGAGGCATCATAGGAATTGCTCCACTGCCCGTTGCAATCTGCGTTTTAATGGGGTCCCGCCAATCTTTTTTCTCGGAACTTTCTTTCTCCTCAACAAATGAGGGCTCAGTCTTTCTTGTGATCTCTATGGCCACAGTACTTCCTTCGAATTCCGTCTTAGCACCCAAAGTGGCTAATGCATCAGGAAACCTGTTCTCAGACCTGGGTTTATGAATGACGCTGATATCATCAAAGTCTCTCCTGAGTCTTTGAACAGTTGCTCTGTATGGCGCGAGATTAGCTTCCTTTAGGGCGTAGACACCCTCACTTTGCAAGATTATAAGTTTTGAATCCCCCACAATTCTGAGTCTTTTAATTCCTCTCTCTCTGGCCGCGAGTAGTCCTAGGATAAGTGCTTCATATTCAGCTTCATTGTTAGAGCATTGAAATGCCAACTTGTATGATAGGTACTCCTTCGCGCCGCTATCACTTTGCAACGTGACCCCTGCCCCAGCTGAATTGCCTCCTGTTGCCCCATCGAAGCCTAGAGTCCAGCTTTCGAGTTCATGGCTGGCTGCTAGTGCTTCGAAATCATCTCCTGGTAGCGACTCCCCTAGTGGTTCACACTCCCCACTGGGGAATTGGGCCAACAGATCCGCGAGGGCCTGGCACTTGATCGCTCGCGGCGCCGTGCATTCGATATCGAATTCCGCGAGGGTTAGCAACCACTTCGCGGCCCTTCCATTAAGGACGGGGCGAGACAGTAGGTACCTCATAGGGTCATTTCTGGTCACGAGCTGCACTTTGAACGAGAGGAAATAGTGCCTTAGCTTCTGCGCCGTGAAAACAAGTGCTAAGCAATGGCGTTCAATTGGTGTATAGCGTTCCTCTGCCCCTTGCACTTTTCTGCTGATGTAATAGACTGGCTTTTCAATTCCTTCCACTTCTTGGGCCAGTAGTGCCCCAATTGACCTTGAGGTAGATGTGAGGTATAGAATCAGTGGCTTGCCCTTCTGTGGAGAGACCATTGTCTGAGGTGAGGCCAGGACATTCTTGACTTTCTCAAATGCCAATTGGTGCTTATCCTTCCACTCGAATTTGACCTTGTCTTTCAGCAGATCTCCCAATGGTGCAGTTATTTCTGCTAGAGCAGGGATAAACCTTCTCAAATAGGAGACTTTCCCTAAGAACCCCTTGAGGGATCTCTGGGAGTGGGGAGGGGGCATGGTTGAAATAGAGCGGATCTTGGATTCATCTGCATCGATGCCGTGTCTGTGTACTAAGAAGCCCAAGAATTTTCCAGCTGTCACACCAAAGGCACATTTAAGGGGATTCATCCTCATGTTAAACTTTCTGCATCTTTTGAACACTCCTTCGAGGTCTCGCAGATGCTCCGTTCTGTATTTTGACTTTGCGACAAGGTCATCGACATAGACTTCCACGGAATGATGGATCATATCGTGGAAGATCGCTGTCATGGCCCTTTGATAGGTCGCGCCAGCGTTTTTTAGCCCAAATGGCATCACGGTATAGTAAAAATTTCCCAAAGGGGTTCTGAAAGCAGTTTTCTCTGCGTCCTCAGGTGCCATCTTAATCTGGTTGTATCCACTGAATCCATCCATGAAAGAGAACATTTCTTGGCCGTTCTTTTTCTTCACTGGCACAATGTTGCACAACCATGTTGGATATTGGATTGGGCGGATGAATCCCGCACTCCTGAGTTTTTCCACTTCTTCCTTGATCTTCTCTTCCAAATCCGGGTGGTATTTCCTCTGCGGTTGCTTCACAGGCTTGGAGTTTGGAAATACGTCGAGATGATGACTCACAAGCTTTGGATCCAAGCCTGGCATTTCGTTGTAGTGCCAAGCGAACACATCGCTGTACTTGCGAAGCAGAGCCACCAAATCAGCTCGAGCGTTAGGTTCCAAGGATTTGCTAACAAATACTGGCCTCGCGGTGCCTTCTCCATCTCTTAGGTCGATTTCTTCAAGCTCCTCCGGTTGGGGTTTTGGCCCATCTTGCATGCATTCTGGGGCTGGCTCAGGTTTATCAATTATCTCCGCGACCCCTCCTTTTCCTTCAATATCGCGGGGGTCAGAAGCCTCACAAACGCCTGCTGACCCCTCGCACCGTCCCAGGTGGTACACAGTTTTCCCCCCTTCGCTAGTCTTCGTGATCTTGCGAGGGGTCAATCTGTCAAACACCGTGGGGCGCTTCGCGGGGACTGGTCCTGATGACTCGCCTTTGATATTTTCCCACTTTGGAATTTTCATCCCAACAGGCTTCGCGGTTATGGCTTCGCAGGCCTCCTCAACTTCAGAAAAGTACACAGCGTCAGAAAGGTGGGCCTCGAAGGGCCTTTCGGTGGCAGGTACAGTGATCTTCTTTCCAGCCCATATGCCTTTAAGGCACTGATGGTAGCTCGATGGGACCACTGCATACTTGTGCATCCACGACCTCCCCAAGATTACGTGATAGTTGGTTGGCCCCTCGATGATGTGAAACTTTGTTGGTGCACGAATGGGCCCAACCGCGAGATCCAGAACAATGTACCCCAGAGAAGGTTTCTTTTCTCCACCAAAGCCCACTATCCCTACTAACGACTTGATAATTCGCGGCTCTGGGATCTCCAATCTTTTCAACGTCTCGAGGGGCATAATGTTGATCGATGCCCCTCCATCCAGAAACGCTCGCTTGAGCTCCACCCCGTTGATGTAAGCAGTTACAAACAAAGGTCTGTTGTGGGGAAATGGCACTTTCCTGTCTTTGTCCGAGAAGGAGATGGCATTAGAGTCCTCGCGAATGGTTCTCGCGACCGATCCACCTTCCACCACACATGCCTCCTGGCTTTCGTTAGCTAAAGCCAGTATTGCCTTTGTCATCTCCACTCTTACGTTGTGGCTAAATCCCAACCCATCAAAGAAGGTCTTAAACTTGTGGCTTTTAGACAGAATCTGATGCCTTTCTTCCTCATTTACTTCCACGGTGGGCTGGTCATAGCTCGCAATTTCTTCAATGTGATCATAGAAGGAGGTCATATAAACCTCCTCAACCTCCTCATCTATGTCATACATGAAGTCGTAGTACCCACCGTTATAGCATTCTGCCATCGCGGCCCCTTCCTCGTGCTGAGGGTAGGGCCTGTCGCGCACGTCTCTGTTTACGCCAATTCTTAATTCATTGTTGTCTTGCTTCCTTTTAAAAATCTCCTTGAGTGTCCAACAGTCACTCGTAGGGTGTTGCACCCTCCTGTGAAAGACGCAGTACCTCGGGTTTGCGCGATCTTGCTGAGTAGGCTGCACATTAATTTCTGGGAGTTTCAAGCACCCGTCCGCGACCCATGCGTTAACGAGATCTACAATCTCTTCTACGCTGCAAGGATATGGAGGTGCGTCTCGCGCTCGGTCCTTGTAATCTTTGAAAGGCTTGATCCTTTTCCTGGGGTTGTCATCACCCCCCCGTGGCCTGCGCGGAGGCCGCAGTAGCAATCCCACCAGCTTTGCTTTTCCATGTTGTCTTTGGTACGTCCACGTCGACGGTGCCACGGATATTAAATGCTGCTTCCATCAGAGCCGAAAATGTCTGGTACTTGCCATTGATCAAATGCTTCTTATATTCTTTAATCATGCCTAGGAGGCAGATTTCCACCAGTCGTTTCTCTGGAACTGGCTCATGGCACTGAACAGCTTTATCTTGGAACCGTTTGATGAAATCAATGATGTCCTCCGTCAGCTTCTGCTTCTCGTTTACGAGGTTCAGCGAAGTGATCTTCTCTATCACTTGGAAAAATTTAGTGTAGAACAGGTTCACCATTTCTTCCCAAGTGTTAACAGAGTGCGGTTCGAGGTTGACATACCAAGTGTATGCCCGCGAAGTGAGGGACTTAGAAAACTCTCGCAATCGAAGATTGGGATCTTGCGAATGGACGCCCAAGCTTTCAATAAAACGGTGGACATGCTCCTGAGCGCTTCCTTCTTTCCCATCAAACTTGACAAATTTGGGTGGCACATATCCTTCTGGATATGGCATGGTCATTATCACAGCAGGATACGGTGGTTGAATCTCAGGACTAGGCAGAGTTGGTAACGTGGCTCTAGCTTTTTCTTGCTGCAGCAAAGCTTGGACATCAGCCAAAGTAAGGAATGCTTGGGGTTGCGGCCGCTGGGCCACGCCCTCTGCAGCTGGTGTGCCTGGCGCGCATACTGGAGGTACCATCTGGTTTGGATTATGTCCATTTTGTGGTGGTGGTGGTGGTGCAATAGGCGGGTTTACCACTTGTGGGTTAACCACTTGTGGGAGCTCGCCCACCAGGTTTCCCTCCACAACATTTTGTGGGGGCACTGGTGGAGCCGCTCGCGCCGTAGCAGCCACCACAGCCTGTGTGAGCTGGGCTATCGCCAAAAGCAACTGAGTTTGACCTTGTTGCATTTGCTGTTGTCCTTCTCTAATGAGTTGGAGAGTTTCAGCATTAGCGGCTAAGGTTTGTGCGGTATCAATCTCTTGAACTTCTTCTAACACAGGTGGTTGATTTTCCATTGCTCTTTGATGAAGGGTTTCAAGGGCACTTAAAAGATTATGAGAAGAAGAGCCTTGTATTTGTGAACCACTGCGTTGTGTTTGTAAACGTCTTCTGGTATCAACCATCAGCTATGAAAGCCTCCCCAGCGGAGTCGCCTTATGTAGGAAGGGTTCTTCGTTAAATAATAAAATCAATCCGGAGAGGCAAACAATAACTAATGATTGGACAGAAATGAGGGGATGTGTACAGGGGCGAAGGATTAAGCCAGGTATACAAGAAGAGAAGGCAGCAGAATTCAATCCATTCCCCTTAAGATCATCATCATCGTCCTCGAGATCACAGTTCTAGATGGAGTGTGGGCTCGCGAGCGCTAGCAAGAGCAATGCTCTTGTTTCCAGAGCTCAGAGGCACCTTCTCTCTCTAGAATTTCCGTGTTCTAAGGACAAATCTGAAAATCTCTCTCGGAATTTGTGAATGAATGTCCCATATTTATAGGGATCTGCACCCAATCATTGGGCCGCAGACATTTTCCCCAATAACATGATGACACGTGCTCTTCCCGCATATCTAGGCGACGTGGGTGATGTCATTGGCCGTTAGGAATATTCCATCAGGCCATTCCAGTACATCGTTTTCCTTCGTCGCGACCCTTAATCCTTATAAAGCCACCAAGCCACTTGTATATCCCCTATTCCCGCTGTGCTTAGTCATGGTCGCGAGCCCTTTGGATCGCGCCAAGACCTAACTCGAGCTCGCATCGACTTCCCTTCCCCTGCCTTTTGGTCAGGTGCCGTCGCGAGTCTATTTCGCGTGTTCGCGTGAGCGTCCACTTATTCCCCGTCGCGTCAACCATCTTTGCTGAGAGTCTCGCGAGGGGTGAACTTTTTCTTAAGGTGATGTTTCCCTTGCTAAGGGCATCCCTTTTCTTGAAAGTAATAGTAATCTGGATATTGTAATACCGCGATGGCCGTTCTTCGCGGTGTCTTATTCGCACGTTCTTAAACTTAACCGACGTCTGACGTGTCCCTTGCAACTTTGCTCGAGCCACGTGGCTATCCATTCATAGGCTGGTCAACCGCCACGTCATCCGACGCGCTGGCCTTTCCTACAGATTTACTGCTAAGAAACACACTAATTTCTGAATCACGTGAATTCCCAAAAATGGACCGGCAAAACCAAGGATGGTAGTACTCAGATTTATTTTTCTTCTAATGAACAGAACCTTATGTAACCTTTACTAACCCAGAAAAACAAAAATCGCAGGTAATTCGAAACTAGAGGCGTATGAGGATTATCGGGCGGCAATTAAGGAATTTTTTAAGCTAGGGGGGTTATTTATTGTAGGAGACGCAATTCCTTTTCTTAGGTGGTTGGATCTCGGAGGGTACGAAAAGGAGATGAAAAAGACGGGAAAGAAAATAGATGACGTGCTTCAACGGTGGTTAGACGAACATAAACGGAAGAAAAATTCGGGCGAGGCGACGGTGGCAGAGAAAGATTTCATGGACGTGATGTTGGAAATTCTCGATGATGGTACAAATGAGGTCTTAAATTTTTTTGATGCTGACACAATCAACAAGGCTACATGTTTGGTAAGATTGTCTCCTTTTGAAAAGTGTTAAGAAGCTCTTTTTTTATTTTTTTTATTTTTATGTGGTATTTCAAGAGTTATTTGGATTTGTGGTCGGCTATTTTTTACAGCTTAATTGACAAATGATTAACTGAAGCCAAGAAAAGAAAAGAAAAAAAACTTGAATATATTTTACAGATACTATTTTTTAATTAGACCACGAAAACTATCTTTATGTGCATAGTGTCTGCTTTGACCCTCTATGTGTTTCGAAAACTTGAGCCATTTGACACATCTGATTTTAATTTGTTGGCGCTAATTTCATGTTTTGGATCTTTTGTAACTAATCTCAAGTTTAACTATTCAGGTCGGTTCCGTTGACAACAATAATCGGAGCCGTTCAATTTGTTTAGAACATGTTTTCAAGAGTAGTCGAAAAAAAGCAACTCATTTGGATATCGGTAAGGGCTTGATCGGTATTTGTCCTGCCGATCAAGCCTTTACCGATATTCAGATGAGTTGATTTTTTACGGAAACTCGTGAAAAATGTTTTAAACAAATTGAACGGCTTCGATCATTTGCGTGAGACTCCAAAATAGTTGTCTTAGGCGTGTTGTGTCAACGAAACCGGTCCCAAACTATTACTGTAACTGTAACACAATTCAAATTAGGTCTAAATAATAGTCTTTATGTTGCACACATTTCTTTAAATATACTTTTTTTTTTTCTGAAAAAAAATTCTTATTTCATGAGCCTTTTCAGGGTTTTACTTTAGGGGGAACGGATACCACACCTACAACTCTAACATGGGCCGTAGCTTTGCTCCTCAACAATCCCCATGCCCTAAAGAAAGCCCAAGAAGAATTAGACACCCATGTTGGTGGACAAAGGCAAGTAAAAGAATCAGACATGAAAAACCTTGTCTACATCCAAGCCATAATCAAGGAGACCATGCGTTTACACTCTCCGATCCAACTCATTACCATACGGGAAAACGTAGAGGATTGCATTGTGGGCGGGTACCATGTCCCGGCGGGCACCCGCCTGTTTGTGAATCTGTGGAAAATTCATCATGATCCCCGAGTATGGCCCGAGCCATGGGAGTTCCGGCCTGAACGGTTTTTGACAACTCACAAGGATGTCGATTTGAGGGGGAAGCATTTCGACTTGATTCCGTTTGGAAGCGGAAGGAGAGGGTGTCCTGGAGTATCTTTTACGCTTCAAATTGTAGAGTTCACACTTGCTAGTTTGGTACATGCGTTTGAGATTGCAACACCTACTGGCGAGCCTGTTGATATGTCTGAGGGCTCTGGATTTCCAAATAGGAAAGTGATGCCGCTTGAAGTCATCCTCACTCCGCGCTTGCCTACTGAACTTTATGGATGATTGGTGACATATACACAAGAGAACGCTCTTTTATCTTTAGAGATATTTAAAAGTACCGCTCACGAATAACAGAAAAAAAAGGATATCTCAAAGTATTCAACAAAGTTCCATCAATTCTTAATTTACATTACGTTGGCTTGCTAACCCTCTTCTCTTTGGGTATAGGATCATGTATTGTTGTCTTGTCTGAGGCTTATGTGTTAACCTCGTTGGATGTTTGTTTGTTTTGGATGCCTTTTATACTTATTCCCTTTAGGTTTTTAAAAACTGTCTTTTTAGGTCGTGGAACAAGGTGTCTTTTGGCTTATTTGTGAAGCTTAAGACAACTGTTGGCGAACAAGCCCTTATAAAATGTTTGGTGTGTCGTCTGGTTTGTTTATTTGTGTAAAGTATGAATTTTTTCAACATATTTGTATTCAAATTTATGAAGCTTTTATGCAGATATGCTAATAAGATAGGCATTCCAAATGAGCACTTACTGACTAGCTCAGTTTGTTAGCAACTTTTTTAATCCGCAAAAATGCCTAAAAAGCTTATAAAGAAACATCTTTACAAAGAACAGAAAGAAGAGACAAAGGAGGATTAACAATCCAATCACAAGGTAGAGAATTCCTCAAGGCTAAGCTGCTACTTTGGGCACTGCTTTGTTTGCCTCCCTGCGGGTCCACCTGAACGAAATAGATCCCTTAATTCCGAGATGTCGATTGTCCAAAACAACTGTGTTTGTTAGCAATAATAACTTGACATATTCAGCTTATTCTCTTAAACAAATCTAATGATGAGTGTTTACTAGAAATTGTAGCATTTTACTTCAAAGTACATGATCCAAAATATGAGATTATGTTAAAGCTCCAATTAATAGCTTTTCTATATATTTAAAGCTGACAAAGTTACCGATGA